>CM037090.1:41221832-41817693 GCA_020916435.1 Oxytropis ochrocephala
CATGGTCCTAGGATTATCACGTAATCCAATCCTTTTTGAGGCTTTTTTTGGGCAAGAACTGTCCATGTTTCGGTTTGAATAGTGGTTGTACTGATTTCCTCTGATTTTGCTACAATGCTGACAACATCCGATGATACTTTTCTCTTTGTCCTGGAAGGTTTAAAATCTGATAACAAACACCCATATAAGATTGATTCATTATTGCAACAATGACACTTGAACCAAAATTGACAAGTCAGGAGACAAAGAAAGGCATCAAGAAGCCAAAAAAAAATTGATAAACATTTATGATGTAGAAAGTTTGCAACTCACGTGACTCTAGAACACGTAACCTGAAACTTCGTCTGATTCCACTGATAGCTTCGTTTTGGTTGTCACTTTGACGGTTTTGCTCTCAGATCCTGATAGTTTTAACTTTCTCTTACCCTTGTTAAGTTCAAATGTCTCTGGAGTATCATCGACATCATCAACAGCCTCTTCAGCTGATACCTTTTCAGCCTTCTCTAAGGATGTATTTTCAGAATCTTTTCTTCTCTAATTTGAGAATCTTGTTCTGCAAAATACAAGGAGATCTTTTAGCCATTGGAATTATACAGCTTGAGCTAGTTTTTAAGGAGTGGCAGAAACAAAAATGCTAACAGAACTCTATACCACACGTGTTATTGTCAAGAAGCTCTTCAAGGCAGACAAAAGATCATCTTTGCGACCTTTCGCAGGGACCCTAATATTCCTGAGATTCAAAACCATTCCCAAAGATATTACTTCAACTCTTCAACGATATTGCTTGTTACAAGAACAAAAACAGTAGCTACTTTTTAAGATAAGAAAATATCTGCATTTACTCACTTCAATGTCTTCCTAAGTTCTGAACAGTCATAGTATCTACTATAGCTGGATCATTTCTTAATCTCTCAATCTCAATGGAATAGCTATCAACATCAACATCATTTTCCTACATTATCAAATTATATTATAGTGAGAGAAAAAATATTACAATTCTAAAAGTAGTACAACATCACTGAAATTGAAACATAAACTAGACCTTAACAACATGACTTTTGGAACCTGGGCTTGCTTCCAACCCTTTGAGCTTCATATCCTTTTTTGAACCGCAACAAAGGGAGAAATAGGTTCTGATGAATTTGAAAAGGTCTTTTAGTTTTAGACCCCATTGCTTTCTACAATAGGGCAAACTAATGTCTTATTATTCAGTTGCTTCTGAATCACTGCAAAACTACAACATTCTCAGTCAATTCAGCTACCCATTTAGCTTGAGATTCGATTAACATATTCCAATTTGTGTGACAACACATTTTGAACTTAATTTGAAATCAATTAATAAAGGAAAAATAAAAATGAAACCTTTTTTCCGGGAAACAAAAAAGAACACAAAATGAGTTTACTTTAATCAGCGGGAATTTGGAATGTGGAAATGAAGAAGAGGGATAAGAGAAAAGAAACCTGGTAAGATTGATAGAGGTTGAAGAGACGAATTGAAGGAGCTGTTTCATGTCAGGTCAGGTAAACACCGAACAGAGAAAGAACCGCCAACATAGGTTGAGAAATGAGCACGACAAGGGTATATTGAGTGCATGCAAAGAATAAAAAATAATTTCCTATTTAGTAAATGTTTTTATCACTCAATTATTTTAAGAATAAATATTTAATGATTCTTTTTCCCTCGCGGTTGATTGCCTTGACAATTTCAGCAGCATGAAGACGTTGACTTTTGAGTTCGAATCTGGGTGTGGAGTTTATTTGGCACCGCACGTCCCTTTTTTTTTAAAAAAAAGTTACTACTAATTAATTGTGCAAAATTATAATAACTTTGAATTTTTTCCTTTCATTATGAATAAAAAAACTTAAGAAATATTTATTTTTGCATTTGACGAAAGTGGTCCTCACACATGTATTTCCCAATGCGATGGAGAATTGAAAGACTACGTAGTTTTTGGATAGAAAATATTGACATGATTTGTTTGTTATTTTTGAATTTACGTAGTGTCTAAATCAAAAGCGCATCCGACACAAAAGCAAATCTAGCTTAGTCATCAACTTTGTGATTTGCATAGTGACCAAATTAAAAGTAGCTTCAACACGATTACTACTAACATTTATTTAAATAGGTTGAGTAGATATTTTGATTTACAAAAAATGTGGTTTAAAAAGTTAAGAGGAGTGTAAAGATAAATTAAATTTTTAAAGTCGTGAAAATAGTAAAAGAAGTGGGTCAAAGCCGATGTTCCAAATGAGGGTCATTAGTAAAAAATTGTGTTATTAGTTAATACTAATGTGCTGACTAAGAAAAAAGATGATTTCAATTTTGTTAATACTAATGTGCTGACTGTTTAATTATTTAAAACAATACATATATAATACTTAAATTTTATTACTAATTGCCTGAAGTTACATGATGCACTCAGTATCCGCTGAAATGAATGAAATAATGGCAATTTTATGCTGCAATATAAAAGTTTCCAAAGCCAACTATTCAGGCAGACCCTCTTATTCTTCAATTCAAATCATTTTTTCAAGATCTTCAGTACATCTCCAACCAGATGCAGAGATCCAGTGACAAGAACCTGCAACCATTGGAAAAAAATACTCTCAGCATGCATGTCGTATGGGAGAGGGGAGATGGCAAGCTGAAAAAAAAATAACACAGACACTTCTCTCCATTCCACCAATGTTCATGCCTTACAAATTACAATAGCTACAATACATGACTCGGGACAACAACTGGAGAAGGAAAACAACGGAAGTGGAAACCAATGGTCAACCAAAATAATACACTCAACGGCGTTTCAACACAATTAATGGCGACATGGATAAGACAAAGAAAACAGAAGAACAAACAAAACCAATGCAAAAAGAACCTGGCTGTAATGAACATGATCGTGGAGCAAAAGAAGAGGTGTTGTAGACCAAAAGATAAAACCTTTGCAAAAAGGAAGAGAGAAAAGGAGAAATTTTTTTAATTGTTACTTGCTTAATGGCATTTTCTAGGATGTCCCCGGTTAAAATGAAAATTTGAGATTCAACATCCTGTGAGAAGTATGATCAACCCATTAACCAAATCCATATATGAATGAAGTACCATCCACGTTACTTACCTGAATTCTTGTTGATGGGTGTTTTTTGACACAGTCTCTCAACCATTTTATTGTCAATGGCAACGAAGGCATTACTGCACTGCATGCAAGATAATTATGGAAATTTGAAGTATTCTCATAAAGAAATTCATGAGGTGGCAACGTAGTCTTGCTATCTATCCTAAAATCCTTTTCAAGCACAGTGGTCATTTCTGCAAATAAACAAAATAATGACAGGTCAGACAAGAATCCAAGCTTTGTCCCTACTGTACTCACTCCTCTAAGGTAGCATCTTTGCATGAAATGAAATTAAGGAATTCTGCCACAGGCTTTGAAATTAACTTCATCAGGCAATCCATTATCATTACACTTTTGATTTTTTATTTTTTTAAAATCTAGATGTAACCTAAAGCCTAATAATTAATGAGTTCAGGATAGATAGCAAGATGATGAATCTCAAATTTTAAAACTTAAATTGAGTTCCACAGATATTTAAAACAATAGGGGCTTTACTCATAATGATGGGGGAGTAAGAATGTTATTATCCTTCCAGTTGTAGGTATTTTGTCTTATGGATCTCATCTTCCATGATCATGAATTTTTCACTTGTTCTCAGCTTTAGGAGGAGAGTAGTATCAAATGAGTCTATGTTTCTAATCCTTGGTCTCTGCCTTCCTAAGTCGTCTGTTCTTGAGTTGCCTATTTCTAGTTCGGTCCCTGAGTCACTTAATTTTGAGTCGCCTGGTTCACGTTCTTTCTTTGTTCCTCCAATGTCTTCATTTTGCAGGAATTAGTACCTTCGACACTAGTTAAGAATAAGGCTACAGAGCCAACATTAACTTATCATAGGGGAGGAAAACCTGACCTAGTCCAGAAATAACTTCAACTGTCTGAAGCAGAGGTAACTACTGAAAATAATCCTCTGCTTGACCCTGATCCAGATGATCTACCCATTGCCTTGAGAAAAGGGAAAAAGTCTTCAGCCAAATACCCTATTTCTCGGTTTGTTTGTTCTGTGCATTTTTCACTGCAGAATCAGAGCTTATTACTGCTGTTAACTCTGAGAATTCAAACATCTTTCCGAGAGGCTCTAAAGAATGTAAATTGAGTCAAAGCTAGGATGAGGAAATGAAAGCTCTAGAAAGGAATGGAACTTGAGAGATTGTTGAGAATCCGAGAGACAAGAAACTGGTTGTTTGGGGTGGATTTTTACAATCAAATGCACAAATTAGATGGCACTCTTGATCAATGTGCTCTAACTTTACGGTTTGCGTTGAAAATAATGCACATAAGACAGTTATGGTTGTACAGTATCATGTAGATATAGTAATTATGTTAATGTTAATCTCTGTATTTATTGATGTAGTGTGTGTGACAGCTTAGTTGTGTAATACACATAAATTTTATCATGTCTTTTGTTTCTCTTATCTCTTAATATTCATTATTTTCAAGTCCTACTGCTTCCGTGCCAGCATGATGAAGCACTTACAAGTAGGGGTTTCAAGAGAACAACTACCCTACTTTTGTGTCCAAATAGGTGGTCCGTGAGCCAATTTCATGGCATGCCTGAGCAAAAGATAAAGAATAAAAGATTGAGCCTCTTGAAATCTTCCAATGAATATGGTGACAAGTGACAACAAACTAAAATTAAAAACATTGATATGTGGCTGAGTTATTCCCCCTTGATGCTAAAAGATCCATTTGCTACATAAAAGACTAAGACTAAAAATTTTAATGGCATCAATGTGAGGTCACCAAAGTAACAGAATATTACAAGCTGAAATGATGGAACATACCTTTCTCATGCATAATCTTCTCCCATATTCTTTGGAGGTTAAATTGCCATGATAGGTCAATCCCACTGAGATCAGAAGGAATAGATGATGCACCAGAAGCAACCTTTGTATACTTTGACAGACTCGGGACAAAAAGTGCTCTTGAGAAATGAATACCTAAGCAAGGGTTCAACACATTCTGAATGCATTAAGCCAACACAACAAATAGACATGAACAAATAATTTTAAGATGGCAAACTTAGAAAATATATAGAATGGCTTGGACCTCATTCCTTGTTTTTATTACTTTCTGATAACACAGTAAAAGTTAAACAGCAAACACTCAACAACGGAAGGAAAAATGTTATTATTTCTGAAATGAGGTAATTACATTACAATAATATCCCTACTTCCACAGGGCTAGGCTCCTATAGATGCCTATTGCTCGCTGATAGGTACCAGAATTAATGAGACTCTTCATCACTCAATTAGAACATAAAAACTGTATATTAATGGTGGAAAACTGAAAATACAAGAGAATATGAAGATACAAGTAACCAAAGGCACTATAGAGGCCTAATCTCTCCCAAAGACCATAGGTCTATTCCCAATTCTTAGTTACCTTTCTAATTCCCTCCCACTACTATTTATAGGACTCCACTAATGCTCACCTTTTCCCTCCAATTGCTCACATTTTCCCTCCACTTTGCCACCTCATCAAGTGGTTACAACAAACTCTCATTTCCCTCCCCTTACACTTTATTTAATTATTTAATATCCTATCAATACTCCCCCCCTAAACATTCACCTTGTCCTCAAGGTGAAGATAACAAAAGCAAACAATTAATAATCTTCCACCCGGATCCCATAGCTGGAAGCAAGATGTCTCAGCAATGCAAGAAGACGAGTATGGTTCACCCGATCCCACAACTTGAAGCATGATGCAATGCAAGAAATGGAAAACTGCCTCCCGAATCAATTGTCCTTTGTTCAGCTGTATTTTGGAGCAAAACATAGAGTATGGTGTCTCTTGGATCAAAAACCATTGCATCAACTATAAATTTCATGGATAGACACTGCATTTTGAGCCCATCCGCACTCCAACCGCCTCCTTTTCCCATCGCCTATAATGCTTATAGAAGCACTCTCATAATTATCAACAAAGCTTAGTTGAAAATTGAACAATACTCGGTGTCAGGTGTTTGATTTCCATGGCATGCATATATGGTGGCGCCAGATATTCTCATCTTGTTTATTGCCACCGATCCCACTCATGGATAAGGGTGGCATTACCACAATTGTCACCTTTATTAAATGTATTAATTCACGCCACACCTACCTATCCCCACTAATCAGTTTGATTAAGTCGACAACTCCTTGAAATGTAAGCCACAACCATTCCAATTACTCATGCCATTTTCATTTTTAACAACCATTAAAATTGTTGCAAAGAGAGGATTCTCGCTAACCTTTTAGTGGAAAGAGTTGGTGATAGAAGTTGATCATCAAAACAGAATTGACACCGCTTCTCAAGAGGAAGGATAAACATTCTCGATGCGGTGCTCACGTGGGGAGATGCGCATGTAATGCTTGCAAAAGCATATTATTGTGAAACCAATCCATTCTAATCTTCCTCCCTTTTCTTCTTGAAACACCCTGCCTTTGATAGTAAATTGGACTTGTGGTGGCCCATTAAGTAAGAAATGATATCCAAGCTATAAAAATTCCAAACAAACTGATCCAAGCTCCAAAACTCCAAACAACCTAGGTCCCTATTAGTGAATTGGGTAGTGTAAGTATCAAATGATAGGGTTGATCCAATGGATCACCAAAAGGCCCACTTCCCCTAAGAACCTGCACAGAATCTATCCATCTTCTTAATCCTCTCTTCATTATTAAAAACCCGAAACGCCTTTATTAATGAAAACTGGGCTCGCCCAATGACTTAAAACTCGATCCAAGGCCGGATCCGGATTGCCGATAATTCCATCCAACCCTACCCATCTTCGCCTCTCTCTTGTATCGTGAACCCACCGCCGCTTAAAGACAAGACAAACTCCTCCGAATCACCACCGCCACTCATCCGGCCGCAGCCTTCTCGCCTCCCGTCGCGGCTACTCCACCGCTCTCTCCGGTGGCGAGTCGTCCCTATTGCTCGTCGTCACGGAGCATCTTCACCGCTTCTATCACTCTTTCTCACCATTTCTTTTACCTCCCATCTTTCATGCACCTCGACCACACGAGAGACAAAGATTTCTCCAAATCGTTTCTCGCCATGGTCGTATTTCCGCTTCTCGGTGCCTTCTTCTCTCTCTCGATTTCGATTTCTTCTCCGACTCGCTTCGCTACAGTTCCGGATCTCCTTCATTTTCCTTCGTGACTTCTGATTTCGTAATCTCAAGTGAGTGCTTGTATTTCAAATCTGAGAAGATCTTTTCATTTTTCTCCTCTACTTCATCACTGTGTCTTTTCCGAATTGGCTCTTCCTCTTCATCTTTTTCTTGATTCTGGTTCTTTGAACCTTTTGATTAGATCCACAAAGAAATGATTCCCCACTGCATCAAGATCCTCTCGACACCATGAAAAGAACCATTCTGTGCTACACCTTCCATCCTCATGAATGCCCATTGTGTCTTATGAGATGAACGAATTTTCTCCTCCTCAAAAAACCTTTCTGCCTTAGAGATCCACCCAATTGGGTCTTCTCCTGCAAATCCTGGAAGTGCTTCATTCTTGAACCAATGTAACGAACTCGATTCTTCCATCTCCGTGCAGTGCTGGTTCTTCCACCCTATCCTTCATGGCAAAGAACTTTGTTCTTCCTTTGAGCACTCAGATCGAAAGTGCTCGATACCAATTGATAGGTACCGAATTAATGAGACTCTTCATCACTCAATTAGAACATAAAATCAGATATTAATGGTGGAAAACCAAAATACAAGAGAATATGAAGATACAAGTAACCAAAGGCACTATAGAGGCCTAATCTCTCCCAAAGACCATAGGTCTATTCCCAATTCTTAGTTACCTTTCTAATTCCCTCCCACTACTATTTACAAGACTCCACTAATGCTCACCTTTTCCCTCCAATTGCTCACATTTTCCCTCCACTTTGCCACCTCATCAAGTGGTTACAACAAACTCTCATTTCCCTCCCCTTACACTTTATTTAATTATTTAATATCCTATCACTCGCTATCCATAACAGCAACTTTTTTTTCCAAAAGATACCCCACTCTCACACATTCAGCCTATCTGATAACTGCACTGCAACCACAAAAACCTTCCCTTTTCCCTTCTCTCACTGCCAGCTTGCTGTTCTTCTCAACCCCCCCTCTACTTTTCCTACTACCATGTGACTAATGGTGGACTCAATAATTCATTTTGGGCCCAATAGACCATTTAATGTTGAATATATTGCAAATGCATTTCTCCATCATATGTCAAGAGAGTCAACTCTTCAAAAAGTTCATTATGCTATCTTTAATATTCCCATATCCAGTCCCTAAAATATTGTATGTAGCAAAACAAGGACGAGTCAAGCTTAATGAAAATAGCTTTTCTAATAGAAAGTCAAAATAACAAAGTACCAGGTGATTTGAAGCAGGGATACCTGAAGAAGCACATGTGTTCACTAGCCGTGGAAGCAAAATGTTAGGGTTTCTCACATCTAAGCAATTGAATAGAAGAATCTACAATTAATCAATGCCAGACATCAGGATTCAGGAGGCAACCAATAATTAATTAGATAATCAACCAAAATTTAAACGGTACTCAGATTCAAGAAATTTCAACAACAATTAATATTAACAATAATAAAACAGTTAGGAATTGAGGATTTGCATTGATATTGTTGGTTGAAAGGGAAACCCCTACTACATACTTAAAGGAAAGAAGTATCGAAGGAACAATATACTATGTTATCCAAACAATAACGGTGCTCAAAGAATAGCTACAACAATCAATCATTTCAATAATACCTACCCGCCTGTAAGATTTCCCAAACTGCCCCAAGGTCTTACTTTCATGTAGGATGTGACCATTTTCTGGTGATTCCTCAGCATTCTCTACACCAATAGACAAATGTGATGGATTGTTATCTCCCTTTACGGCATTAGAGAACCACTTTGCACAAGCCTCCATGCTCTCTGGACTATGAGCTCCATCCAAATAGAATATCAACTCTCCACGACAATTTTCAGACACAATTTCTGAGCATTCAGAAGAATTTATAGAGGAGTCACAAACAATCTGAGCCCTCCCAGAAAATTGGGCTGTTGAAAGGCCTCTTATAAATTCATCTGGCAAACTAGAATCCTGAAAATCCTATTATACAGTGAAAAGTAAGAACAAAGTTGTATTACAATATAGAAAGAGGAAGACCAACACATCTTCGTTACTAGATCATCAAACAATTAAAGAAGGGCAGGCAGAATATTCTTTAAGTGAAAGAAAAAAATAATTATACACAAACACACATGAAGTGGAAAAGAAATTACTGGCTATTCGTCCAAAAGTACTAAAATTTGACTACACATTTCAGTCTCTGGAAAAAATCAAGCATATCAACAAGAGATCCATTATGAAAATTCTCATACATGACGATAATAGCTAATACTACAATTAATTTCAATGTATTTTAGATTCTAATAATTATGATCTAGAAGGTTTTGCATGAACCACGAGTAGAATATTAACTAACCTTTTGACAAACTTTTTCCCAGTTTCCTGTTCTCTGAAGCCAGCACCTAGAAAGTGAGACTGCAAGAGCAGCATTATAGAATTGGTGATCACCAGATAAACGAAGCTTTAATCCCTTCACTTTTTTACAATCTAAAGGCTCAGTAACTTCCAATGGAACCTGCAGCCATTGAAAATAAGCAAACAATTATTGGAATTAGCAATAAAGAGACTCACTGACTCATGTGTGACATTTCACTTGCACATAAACATGCATGCTAGTCCTATTGCTGATCTATATTTCCTAAATTCCTACTAAAACAGAGCTTTCAAATACAGGAAATAATGTTGCATAATTACATTCATAATTGAAAGGCTGGGAAAGATAACCTCAGACAGTCAGACCACACACCTAATTATGAAGTTTCATTAAAAGTTTTTTTTTACTAGGGATTCAATCTGAAAAAAGCTTGTCCTTTAAAACACCTAGCTATAATAAGAAGTAGCACCCCTATGTTTCTATTTGAATGAAAACATCATTTTATCCTCTAATCACCATTACGTCGTATATATAAATGACCTAGCTGAAACATATGTAGAATTCCAGACCATTAATTAGTCGGAAAAGATAACTTGAAGTTCATTTTATGGGTTCCCACTGGTAAATAACTTAGATAGAACATCATCCCGAGTTCTGGTCAGCAGCATAGGAAAGTCTGATCACAAAAAATCTACAATTGTGTTTCTTAAAATGATACCAAAAAAAAAACCATTCACAAGAAACAACCTCAAAATGCGTTTTTTTCTAAAGGCAATTCACAATAGCTAATAGGATTCGGAACAATGATTACCATGAGTTCTTTGGCCCTCTCAAGGATAACATCCATTGCATCAGGAGGTTGGGGTACTGTGAAGGCAGGAACTTTAGGCTTCAGGAACAGGGAAGACATCATTTCTTCAGAAGATAAGACAAAAAAATGAAGGCAGGGAGAGGGGGCTTTCAATCAGATAATTGGAAACAAAAGTACTACATTAAGAAACCTATTTCCATAGAAATCAATGTCCAAGTTTGATTGCTCGAATAGAATTTTCATACCTTAAATATCCCTGCCTTGTGTGAAGCTATCTGTCCGAGAGTGTCTCCTGCAGAATTTTAATAATTTTAAATACCTCTTCTCCATATTGCAGTCAGTTCACTATTGTTGAAGAAGATCAACAAAAATTGAAGTATATAATGAGAGGCTTACTTAGATGATGGACATCACACTTTCAACTTAGATACGTGGTAATCTCTTTCTGAGTAAATCAAATGCAAAAACAACAGAGAGAATGTTTAGAGAGTATGAGACATACACACCTAGTATCTCAAAGTATGATCCATCCCCAATGAAGTAATGCCGCACACAGTAGGTTCTTTAATCTGTAAGTTCAGAATCAGTTTCAACTGTAATATCATAATAGGCTACTATTCTAACATTAGGATATCTGTTATTGATTTAACGAATTAAAGAAAAGGTCTTTAATTTCTATAAACTAATTTCTCTTATTAGTTCAAGAAAACATGTTAAACAATAATTGTTAACAACAAAAGATAAAAGAAGTAAATCGGAGATAGGCTGATAGTGATACCACATGTCAAATGCATACCACGCTTGTTGAGTCTTCTTTGCCTCCAAGACCAACTTCAACAATTGCAGCATCAACCTATGAATGGGAACCGTTTTAATAAAATATTGGCATGAGGGGAAACAAATAAAGAAAGTATATAAACAGATAAGGTAATGTTGATAAGCACATAAACTGGTGGTAAGCACCAAAAAATTTGTATCACCTAGCAGCGCATTATACGTGGCTAAAAGGTACATCATATGAAAAGTAAAGGTCGAGCAAGGATTTCTGAATCAAAACATAACAATTTATTAAGATGCAAATATACATCTAAGAACACAAGAACAACATGAAAACGAGTATTATTTTGAAAATTTTAAAAATAAGGTTGATTTTTTTTTTTTTTTTTTGAGGAAAAAATAAGGTTGATTTCATTTAGAGTGTTAGAAAGTGATCAAAAAATTGTTTTGAAAAAACATATAGTTTAGCTTCACAATGATCCTGATAAATTTTAGATAAAAGTAACAAAATGCTATGAATACATAGCAGCTGAGATAGAGAAATCAACCCATCTGTCAAGAGAGAAAAACTCCTCATATTGAAACAAAGAGCTCATTAACTTACTTTTCTTATTTTGTAGTTACTTAAAAGAGTATGTAAGGTAACAGGTAGTGATAATATACAATATCTCCTTTATGAAAAAAACATTTAACACAGAAGGGAACGATTGTCAAGAGGGAAAAAAAGCATGTTGTGGAGAGATAAAGGTAAATACGTATACTAGCAATCACATACAATCTTTTTTGTGGTAATCTAGAGAACATGTACAAATGGGTTTGGGATGACACTGTATCATTTGAAACAACATTAATTTTACACCATCCAAAATAAATACAAGCGACTGTTGTAAACATCATTGGCTGGTGGACTGAGAAATTGATCCAGGTATGAAAAGTTCATCAGATCTAATCTTCCACAATGGCTACTGCATACAGGGATATGCAGCATTTTTTGCAAGGGTAATACAGTAAGAAAGTCTGTATACTAAACTGATATACAAAGCTCACCTGTTCGGATATAAATATTTTGAAGGCCAGTATAGTAAGAAACTGAAACAATGGGGGCATTGGAAGCTGCTCTGTTACTTTTTCCTGAAAAATGAAGCATTGGGAATTCAGAGACTACCACCCAGAGACGTCAATATGAAATGGATAATATATTCATATTATATTATATCATTTATTACCAAATGTTTAATACCTGAAACATAATCAATATCAATGGGCAATAAAAGAAAGTTACTGATTTGCTTTAAAATTAAACAGATTATAATTCAAGTGTAACACCCGAATAATTTGAAAGCAGTGTATCACAAGAATTTCCAGTTTCAAACTAGGAAGTTTTGCAGCAAAAATAGCTATGAAGCTTGAACAGAGTTGAAATTTATCTTCTCAATCACGGAGCTCTCTCCCTTGATCCACACAAGACTAAATATGTTGAGGGTATTCAAAAGACCCAAAGACAATAATAGACCAGGTATCTGATAGATACCCTGTCCTTGGTACAGAGGGGTACAATAGCGAGGAAGGAATAGCTGAAGTTGAATAGGGACATTTGTGCGGGGAAGTATGATAAGCAATAGCAAATTGTGAGGATGCAAAGTAAAAACCAATCCACATGGAAGGTGGGGCGAGAAACATATTTGGGTAGTGAGAAAAAATAGGATAAAAGGAGAAGAGGAGTGAATTGAGGAGGAAGAAAATATTATGACTGAGGTTTGAGAAGGAAACAATAATCTCCTTGGGTATGTTTGGATGGAGGGTTTGGAGGACCATGTTGATACGTATTTGAGATTTTGAAAAAATTTAAGGAATAAAAATGATAGATGATCATATAACATTTCAATAACCCTTTATTCGTTTTTTGGAATATATATTATAATTTCCTAAATTCAGAAATGCAAAGCAAGTCCCAAAGATACTCCAATTTTTTTTGCAGTGTCCTAATGTTTCATTTTCTGTTATCTTTAATTTTTCTCTCTGTTCTTGTACAAATCACCATTGGCATTATATCTTCTCAATATAGCCATGGAGAAGGGAAATTAGCTGTTTTCCTTTATTGAAAAAGTATTGTTTTTGAGTTTCTATCAGTATCTTATCAGAAGGCCAACAGGGAATGCTCAAGAATATTCTAACAGCGAATTCTACTACTATATATTAAATATCAAATACAAACAATTACGTTGCATAAAAAATGCGTGGATCGGAGATAAGAACATATATTTATAAAAGGAAAGTCTAAAAAAAATGTAACAGATAATACCTCCAATCGGTTCCAACAATCCCAAAAATACTGTAAAAACTTATCTTCTGATATGTCAATCCTACAGAAGATATTAACAATTCAGAGGTTAATGTTATACTATCAACAAAGTTATTGCAAAAAGCATGAATTTCAACTAAACAGATAGTCACCCTGTTCGGGTCGTACAAACAAAAGAAAGTTGGCACAAATTATTTTTCATAAGCATCTTCAGAGTTTTATTCAGAGTTTTATTTGGAAAGATAAGATTAATCATTCTAGATATGATAATTCATCAAATTACTAACCCATCTATACGAAACCGTTCACGCACGTCGATTAGGTGAGGGGATGTGAAAACTCCAGTGCGAAAACCACACTCCCTTAAGATTGCCTCACAGAATATGCATGTTGAACCCTGACAAGTAATCCATTAACTAAAGGGAGAAAATGCAAGATAAACATGAATTTTAGGGATAAATTTTTTATCATGCCAGGAACCTGACAACAATATCGGACAACTATAAATTGGTAAAATAGCTGCAATGCCTACCATCTTAAGACAAGCACCAACTACTCTTAAGAGATATACAATGTTCATTGTAAAATAAATTGTATTGGAATGTTGTGTGTCATATGATCACACATGGACTATATTTATAAGCAATAATAAAATCATGTAATAATAGCAAAGGATCAAATCAAATCCTTGACTAGTGTAACTACATCCCTAATTACTAGCACCTATTATTTGGATAGTAAACACTTGTTTAATGTGTTCTCTGACATTCATAACAATAGTTCGTTCTTGAATCTTGAAGCAAAAATATGAAATTAATTTTTCAACAAACTATGACAAATGATAAGATGAATGATGAAAATATGACAAAATATGAAAATAGTACCTTTCCCTTTGTGCCTGCCACATGAATAATGTTTAGCCTACTCATATCTTCTTCCAAACCCAGAATCTGTATATAACACTTGCATATTATTTTCTACCATTCAAAGGAATCTGTGGAAGCTCTATTGCTACGGAAACATGATAAGAATCAGATGATTCAAGGAACATTTTCTGCTGCTACTACTACTAGAAGGACTCCAAGGAAAAGAAACGTTTTCTTTTCCTAACTAGTAAAATGCATAAAATATTTTGAGCCTGAAGAGTTCCAATTCCACAACCCATTTCAGTTGTGTTTTATTTTTTCTTGCCTTATTTTGGCAAGGCCAGATGAGTTGGGAGAAAATTCTATCACACCTCCAAAACTAAACAAGGAAAACTAAACAATTATGAGTTTAAATACATTGCATCATCAGTCACCATTATGATTTCAAATTCAAATTTCTGGGAAATAATTCAGCATATCACCTTGAGATACATTGACATTTTTTCTAATTTGTTAGCAACTGGTGGCTTCTCCCCACGCCTTTGGCGAGTAATAAGAGATGAAAGTTTTTCCATGGCGGTTTCATATGATGACGATGCGAAATTTTGCAATTGTCCATTGGTGACAACATTGCTTCCCCTTTCAAAGAGAACTTCAGATGACGTCTTATATACAAATCCTAAATAATCAAACCAAAACAGATTTTCAGAAACTTAATATTAAGCTTTTGCTAACTCTGCAGACTGCAGTGTCACGGAACTGTAAGTTTCCATAATACAAACTAGAAAGTTTGTGCAAGTGTGCACCATGTGATTAATATTTGACATCAAATAAGAGAAACAAAATTGATAACATAGATGCCAGTGGAATGCACAGTTTTAAAAGGAATTAAGCAGAAAAAGTTAACGGGACTATATGTTATGAAACATTATAGTAGAACAAGAAAATGGGTTCTAGTGATCTGCTTGGAACAAGAGCTTACTTCGTCCAGTGACATTATGTAAGTTTGTATATGTAGGTCCAATGACATTATCTATGCTTGTATATGCAGGTAATCGACTAGAAATCCATTTTCCTTTGCTGGTGGAATTGATATGCCTCCGATTAAAGTGTGAATCTCCAATCATCCCACACTTGGGGTACATGTTGGAACTAGCAAGCGTCAGCATATCAACCCTGCAATGCAAACATTACCACAATCAACAAAAAATAATACTCGCAGAATTGACAATAAATAAAAATAATTACAAGACAATAACTTTTACCATGGCGCTCTGAGAATTGGCAATAACTTTTAGACTTCAATTACAGGACACTAACAATGTAAAGAAATTTTATACACATAATCAATCATATTTTACCGTTTTGTCACAGACTCACGGTTTAAATAAAAAGTATAATGAACATGAGAAGATGGTGCAATATGATTGAATCTAGTATAGATCATTAAGCTCAAGTTTTTATTGTGAAATTTTGATGCAGGAGGATTAATTGTTACGTGCATGTTTTGATTCATTTTTGTGAGAGGAAAGCCCAAAGTAATTCTAGAGAGATAAAATTGCTTTTGCCATGTTTGAGTGTTCGTTCTCGAGTTCAGGGCCGCCCTTTACAAGATGGGCCTCAGCTGCACAGGCCCCACCTAAAAGAAAAAAAATATTAGGGCCCCCAAAAAAGTGTCTAGCCCACAATACCCTCTCTCATGTTGAAAAAAACACGTTTCTCTCTACTCACTTACCCTCCCTCGCGCCGAAAAAAAAAACACGTCCCTCTCTCGCTCAGTCTCATCCTCTCAAACCCTTCATAGAAGGTGGGGGGAGCGCGTGTCAATGATGTTGTGCTAAATGATGATTAACATTATTACCCTCAATTATCGAAAAAAATGTTATTTACAATTTAAATTGTTTGAGTTTTGTATTGAAGTTGGAGTTTTATTTCGTAAAAATATAATTAGGGCCCCCTTTTAGTATTTGCATAGGGCCTCAGTATTGTCGGGACGGACGCCCCTGCTTGAGTTAAATTGATTATGCCTATGGAATGAGTCAAACTTGAAGCTAGGACATATAATTTTGCTTCTAAACATGATTTTTACTCTCAAAATTATCGTCCAACTCAAATTATCCAAATATAAATCACTTTAGAGTTTAGATTCAACTCACGCTACAAACAAATGCACCGATTGTGATGATATGGTCACAATTTTTCGTCATGTTTACCCAATCATGTCATTCCTGAGCAATAACTACAACTATTTCCAATTAAGATGAGATATTAACCACAAATTGATTTTATTACAATTCACCAGACTGTTTTTATGCGTTGGGAACAAAATTCTTTTAAAATGAAATGATTTGAAAGAACTTAAAGAAAATTGTTAGGAATGAAGAGACAGAAACGCATAGAGAGAGAGAGAGAGAGACTAACAGTGAGAGGAAGAGGAAAGCGAAAGAGAAGCCATAATCTGAATTGATGGTGATGGTGGACACACACTACAATAGTTCCAGCGGCAACGGCTCTACTGAACTGAACTGAACTCTGTTATCTGTGTAGTTGAGAAATGAATGAGGTTCACGCACGCGGGATTGGATTTCGACCTCTTTCACTTTACCCGCCACTTAAAACGGGTCGAGTACCATTTGTCTTTAGAAAATTATTTTGGCGGGTTATGTGACCCACCCCATATTGCTATCCACACCCCCCATTTAATTAGCAATTTTCCAAATTACTCTTATTGTTGTAAATCGCCATAGGGGTTTTTGTTTTTGTGTGAATTCGTTGTTAGACTTATTTTATTAACTAGTAGAATATCCGTGGATTTGAATTGGATTATTTTTTAAATAAAAACTTGTATCATGATTTGGTGAGGTATAAGAAATTAGGTTTTTGTCTAGTCAACTACTCCATCTTTTGTCCAGTATTGTGACTATCAAACAAGTTACAATTAGAGTTGTCTTGTCCAGCCCCTCACTCTTTAGCAAATCAAACGCACTACAAGTGTTGGCGATACTTTAGTATGGTGGACAACTTAATCAAGTATTTTTTCGCTGAAAAGTGCATACCAGCTATTGATGAACCATATGCTTAAGTTGGATAATCTTAACGTTGAAAGGAATTAGCATGGTTTTGGAAGTTAAAGCTACCTCCCAAGGTGAAGAACTTTTTATGGCATGTGTGTCGCAATTGTCTTCCACTCCATGCGAGGTTGTTGCAATGAGGCATTTTAGAGAATTTGATAGATTGATTTCATTGGATTGTAAATTGTATATACAAGGGTATTTATAGGACTAGTAGGTGTATCGAGAATACTACACTAGAGAACTGAATAGCAAACCCAAACGGTCCAATAGCTATATACACTAATTATTACAGAATTACTAATGACACCCACTATATTACTTAACACCCCCGTCAAACTCATAGTTGGGCCTGAAAATGGGACAACTTTGAGTTTGTCTCTGAGGCCCATGAAAGTAGATGAAGGTAAGGGTTTGGTCAACGCATCGGCAATTTGCAAAGTAGTTGGAACATGAGTGATTTTCAAACGACCGGAGGCGACCTTCTCTCTGACGAAATGAACATCGATCTCCAGATGTTTTGTTCTGGAATGAAGAACGGGATTGTGAGCTATCATAATAGCGCTGAGGTTGTTGCACAACATCGTCGGAGTTTGAAAAGGTACCGAGATCTCACGAAGAAGGGATTCAACCCATATTAATTCTGACGTCGTGTTGGCCATGCCGCGATACTCCGCTTCGACACTCGATCGAGCTACCAGCGATTGCTTCCTTGAATTCTGGTATCTTTGATACCTCTTTGCTAGCGGAGGCAGGAGTGCCAGGAGATGAGATTTGGGCCTCGTCTACATCGCTTGCCCAATCCGAATCGGTGTAAACACACACGGAGAAAGGATGATTGCGAGGTGCAGGCTGAAGAAGAAGGCCATAGTGCATGGTGCCATTGAGATATCGAAGAACACGTTTAGCTGCACGCCAATGTGAATCAAGAGGAGCAGCAAGAAATTGACATAATTTGTTCACACTGAAGGCAAGATCTGGTCTCGTGAGAGTGACAGGCTGAAGAGCGCCAATGATGGAGCGATATTGATGAGGATCAGCTAAAGAAGATCAGCGATATTGATGAGGAGCGATATTGATGAGCGATATTGCTTCAGCGATATTGGTGGAAGACATCATAGGAGTTGTCATAGAGCTGCACCCAGTCACGCTAGCACGTTCAAGAAGATCAACTATGTATTTTGATTGCTGAAGCAACAATGATCCATTAGGTAGGTATTTAACTTCTAACCCTAAGAAATACTCAGGTTTACCAATGTGTTTTAGGGCAAATTGTTGTTGAAGTTTAGCAATAAGATCATGAATTAATGTAGAAGTTGAGCCTTTAATCAGAATGTCATCAACATATACTAAAACATATAATTGCACACTGCTAGTAGAGTAGATAAACAGAGAATGATCACACTTGCTTGAAACAAAACCAAACTGAAGTAGTGCAGTGTAACACCCTAGGCCCTTTTCTATCTTAGTAGGCACCCAAGCATGTACATCATGACCCTCTCTACCCCCCAAGTAGAGTTTTTGCCTTCCGTGAGAATCGAACCTTGTACCCTGGGGCTCAAGTACAAGTTCAATGCATTCCCACTACCAATTGAGCTTGTACTGAGCCCTGTGGTACAAGGTTCGATTCCCCTGAAGGCAAAACTCTACTGGGGGCAGAAGGTCATGATGTGCATGCTTGGGTGCCTACTAAGTAAGAAAAGGGCCCAAGGTGTTACATGCAGCCTTAAGCTTTTCATACCATGCCCTTGGGGCTTGTTTAAGACCATAGAGAGAGCGATGAAGTTTACAAACCAGTTCTTTGTTTGCATTGATGAAGCCTGGTGGTTGCTTCATGTAAATATCTTCTTGTAAATTGTCATTAATAAAGGCATTGTTAATGTCAATCTGCTGTATTTCCCACTTAAGAGATATTGTTAGGGTTAGGAGTATCCTAATAGTAGCAGGTTTGATGACTGGGGAAAAAGTTTCCCCATAGTCTTGACCAGGTAACTGATTGTAGCCCTTAGCTACTAATCTTGCTTTGTATCTATTGATAGTGCCATCTGGGTTTTCTTTAACACGAAATACTCATTTACAACCAATTGCAGTCCTGTTGGGTGGTAATTCTGTCAATGACCAAGTACCATTTTTGATGAGAGTGTCATACTCACTCTTCATAGCCTCAAGCCAATGTGGAATGGATAATGCTATTTTAACATTTGTAGGTTCTAAATGAGTAAGGAAGACTTTAGGTTTTAGTTTACCTGTTTTTGTTCTAGTAGTCATAGGGTGAGTATTGCTAGAAGGAGGTGGGATAGGTACTTGAATTGGTTCTTGGAGAGGTGCTGCTATAGGTTCAGGTATAGGTGGTTGAATGGCATTGTGAGTTTGTGCAGTAGGTAAAACAGTAGGAGAATGGGTTTGAATGCTAGGTAAGGAAGTTTCTGGTGGTGTAATAGTTTCAGGAATGGGAGAGAGTGAGGGTTTAATTAAGGTCTCTTCCATACAAAGTGAAAGCCACTCCCACCCAAGAGCTTGGATGATAAGGTAAAAGTCTCTTCTAGCTTAATTAAGGCCTTGTGATCGAATCCAATCTTGGCATGCAGTAGTGTTAAATCTCTTGAGGGAAATTGTAGTTGCGCACAGATGATACTCGATTTATAGCAAAAAAACTGAAAGCCACTACTCTGTCACGACACTTTTAAGCAAAGATGTACTCCTATATTGTATTCGACACTTATTGTGCAAGACACCAACACCGATATCGTGTTCGTGTATATGCTGGCGCTTAATAGCGGAAGAAGCTATAGTACCTTTTAGCCTCGTGTGAAGTACTAGTAATTGGAAACAGTAAAATCAACCCGTGAATGAATGATGTTGACAAAAACATCGTCTTAGCTAGCTCCATTATTACCATTCTGCTGAATATATATCCCCAAAGAAAACCAAACCCCACCCCACATGCACATTATACAATACAGAGCATTATGGCTAAACTATGCTGCTCTTCTTTCTTATTTGTACTACTACTCCAATAACAAACATTCACTTTCTGCATTTCTTTGCAAGACCAAATACCAACTCCACCATTACCAATTCTCCCACTTCCAACCTATTCCCAGTTAAAATGGCAACAAAGAGAAATCATAATGTTCCTACACTTCGGTGTCAACTGTCAACACATTCACTGACAGAGAACACGGAACTGGCCATGAAGACCCATCAATATTTATTTAATCCTATTGGACTCAACACCACACAATGGGTCAATGTAGCAGCAGAGGCAGGAATTTCACTCGTGATATTAACTGCTAAACATCATGATGGATTTTGTCTCTGGCCTTCTAAGTACACCAAACATTCTGTTATTAGTAGCATGTGGCAAAGTGGTAAAGGTGACGTTGTTAAAGAATTTGTTAATGCAGCTACTGATAAAGGAATAGATGTAGGACTCTATCTTTCACCTTGGGATAGACATGATTCTAGATATGGCCATGATCTTCTCTACAATCAATACTACTTAGCTCAACTGCAGGAGTTTCTCAACAAGTCAGTTACTTCTATACCTTTGATTCATTTTATAAGAGACGGTGCAGTTTTTGGTTCATGCACGATCTTTTATGTATCCATTTAAGTTTAACATTGTGTTGTATATATGCTTGTTTTTTACAGATATAAAAATCTGAGAGAATTTTGGTTTGATGGATTTAAAGAACCGAAGGCAAAGAATGTGTCGTATTACTTTTCAGAATGGTTTGCAATGGTGAAGGAGTTGGAGAGTTCTATCAATATATTCTCAGATGCTGGTTTAGATGTTAGATGGGTGGGAAATGAAAGAGGCTCAGCAGGGTACACGTGTTGGTCTACCATTAACCGAACTTCTCTAACAATTGGAAGTCCGTATATTAAAAAGTAAGTGCACTTTGTTTTTTCATTTCATGCCAAAGAAGCTGCCAATTCTTTTTTGAGCATGTTAGACTCAAATCAATGGTAATCTACAATGATAAGGTACGAAGGGTTTTTTTTTTTGGTGGAAGTGATAAGGTACGTAAGGTGAGGAATATTGCTTCTTTTCTTTTCTTTGTTAGTCACTTGTTTATGCAGGTATCTGAACAGTGGGGATCCAAGAGGAAGAAATTGGCTACCAGCAGAATGTGATGTTTCAATTCGTAAAGGATGGTTTTGGCATAAATCAGAATCACCAAAAAAGCTAAGTGAACTACTTGATATTTACTACAATTCAGTTGGGAGAAATTGTGTGCTACTTCTTAACGTACCTCCTAACACAACTGGTCTGATATCTGACATTGATGCTCATAGATTAAAAGAATTCAGAACTGCAATTGATACAATATTTCATAATAACCTAGCTGAAGGTTATTATGTTAAAGTTAGTAGCCAAAGAGGGGGCAAAGAAGGAGGATTTGGACCAGAAAACATGTTAGATAGTGACGATTTGTGGTCATATTGGACCCCAAAAGAATATGAGGATAGTGAAAAGGAGCATTGGATTGAGATATGGGGGAAAGATAAGAGGTTGAGATTTAATGTGATTAGAATACAAGAAGCAATTGGACTTGGTCAAAGGATTAAACAACTTGAAATCTATGTGGATGGTAAATTGATCATTAATGGAGATGTGGTGCATGCACATGTTGTTAGAATCAGATTCATTGAAGCAAGAGGAGTTCCTCTTATTTCTTCTCTTGGCTTACATTTTGATCCTTTTTGGCACTCTAGGCTTACATAATTGCATTAAAGTAGCCTGTATCACATATAATAAATAAATAATATTGAAATATTGTTCTATGTTAAAAAATGTTGGATAATTTAAGAGAAGCTAGAGCATGTGATCGAATGGAAGAAGACAAAATTTATGATCCAATTTTACCAATTCATGAGAAACAATTTTCTTCTGACTTCAGTTACAAGTAACTTGCAATGAATCGCAGAATGACTTACAAAAAAATTTGTCGCTTAACATATGATTTCACCGCAACCAAAATCGTTGAATCAAAGAAAACATGTCTACAAGAAAAAGATAGAACATCTCACCTGATTTCGCCAAACCAGATTCACCAAGATAAGTTAATGGAGTTTTGCTGAACTGAACTTCACCAAGAGCATGCTTTTACAATTAGCATTTTGACATAGTGGGTGTTTGTTTCCATGTTTTCAAACTTTGAAACGTAAGTTCATACAAACTCTATACTTTGTAGCTTCTGGTAATAATAATACACACGTCTATAGAATGTCTACCGCGGTTCCAAACACAACCTTAGTGTCGTGTATAACTTGTTGCAAGAAAAAGCAGAAACGCATCAGATTCTAAAATTACGTTTTTAAGTGGAATACTTTAAAAATAGAAGCTGTCCTTCATCCACATAAAATTCACAGATTCTTAAATCAGAAAAAGTAGAAACGCATCAGATTCTAAAATCACGATGTTTTGTTTCAATTCGCATGATTGTGTCTTGAGAAAATTGAAAATTCACCTCTCAAAACACATTTTGTTCGACCTCCATCCAAATTCACAATAGAAGCCTACCATATCATCCATCAAGATCATTCAATTTTTAATTCAATTGGTTTTTCACTGAATGTACTGATACCGTATCTTAAAACCTGAACTTAATCTCTAACTCAATCCCACAAAAACGACTTGTACGCTCTGGATTACTCAATTAAATCGACTTGTACGCCAAGGTGGCCAGGGACGGGCATCAATTAAATCGGCTTTCCAACACATCATGAACTAGTTAATTGGTTGCTGCATAATGATTAGGAAAGAAAACACAACTTTCGAATACAATGTCGTTGACATTCAACTCATTTACAAATATCTGTCATTACATGCAAAATTGGATGATTTGATACATCATTGTTTTTTTTTGCAGGACTAAAAAGTGAAAAATACTAACTATATCATATTATGCTAAACAATTGCATGATAACAAGGTGGGCTAGTAAGGAAAATTGATTCAGAGCTTATGAGATTACTCTCTGGTATAAACATGAGCTGCAATAAGGGGTCCAATATTTCCATCCAAAACAGAATTTAGGTCTGACATTTCAATGCCAGTCTTTACATCATGTACTAACTTGTTTGGATGAGACACATACCTCCGAGTTTCTTCTTTCCACAGATTGACAATCTTATCTTTCTTTATACTATTTATACTTTCAACTCCTTGTTCCATTGCTATCACTTGAAGTTTAGCTTTCAATCTGTTTATTGCTTTCATCTTATTTGCAAAGTGACTTCTCTCACCTTCATAAAGATAAAATAAATTGTATTTCAGTAAAATCGTAACTGTCATGCTTGACATTTTTCTTTCAAAACAAGAATCATAAAAGGCATTGCACTTCATTCACAAATTCTAGCCTCTGTAGCACTGACACTTCTGGTTGAAGGTGTGTCTGGTGTTTGACACGACAGACACCAACACTGACACTTAAATTACTACCATTTTCTCAAATTATTATCGATGTATACATGTTCGTGGCAGTGTCATGTTAAAGAAAAAGAAAAATAACGAAACAAATATTTCAACACAAACATACACATACCAGAGGATTGCACATTTATTCCAGTAGGCAGATGCTGAATGAAAACTGTACGCTCAATTTTTCTTTTCTGTTCTCCATTGATCATGGAAGATGAGATACTCAAATCTACGGAATCAATTTCTAGATCACGCGCATTCTCAAGGAACAATGGAACAACATCTACAGTTGCTGAGATAGTCTGTAAATTTTGAATTTAGCAGAAAAAATTCAATATGAAATTAACACATTACATTAGAAAGGAACAACATCTGAGTAATATTAGATAGTATGAAAGAAATTGTTTTACACCTCAAGCTGAGAAGATTCATTTGTAGAACCCCTTATCAGGTGGTGAACTCCTTTTTCCCCTGAAAGATAGCCATAAGCACACTCAAATTCAAACTCTATAGTTGCTGAAATAATTCCTCCATTCTCTAGTGGACACCTGTCAACAATCCTTCCTTCATAACCTTGTCTTTTAGCCCATTTAAGATACATTCTTAGAAGCTGCTCTGCCCAGATCTTGATTCATGCAAAAGTAGGTCAAAGACGAACGGTCAAATTATATATATATATATATAGTTTGAGAACAAAAAATATTGAATCATAGAGCAGACAGTCAACAACTCAATTTTACAAAGTCTGATATGAAATACATAGTTGCATCATATCATATGTATAAAACAGCGACAACGACGACGACGAATATAACTAAGTTCAAAGATAAATTTATCATATAGCTCGACACAAATATAGATCAAACATAATTGTAATTAAGTTCAAAGACTACATCATCAGACCTTTGCATAGGTGTCACTAGATTCAGCATTTATAACCAAACATGCTCCTGCCATATCAAATGGTCCCTTAAGAAGTTTGGACATCTCATACTGATCCAGAATGTTGCCTACGTCTATAGATGCATCATATGCTTGTTTATAGAGCCCATAATCAATAGCATTCATCTCAGCCAACTGCTTGATCAGCTGCGCTTCCTCTAGCTGATGGACATACAACGAGGCATCACATTCTTTTCAAACGAAATGTAAATATTGTCAAAATTTAGGCGAAACTAATGGAACAGAACACAACCTTATAGCTTAAGTCTTTTAGAGAATCAACCGCTTTGGCACTGTTAGCTAACTTGACAAGAATGTCGTTGGACTTTGCTGGATCATCCCACAGGTCAGAATCACGTACAACTGCTTCCTGCTTAATCCACCTTGCATGTTCCATTTCTAAGGCTGTTGATGCAAACATCTCAGCGCGAAGAACTGTATCTTCAATCTTCCTTCTTAGTGAAAACAAACCTGATTATGTATAAATGACTGTCATGACTGAAGGAAATAAGTGAGATAAAGTAGGTATCTATCTACTACAGCTGATAAGTTACAAAAATCATTATACAAGGAAGAGTAATAATTTGACATTGACTTTGCTTTCGATTATTTGATCTGCAGAAGAGTGATCATACAACCAATCAACTCGCATTTTACTCTGAAGGCTCGATCTGGCCGTCAATTTTAGAAGAGAAAAGCAAAGAAAACAAGCAACAGAATATTGATGCATGAGAAAAGCCCCGGTTATGGCATCGGATTCAGAACAGGAGAAAATAATGCATGATCATTGATCCCACATGAACATAAGATGGAACTAGCTTGAAGTATATGTTAACTACAACAAGTCAACTACAAGGAACAAAATTTTTCCAACAAATTTACAATAACAAGCAATTATATTCATAGAAAACGTAATAGACTAATAGTTAACGAAGACTGCTTCGCGTATTTTATCACAGAACTAAAGTTTAACATGCCCTCATTTCTGGACATCATATATCAGAACTAGCCAGTTATCTGAAAAGAGCACATGATAAGAGTTGTTCCATTATTTATCAGAAATTTTTCAAGATTCATATGAATGGACTATTTATCCCTGGGCTTACTTCTTCAGGAGTCATACAAAGAAATATTGAACCTTACAAGCTAGAAGCTCACACACACTAATTGAGAAATTGGTAGAACTATTGGGGGAAAATATAGCATTTTCACTCCTATAAAGCAAAAGGGCATTGAGAAATGTAATTACAAGAGAAGAGATAAAAGGCACATTCACAAAAGCAAACACTAGATTGAAGTAGATAAAGAATAAGCAAAACAAAAGCAGTAATTGCTTCTTACACAAAAAAAACAGCATTTTGGAACAGACCAACTTGTTTGTAGATATCCTTATCCTTATTGTTAGCGGTGGAGTGACAAGCTCTAATTGTGGAAGAACATAGAGGCAACCGAGCGCGTAGGTTCTTCTTCCTAACCAGAGAAGAGTGGCATTTTGAGCTGAAAGAAGAAGCAACGGCGTGAGTATTTCCCGCACAAGCCGATTCAGAGACCACGGTTGCCATAACCAGAAGGGTTTCAAAGCTTCAAATTTTGTCACAGTTTTTTCTGCGTTCCGTCTCTCTCGGTTGCCTTATCTTCAAGAGGGGAAGAAAATGCATCTGCTGCAAAGTAAGACAAGTGGACTACACTGCAGCCACGACCGTTAGTATTTCCAATGTTGTTATTATTTTAAGCTCTATAAGATCACAATGAGCGGTAAAACTCTCTCAAGATATTTAACAATGTTGTATGCCTAAGGCTGAATGAAAAAAGATCCATATCATATCATCCAAGTGTTCTTGGTTTATTATGGTTATAATATGACCCTAACTAATCTAATTACAAATGAATTATTATTCTAGAATTATTTGATTTTATTCATAAAAAAAATTGGAATTTTTAAGATATATTTATTATTTAGATTATTTTTTACCTTTATTTAAGATATTTGTTTTTTAATACCAATAAATATATTTAATGTTTCACAATTTTTCATAAGGGTATACATTAAAAAACAGTCAAAAGATTAAAATTGATAAATGTATAAGGGTATACATTGGTGTTAATGATATTTTATTTTTTCTCTTATAATTGGTATGGAATGAAACGGAAATGAGTATTTATTTGAATGAGTAAGTGATTGGACAAACTCTGCTTCTATTTTGTTTGATTTGAAACTCTGCTCTCTTGACCAAAAAAAAACTTTGCTCTCATAACCATGGAGTGTTTTCACTGGCTCGAGAAGAAGAGAAAGGGAAAAAAAGGTTGTATGGCCCTCAAGCTAGACATGTCCAAGGCGTATGATCGTATTGAGTGGAGCTCTATTGACGGTGTCCTCAAGTCCATGGGTTTCCCCTCCCATCTGACTCAATTGATAGTGAGGTGTATCTCCATGGTCTCTTATCATATCTTCATCAATGGACAACCCTCTAGCAACTTCACCCCTAAAGGGGGATTGAGACAAGGTGACCCTCTCTCTCTCCCTATTTATTCATATTGTGGACTGATGTTCTCTCTGGTTTAATTCACAAAGAGGGTTCAAATGGAACCATCCATGGGCTCAAGGTGGCTTGCGCTCCACCTATTTCCCACCACCTATTTGCTGATGATAGCCTCCTCTTTGCCCGGGCTAATAGAATTGAGGCTAACACCATTCTAAGTGTCCTTTCTTCCTATCAAAGGGCCTCTGGCCAAGTTGTCAATCTGGAGAAAACTGAGTCTTCTTTCATTCAAAATGTGCTTGCAAGAGATAAAAGAAATATCTCAGAATAAGATGGGTGTAACGACAAGTAGAAGCTCACTCAAGATATCTTGGACTCCCAGCTCCATTTGGGAGGTCTAAGAAGGTCATATTCTCCTTTGTGATTGATATAATTTGGAAGAAGATAAATGGTTGGAAGGAAAAGTGTCGCTCAAGAGCGTGAAAGGAGGCTCTTATCAAAGTTATTGCCCAAGCAATCCCTAACTACATCATGGGTTGTTACAAATTATTGGAAGGATCTTTGCAAAGAGATTGGACGCCATGATTGCTAGGTTTCGGTGGGGCTCTAGTGAGGTGGAAAGGAAGATTCACTGGTTGAGTTGGTCTAGAATGGAAAAATATAAGAAGAGGGGGGTTAGGTTTTAGAGAGTTTAGTAAGTTCAAAAAGCTCTCTTGGATAAACAATGTTGGACACTCATCACTAAGGAGGGTTCTGTTCTGGAGCGGATTTTCAAAAGTAGATATTACCCTTGCACTACAAGAAAAACAGGTTTTTTTGGCGGATTTTTCCGCCAAAAACACCCAATTCCGCCGCAAATACGGCGTATTTTAGCGGATTTTTCCGCCGTAGAAAAGGTGGTCATAACGTATTTTTGGCGGAATTTCGCTGTAATTTCCGTGATTTAAGGTCATTTGCGGCGGATTTTTGTGGGGGAATTTTCGGCGGATTTCCTGTCCTTTTTGGCGAATTTTTCCGCCGCAATTATTATTATTTTTTTTAAGCACAGTCAAATCCGCCGCAAACGACACCAATTCCGCCGCAATTTTTTTTTTTAAGCACAGTCAATTCCGCCGCAAACGACACCAATTCCGCCGCAATTTTTTTTAAGCACAATCAATTCCGCCGCAAACGACACCAATTCCGCCGGAAATGTTTTTCTTTTAAAAAAAAATTCAGCCAAAAATGCGCGCGTTTTTTTCAAAAAAATTAAATTTCCACAAACGCGTTTTTTCAGTGAGAGGAGTTGAGAATGAGTTGAGAAGTTAAGAGAAGAGTTGAGAAATTTGAGTGAAGAAATTTGAGAGAAGCTAAGAGAAGAGTTGAGAATGAGTGAATAAATTTGAGAGAAGTTAAGAGAAGAGTTGAGAAATTTGAGTGAAGAAATTTGAGAATGAGTGAAGAAATTTAAGAGAAGTTAAGAAAAGAGTTGAGAATGAGTGAAGAAATTTGAGAGAAGTTAAGAGAAGAGTTGAGAAATTTGAGTGAAGAAATTTGAGAGAAGTTAAGAGAAGAGTTGAGTTGAGAATGAGTGAATAAATTTGAGAGAAGTTAAGAGAAGAGTTGAGAATGAGTGAATAAATTTGAGAGAAGTTAAGATAAGAGTTGAGAATGAGTGAAGAAATTTGAGAGAAGTTAAGAGAAGAGTTGAGAATGAGTGAAGAAATTTGAGAGAAGTTAAGAGAAGAGTTGAGAATGAGTGAATAAATTTGAGAGAAGTTAAGAGAAGAGTTGAGAATGAGTGAAGAAATTTGAGAGAAGTTAAGAGAAGAGTTGAGAAATTTGAGTGAAGAAATTTGAGAGAAGTTAAGAGAAGAGTTGAGTTGAGAATGAGTGAATAAATTTGAGAGAAGTTAAGAGAAGAGTTGAGAATGAGTGAATAAATTTGAGAGAAGTTAAGATAAGAGTTGAGAATGAGTGAAGAAATTTGAGTGAAGTTAAGAGAAGAGTTGAGAATGAGTGAAGAAATTTGAGAGTGTTGAGAATGAGTGAATATTTGTAGAAAAAATGGAAGAAATCGGATAAAAAGGTTGTGTCCGTTGCGGCGGATTTCATGTCCGTTTCGGCGGATTTCAAATTTTAAAGTTCCCACCCATTTTCACCGTGTCCGTTGCGGCGGATTTCCTGTCCTTTGTGACGGATTTTTTTTTTGTCTGAAACTTTACAATCCGCCGGAAATGTCAAAATTCTCCCACAAACGTCAAAAATCCGCCAAAACGTTTCTGGCGGATTAAATCCCCCACAAATGTCAAAAATCCGCCGGAAAGTTTCGGGGGATTAAAATCCGCCAGAAAGTTTTGCCTTGGATTTTCAGTTTTTCTTGTAGTGTTGTGGCAACTTCATGGAAGCAAAACCTGGTTTCCAAGCAAGCTATGCTTGGAAAAGTGTCCTTAGTGCTAGAGAGATTGTTCATAAAGGAGGTAGATGATTGAGTGGTAATGGTAGAAATGTTAAGATTTGGCATGATAGTTGGCTCCTGTCCTAATCAAACTTCAAGGTCAGTAGCCTTGTTCAGGTCCTTGATGTAGTTGCAACTATTGATTCTTTAACTTCAAGCAATGGAACATGAACCTTATATTCTCCTACTTCTCCAATTTTGAAGCTAAGCATTATTATCATCCATCTTTCTTATAGACTCCCTAATGAAAAACTCATTTGGCATTGGGAAAAAGGAAGGGACTTACTCTGTGGGATCTACCTATCATGCACTATGTAAGGAATCCTCTAGAAATGAACCCAACTCCTCTACTATTAACCCCAACCTCAACTTTCTGTGGGCTGCTATTTGGAAGGCTCTCGTTCCTAATAAGATCATAAATCATTTATGCCGACTTGCAAGAAACATTCTGCCATCCAAATGTAACCTCAGTAAGAAAGGTATCCAATTAGACCTCACTTGCCCACTCTGTAATGATCAGAATGAATTTTATTAGTTGATCACATGGTTATAATGCACTTTAATGAAGGTGTCCTTATTCTCTTCCCAATTAGGCACCCATACACCCCTCAACATGCACTACCATGCTTGGATATTATGTACTGGCTTTCGGGTCCTTAGAGTCTAGCGGCTCAAATTTTTGCTGTCACTCTATGAAAAGTTTGGTTTGCGAGGAATCAATTAGTCTTCAGGAATGAAAAACCTAATACTATCCATATTGTTGAATCTGTTAGGTCATTTGTTTTTGAGTTTAACGAAGCTCATGTCCAAATAGGCAGAACGGAAACATTATTTTTGTTGATGCTAGTTGTTTTGTAGATGGTTCAACATGCTAGGGTATGACTATTAGAAACCACCCGGGTGACCTTGTTTTGCTGCTTACAAGTTTGATACAGTTTCCATTGATCCTACTCTTGCTGAAGCGCTGGGAGTTAGACGGTGCCTTGGCCAAACTTTGGAACGGGGTGTATTCTTGGGAAGCTGAAGAGAACTGCTATTGAGCCCATTGTGCAAGATTGTAGGGATCTTTGTCTCAAATTGAGAGTGCTAATTAATATTTAAAATGCTGATACATAGAAGTTAGTAGGTCTCTCTAGAAATCTTGGTGACCAATCTTGGTCAAGTCTAGATCAATTAGCAGTTTTACATTGCAATCTTATGACTCTGTTTTTACTTAATCCAATCTAAAGTTTACATTTAAAAAAAAGGCATGAAATTGCAAGAAAGCGGAGAACAACACCATGTGGCGTGAGCAATGGAAGTCTATTCAGGTTTTGGACAAATGTTTGTGTTACAAATTGTGGAGAATTTATTGATCATGCTCAAACCCAAGTTGACCTGATTACCACAGGGAGCTAGTAGATTTGTTCCACGTACAACTTTGTAGTGAAAGTAGATTTGTTCCAAGTACAACTTTGAGTGAAAGTCATTTTCTTGGCCCCTATTTTCCACACCGCTCGGTGATATACTTAATTTGTTATTTTTCACAGTTTAAAATTACCAACACCAGTGTGACTTGGGAAATGATTCTCTCATATTATTTTCTATCATGTTTTTTTAGATAGGTAAAATGGTTAGTAATTAGTATGTAAGTTGTTAGAAGGGAGCAGGGTTCGAACCCCGTACGTCAACGTTTATCCACCAACGATGTCCTTTCATTCAACCAAGTGAGCTACCCTTCTGGGACATGGTTAAAAACATGATCCCCTCAAAAAAAAATTGAACACGAGGGAATCACTCCCACTAGTCATGGTTAATCAAATAAGAATCAAGTGTTAAAAGATCAAAGACATAAGAATCAAAGGAGAGCACACAGTGGAGTTTCCACCGCGCTCCGTCGCGGTGTTTTGAACTCCACGCCGCCGCGGCATTTCAAACCCCACACACTCGCAACATTTCGAACCCACACTGTCGTAGAGTTTCACCCAGTCACACGTTGCAGTATTTCACCACCTTACTTCATCGCAGTGTTCCTCCAGCGTGCCCGCCATGGCTGTCGTGGGGAGGAAGAACAATTGGGGTATAGGTTACTTTTGGAAGAAGGGGTTCGAAGCTATCCGTGTTTCTCCAGCTTTTCAATTGTTATAATCCTAATCGTTGAATGCTCATTAAAAAGAACGTACAGTTGAATTAAGCAACATGTCATGTTATTTTAAACATGAGGGAATCCGCACCTGTGTGACTTAGGGTACTAAAGAAAAGTTTACTAATTATTACTAAAAAGAGTATTGGGATAATTTACTAATAATATTTTATATATATATATATATATATATATAATATTATATATAATATAAATATATATGTGGTGGTGGCCGGCGGCGGAGCTCCCGTGACCGACGGCGGTTGGTGGCGGCTGTCATGGTGGTTCCATTAACCACACATATGAATCTGTGGTTAGTGGGGTTAGTGGCCACTAACCACATATTGATATTTGTGGCTAATGACATCCAATAGTGTTTTGGATTCCACTAACCATAAATATGAATCTGTGGTTAGTGACCACTAACCCCCACTAACCACATATTCCTATTTGTGGTTAGTAGCAACTTTTTCCTCATGATACTTACGCCAACAAGTTTTTCATCATGATACTAACCACAAATATGAATCTGTGGTTAGTGTCCACAAATTGACTAATATTGGTTATGATGGCTTTGTTTTTAAACTTGTGGTTGTCATTTCGTTTGTCTAAACCTTTTAGAAGATTTATGCTAGATACTGGATTCAACTTCTAACTCAAGTCGAAAGCATGCCATCTTTGTGATAATTTGAATTGACTTTGAAGTTAATCTTTAATTAGCTTTTTCTGTATTATTTCTCCAACAATTAATCGTGTTATCTTGTTTACATGGTAGTAAGATTGATTTGAAAGTTGAACCAGTGACATTGAATAGTTGAGTCAATTGAATTGCATTACTTATGCTAAAGCAATATACATAATTTATTGTTGGTGGCATCAGATGCTACAAACTACAAATAGGAATTTGTGATTAGTGGGAGTTAGTGGTCACTAACCATAGATTCATATTTGTGGTTAATGACACCACTATAGCCTCCGCCACCAACCGCCGTCGGTCGCCGGAGCTCCGCCTCCGGCCGCCACCTAGAACAACCACATATATATATATATATATATATATATATATATATATATATATATATATATACACACACACACACACACACACACACACACACACACACACAACAACACCCTTTTAAAAAACTAGCCCCAATCCCCGTGCGATGCACGGGTTCGGCTAAAGCAAATCTATTTATTTTTGACATGAATCTATGAAAATTAAATGCATAAAACTATTATCTTTAATATGCGTAAAGGTGATCTCAAAAAAATATGTGTAAAAGTAGTTATTTTTGCTTATAATTAAGTTTGGAGGGAGTACATCAATACATTATGCGGGGTTGAATAAAAACCACTAATAAAATAAAAGCATCTACACAAAATTGAAAGAAAATGTTGATGAATTCTATTGTAAATGAGGTGGAGTTCCTTCGAAAAAAGTTAAATTATAACTATAAATTAAATAACAATATTATAAAATTAAAAATAAACTTTAACAATGACATAACCAAAAAAATAAAAGAAAAAAAAACAAAAAACAAAACCAACAGAATTGAAACAAAAAAAGAACCTAAAACAAATAAAGGAAGAAGAAGAAAAAAGCAAAAAAATTGGCCGTAGAATTTTCAGACCACCAAATACACAATTTTAGAGTTTTGAAAATTAATTTATTCAAATCACTTAACATTGCACGTTTATGTTCTGACATATCGAAAAAACACACAATATTCTTCACTTAACACGATCCATTGGCTACGAAATTTTGATACTGACTATACTATTTTAACACACTACACATTATATTCTTAAACTAAAATGAAAATAGATTTACACATATACTGAAAAAAGGCATTGTAACACGTCTGTAGCATGAAACATTTAGAGCATTCTGTGGGTTTTTTTTCCCTTTCAATGACAAAAAATTGCGAGCATTTGGCGGGAGCATCGCCAAGCCGCATACAATTGTAAGATAAAATACAACACCCTTATTTTTGAACTGACAACAACACCTTTATTCATTATCAACCGTTAAATCAAATTAGATTAATAAAAAATGGATCCAATGGCTAAAATTGGTTTAGTAAAAAAAACTAAGAAAATGCTCGGCATTGTAAGCCATAGCCAACCAACACCGTCTATAATTCAATTATTTGAATTTGAATTATATGAATTGTTTGTCTTTAATTTCATCTCAATTTAAACTATGAACCGACACGATTATGGCAGAGTTATTTGAACAGTTTACTCGATATCAGAAGTCTAACTCAATTAGAATTTTCAAAAAATTGATTTCAATTCTTTATAATTACTCAAATTATTCGCGGGATTGAAAGAGCAAAATTATGTCCCAATAGCATAACTAATGGTAAAATTAAAGTTAGAATCTCCAACGCTCTATTTTCCCTCTCAATAATTTTAGAACTGTGAGATTGAAAGGGGTCTTGAGCTTCATATATAGCTGTAGTAATTACAAACTCATCAAAATGAGTTACTAACTTAAAAGAAAATGTTGCAAGTACCTAAGACCATCTTCAATACAAAGATATCTCCAATCAACAACACTCAAAATCCCCACACTCACTTTCTCCACTCTCACCTTTCCATCACCACAACCACACATCCCTACCTTCAAATCCCCCACCACAGAACTCACCACCGCCTTCAAACAACAACTCGGCACCGGAAGCTCCTGCGAAAACCACCCTTCACCACCAGGCACAAACCCTACTTTCCCCTCACAATCCATCACCGTGAAAACCCCTCTCCACCCTTTCACCACCACATTCCACGTCACCTTCATAACTTCCTCAAAACCACCACTCTTCTCCACACCATCGTTATTGCACTCAACCCCGAATCGAAACACGCCGGGAGGATCAGCAACTAGTGCGTCGCACGGTGTGGTTACGGCGGCGATGATACGAGAGTCGCGTTTTGAAATAATGGAGACGGAGAAGATGAGGTCGTTTAGGGAGAGTGTTGGCTTTGACGGGGTCTTACGGCGGCGTATGGCGGCGGAGTGGCCTAACGCGAAGAGGCGGCGATAGGAGACCGCCGATGGAAGGTTGCAGAGAGAGGGGAAGTTGGTTGTTACGATGGGTTTCCAAAGGTGGTTAGAGGACATGGATTGTGACCATGATTTTGAAACGCATGAAGCTATGGCTAGGGTTTTGGGGTCAAGGTAATGACCAATTAGAATGAGTACTTCCCATGATAGGGTTGTAGTTGCAGAAGGACAAGGAGTTTTCATGGAGTTTACGGTGTCGTTTTCGGGATTTTTTTCATGTTTATAGAAGGAGAAATGTCGGTTATGGAAGTAACGGTGGTGGATTGTGACACGTGGAAGATGTTTGCGTTTTGCATAGGGATTGAGTGCCACGTAAGATTGCATGTTGGGAGTTTATTCCAGCCTGAGGTAGACACGTGCGTAGATGTTGATGACCACAACCTTGCTTCGATATCAGTACTTCTAATTTTTGTTGTCACGTGGAATTTTGCTTTTCTGTGTGTGATAGTGAGTTCAAGCTCAGCCGTAGATACAAATGTTTCCAAAACATCTATACGCATTAACATTATAGTTTTTTTTTTTTTTTTTTTTTTTTTTTTTTTTTTTTTTGGTCAACTTGAAATTTCTTTCATATATGGAAAGGGCGAAGCCCACCAAACTACACAGAGACACAACTAGGCCCAAAGAAACCAGCCCAAACAACAAAAGAACAACACGCAGCAAAATAAACCCAACAAAAACAAAACAAAACGCAATTGAAAAACATTCGAAGCTAAAAACCCTAAACACAACCCCAAATTGAATCTACAAACAATCAATTCAAGAGGCTTTCAATCTCCAGAATCGCTACTCAATAGAGCTCGAAGATTAGCAGGAGGAGCAGAGATCCAATTGAGAGGTAACAAATTCAACGAAGCAAGCCTCGCAATGCAATCCGCTGCTTGGTTTCCAACACGATTGATCCAAACAAACTCACAAAAGGTAAATCTCTTCTTGATTTCTAAAATGTCACGAACAATAACATTGATCTCACCCCTTTGATTTTGTTGTTTGCAAGCCTGAATCAAAATGAGCGAATCGGCCTCAAAGGTGACTTCTTCGATGTTGAGACTAGACGCAAGGAGAATAGCTTCACGAAAGGCAAGAGCTTCAGCTACCAGAGGAGATAATGCATAAATCTTTGAGGTACTCCCTGAAACTATATCTCCACAGTTGTTCCTGGCCACAATGCCAGAAAACCCTTTCCCTGTACCCACATCATACTGTGCATCTGAATTGAATTTAATTCTGTTGTTTAAAGGAGGACTCCACTTAGCCACAGTCCTCCTTTGACCACAAGATGCATTCATTTGATGATTAGAAATAGGAGTAGGAATAAGCATTGTAGTGAAATTATCTTTGATAGTATAAAGTATATCATTAGGCTTAGGAGCTCTGTTATCAAAACACATTAAATTCCTTGCTTTCCATATATTCCATATAAGCAATCATCACAAAACTAATCATCGGTTTGTTTATCTTGTCCTCACACCAATTAGCCTCTAGAATCGAGTCAAACCAATCACCAAAGTGAGTAATGTTGTAAACATTAGGAACAGAGCAAATTTGTAAACCAAACCAAACTGGGGTAGTCCAAGGGCATAGGAACAACATGTGTTCAATAGATTCATCCACCTCTTTACACACAGGACACTTTGGAGAAGAAGCAATTTTTTTCTTCATAAGATTTAAATTAACACTGATTGCATTGTGTTTGAGCTTCCAACAGAAGTGTTTTAACCTACTAGGCACCTTAGTATTCCAAATTTGATTCCAAGAAGCCTCAGAATGAATGTAGGATGCTTTGAGCTTAACTTGTTTAGCTTCCAAATTAATTCTCAAGACCTTGTAACCGTTTTAATGAGAATAAATACCATCCTTAGTTAAAGGCCAGTATAGATTGTCAACAACATCAAAACAACTTATAGGAGTTTTCAAAGCTCCAATAGCACTATCAGGAGAAAGATTTAACCTTAAGGCACTGATATTCCACATTTTAGAAGAACAATCAATAAGATCATGAACCTCATTTATATTACAACCCTGAGTAGTAATGGCCAGACCACCAGAAGCAAGCCAATTATCCTCCTTGATACTAATATTTGCCCCATCTCCAATATTCCACCTCCCTTGTTTCTTCAGTAAGTCTCTACCATGAAGAATACTTCTCCAAACCCATGAAATACCACCTTTAGGTTTCACATTCCGTAAATCCTCTCTTGAACAATAAATCCCTCTCAACATAGTAGCCCAGTAATCATTTTGACCATGTAAGCATCTCCAAGCCTGTTTTGAGAGGAGTGAGGTATTCTGAGTAGCAAAATCTTTAAAGCCCATTCCACCATTATTCTTACTACCACACATGAAGTCCCATGACTTCCAATGGATTCCCCTAGATCTCACTTTAGAACTCCACCAAAAATTAGCTACTGCAGAACATAATGATTGACAAAAATTCTTTGGAAGCCTTACAATAGACATCACATATGATGGAATAGCCTGAATCACAGATTTGATAAGAACTTCCTTTCCTGCCTGAGAAAGGAATTGCTCTTTCCAGCCTTCAATCTTAGAAAAAACTCTCTCTTTGATCCAAGCAAGAGCTTGTGATCTAGAAGCACCCCACTCAGCAGGTACACCTAAGTACTTCCCAGGAGTTTCCCAAAGAGGAATATGGAGAGAATCTGAAAGAGAATGTTTTGCATGAGTAGGAATAGCAGCACCACAAATAAACCCAGATTTCTGAAGATTTATCTTCTGGCCAGAAATTCTAGTAAAATCATTAAGAATAGCCACTATTTGAAAAATTTCCTCCAAAGTTGCCTTACCAAGAATCAAGGCATCATCTGCAAAAAAGAGATGAGTTAGTGTAGGGGCTTTAGGAGCCAGCTTTAGACCAAGAGTGAGACCCAAAGAGTTTGCATTAGACAACATCCTTGATAGAACATCAAACACAAGGATAAATAGGTAAGGAGATAGAGGATCTCCTTGCCTAAGACCACTTCTAGGAACAACAACTTTACTCCTAGCACCATTGACATGACACACATAACTGACAGAACAAACTAAAGACAAGACAATAGAAACCCAAGCTGGACAGAAACCAAAAGACAACAAAACATCCTTTAGGAAAGACCAATCAACTCTATCATACGCCTTATTCATATCCAACTTGATAGCAAAACCATGACTAGCAACAGAATTTTTCTTTTTAAGGAAGTGAAAAGCCTCTTGAGCCACAACTAGATTATCTTGAATCAATCTACCACCAACAAAAGCACTTTGTTGTGGAGAAACAAGAGAATTAAGGATAGGTTTTAGCCTAGAGACCAAAACTTTAGAGATGATTTTGTAGATAAAATTGCAACAACTAATTGGCCTAAGCTGACCAATATCTTCAGGATGAGACACTTTAGGGATTAAAGCAACCAGAGTTTCATTTATAGAATCCCCAAGCACCCCAGAAACAAAAAACTCAGAAATAGCCCCCATAACATCACCCTTAATGATATCCCAATTTTTCTGATAGAAAAGACCATTAAGCCCATCGGGAGACGGAGATTTAAGAGCACCAAGAGAAAACAACACTTTGAACTTCAGACAACAAGACAGGAGACATTAAAGCCTCATTATTCTCCAAAGAAACCAAACAAGGAACCACATTAAGACAATTAGAAAAAACAGGATTTGCAGGGACATAAATCTCTTTATAATAATCCACAATAGCCTTAGACACATCTGATTGACCCTCCACCCAAACACCATTCTTATCTTTAATCCTAAACAACTTGTTCTTATCCCTTCTCTGAACAGTAGTGGCATGAAAAAACTTCGAATTCTTATCACCAAAAGACAACCACTTAATCCTTGATCTTTGCCCCCAATATAGTTCTTCTTGCTTCCACAGCTTGTCAATCTCAAATCTAATCCACTGTATTTCCTCTAAATTAGAACCAGAGTTACCAACATTAATTAACACCTGTAATCTAGCCTTCAATTTAGAAATTTCCACTGCAGCATTAGAGAAAGTAGATTTACTCCACCCAATAAGCTTTCTTTTACAGTTTCCAGATTTAACCTTTAAGTTTTCCCAAGCACCTTCAGCAGCAAAATTAGAATTCCAACCCTCTCTAACCACATTTCTACAATCTTCATGATCCTCCCAGAAACTTTCATATTTAAAAAACTTTGGGCATCTTAAAGGAGGGTAAGGTAACAAAACAATAGGAGAATGACCAGAATTTAGAATAGGTAAAGCAATACCTGTGGCATGAGGATATAAGAATCTCCACCCCCAATTGACCAACACCCTATCAATTCTTTGGTAAGTGACTATCCCATCTCTAGGGTTACTAGCAAAAGTGAACTTGCTACCCTTCAAATCCAAATCCATCAAGCTTCCAGAATTTAGAAAATCTCTAAACAAAGCCATCCTAATAGGAGCCACACTTCTAAGCCCATCCTTCTCAGTTATAGAGGTCATCTCATTAAAGTCACCAACACAACACCAAGGCTCATTTCTACTAGGCATCAAGCCCAGAATTTTCCCCCAAAGGTGTCTTCTTCTATCAAAAGTAGGATTACCATACACAAACGTCATCATTAACAAATTTCCAGTCTTTTTTTCCTTTATAGCAGTGTGAATGTAATTGATTGAAGAGTCCAGAATCTGAACATGGTAGTCATTGTTCCAAAACAAACCCAAACCACCAGAAGTACCTACAGCAGGTACACAAAACACTTTGTTATACTTTAGCTTCCTTCTAACCCTTTCAACTCTTTCAACTTGTTCCCTAGTCTCCATTAAAAACAGCATAGACGGCCTATGGTTCTTATTAAGCTCCTGGAGTTCCCTACTAGTCGTGGATGCCACCAATCCACGACAATTCCAACTTATGATAGTCATTTACCATTGGGGGGCATGGATTGACCCGCCTCCTCAGTCATATCAGTTGAATCAGTCACAATTTCACCATCAATAACAGCAATAATCCTAGCCTTCTTCATCCTCCTGTCAAGAACTGCATTAACTACTTCACCACTAGTGATACACGGATTTTTCTGACTTCTACCTCTCTTCAAATTAAGCCCATCAGCCAACTCAAAACTCAAAGCCTCCTCAACCTCACAAGGAATACAACCCTTATCCTGAAACACAACCTCATCTTCCTCAGATGGATACTCCACAAAATAAGGAGGATTAGAAGATGTAGGTATAGAGAGATTTTGATTTTTAAATTTACGAATTTGTCTAACACCCGAGCTGAAAACAACCCTTTCAACAGTCCCTTGATCAGTCATTGTAGCAATAGATGCTTCAGAAGCATAAAGGTCATCCCCAACAATAACATTCTCCCCTTCCTCTAGAATAGAATCATTGATCTGCACAACAGGATCATTCTTTGAAATTTGCATATCATCACCTAGGTTCCTTCCTGGTTCATCAACCACATTTACTTCAATACTAGCCTCTTCAAGATCATTATGCTGAGCCAAACCACTACACTACAAGAAAAACTGAAAATCCAAGGCAAAACTTTCTGGCGGATTTTAATCCCCCACAAACTTTCCGGCGGATTTTTGACATTTGTGGGGGATTTAATCCACCAGAAAAGTTTTGGCGGATTTTTGACATTTGTGGGGATTTTTGGCGTTTGCTTGTGGATTTTAAAAAAAAAAAAAAAAAAAAAAAAAAATTTTTGGCGGATTTTTATGTCTTTGCGGCGGATTTTAAAAAAAAAAAAATTTTTTTTTTTATTTTTTTTTAAAAATCCGCCAAATTTTTATTTTTTATTTTTTATTTAAAAAATCCGCCGAAAAACCAACAAAATCCGCCGAAAATGACCTCGGTCAAAACAATCTTAATTCCGCCGAAAATGACATCGGAATCCGCCAAAAATGACTACCTCGGTTAAAGCAATCTTGATTCCGCGAAAAAGCCAAGTAATCCGCGAAAATGACCTCGATTCCAACTAGCTCTCTTCATCCTCCCTTAATAAACTGATTTCAACAATTCACTTTCAACACTCTCTCAACATTTCACTCTCTCAACACTTCATTCTCTCAACATTTCACTCTCTCAACACTTCACTCTCTCACCATTTCACTCTCTTAACAATCCTCACATTAAATCTTTACTATTTCTCAACACTTCTCTCAAATTTGTTTTGAAGGTATGTTTTAATTTAGACTTTGTTTTAAGTTATATTTTGTTTTAACTTATACTTTGTTACTAATTGTGGTGTTGTTTGTTTAAGATTTGTTTGAGTTTGGTGATTTTTGTTTCTTTGTTACTATTTATATTTTTAATTTAAATTTATTTATTTTTAAAAACATTTTATTACTATTTGAGTTTTTAATTTAAATATGTTATTTATATTTTTTTAAATTTATTTAATTTTAAAAACGTTTATAAAAATTTTTAAAATGTTTTTAAATTTTTTTTTAAAAAAGTATTTTTAGTGAAATTAGGTTATTTATATGATTTTTTTGAAAAATAAAATAATAAAATTTTTGGCGGATTTTAATGTATTTGCGTGGATTTTAAAAAAAAAAATTTTTTTGGCGGATTTTAATGTATTTATGGCGGAAAAAAAAAAAAAAAAAAATTTTGGCGGAAAAATCCGCCAAAAGTGCAAAATTCGCTTGAGAAAATGCTGGGAAATCACGCAAATTCCCCGCAAAAATCCACGGAAATGACTTAAAATCCGCGGAAATACGTTGCCACCCGACCTTTTATGGCGGAAAAATCCATGAAAAACACTGTAGATTTGCGGGCGGATTGGGTGTTTTTGGCGGAAAAATCCGCCAAAAAAACCCATTTTTCTTGTAGTGCTAGTACTAGCCCTAGCATAACTAGTAGAATTAAAATGAGCATTCTGATACTGTCTAGGCCTTTGAGCAGCAAGAAAAGGCCCATATTTAGGCAAATCTTTATTATAAGCAGCCATGAGAACCCTAGGAGAGTTACAATGTCTCAATTCATGACCAAAAATCCCACATTTAAAGCACAAACCCTGTAATCTCTCATATTTAAAATGGATCCAAACATTTTTTCCTTCACGTTGCAACCAGCAACCTGTCCAAATAGGCTTCATCACATTAATCATAACTCTTGCTCTTAGATAGTGGTTAGCACCAGTACCTAGCATAATAGGCTCTTCAACTTCCAAAACTTGGCCCGTTTGACCTAGCAATGAAGAAGCATTGACTGGATTTAACTCACTCCAAGTTAAACCATGAATCTGAACCCAAAAAGGTACAAAATCAAAGTTAATGTCACCAAAAACCAACCCAGCATCCAGCCTTTTTAAACTCAAAACTTGATTTATAACAAACCAAGGTGCTCTTTGCAGCACAGTTTGAGAATCACTAGCTGAAGGAAAAGTGAAGAGAAACTTGTTGTCACCCATATCTGTTATATATAACCCTTTGTATTCATCCTAAGTTTGAAACATGATTGTTCTGACTGCTTTCTTATTTAAGATCTTGTTTGATATAACTTTACCAACCAAAGCTCTTAGCGCATATTCCTCATTAATTTTTGTTGCAGGAGCAAGAGGATTAACAAAAGGGACACGTTCATCATCTGGTATAACCATGGGATGATAACTCAATAAAACAGTACAACAAGACAAAGAAGCAAAAGGGGACACAAAGACACCAAAGAGACAGACAGAAAAAGACCAAGAAACAAAGGAGAAGACACAGACACACCAGAAAAACAGGGGAAAACCCCTAAAAACTCAAAGAAAACTCAAAGGAAAATATGTTGTACACTAGAAAACAGACCTGTTTTAAACTTGTTAATTTGCTCTTTAGCTATTATGAAACGAGAGACACTCTGTTTAAACAAGATTTATATAAAAGCAAGTTCAATAACTGTATCCAACCTAACCAGATAGTCATTTATAGTGATGAATTTATTGAAAACTCAATATTGATGAAGATAGAACAGGGATAAGAATGAAACAGTAAACCGGATTTTGCTCATACCCAACAGTTAAAGTACAATAGCAAACATAGTATGCCTTTTAAAATTTGACAGCAAGACTACCTATCCAGATAATGACCTCTATCAAGCTTAATCCAGTAGATAAAAACCTACCCAACCCGTAAAGTTAAAAAACTTATCAGACCTTCTCACTCTATCACTAAGAGTACCTTTGCTTTAACATTATAGTTTTGAGCGCTGCTATATAAAGCGACAATTGTTGGTTGGCTTTTTTTTTTCCCACCCCTTCGTTATCACTCCCACCCCCATAATTACGCAAACAGACAAAAATGCCTTTGAAAATTTACAAAAATCACATCAAATCAAATTTCATAATTCCGAAAAAAGTAAGTAAATACGGAGAGATTTTCGGAATTACCCTGTAATTCCGAAAAGAATTTCGGAATTACCTCAGAAGTGAGGTAATTCCGGTTCAATAAGGTAATTCCGAAAATCCCAATTTTTTTTTCAATTATTAATATTTTTTAATTACATTTTTTTTAACAGTGGCGAGTAGAGCGACGAGACTGCAGATAGCGAGAGTAGAGTCTTCGGAGCAAAGACACCCGCGGCCGACGTTGAGCACGGCAAGATTTGGGAGTCCAGCGAAGAGCGATGCACTCTTCTCCAGACACTCTACAGAGGCTCAGAGCTGCTGGACATGCTTTTGAGCGTTAGAGGCGCCAGAGAGCCCGCGCCAGAGTGATAGAGATGGTTGAGCCTGAGCCTCAGCCTCAGCCCCGGTATGAGCATCCCTACCGTGACCACCTAGATTATGAGTACCATATGCGGCACCAACAGGAGCACCCAAAGTTGTATCATGACATTGTTGCTCACGATTGGGAGGCTTTGGAGGAACAGGAGGATGAGGGTCAACATTAGGAGGAGGATGAGGAGGTTCAGGCGGAGGTTCAGTCTGCCCCTGCTGTGGATCACACACCATTATATTTACACTGGGGTACGCACTGCGCGTCCTGGATAGATAGAGGCGAGGTAATATTTTAATTTTACTTAACAACAATTAATTACTTATTTTTAATAACGTATGGTTTAATTTTAATTTTTTCAGCCTCGGAAACTAAATGTTGTATCTCACGGCCAGAAGTTTCCTAGAGTTAGACCTGCTGAGCACCACCCACAGATAGCCCACTGGTTGCGTGAGGCTAACCTTTTTGAGTTGGACATCACACCTCTGGGGGCAGTCAACCATGAGTTGATATCTGCTTTTGTGGAAAGGTGGCATCCTGAGACCTGCTCATTCCACATGCCCTTTGGGGAGATGACTGTCACCCTGGATGGTGTGGCTGTGTTGCTCCACTTGCCGCGGGAGGGCACCCCATTGGACCACAGGCCCGATTTTGATTCCGTTGAGGCTCTTCACTTGACTGTCGACTCTTTGGGCATGCAGCAGGCTAGTGTCATCGAGGAGCTTAGGGAAAACAGGGGGCAGTATTTGAGGATTTTGTAGAGGACTCTTACAAGGAGAACATGGCACGAGGTGCTTATGACCAGGCTGCACGGTGCTACATTTGTTAGGCACCACCATTCTGGCCGACAAGAGTCACCATTTACTGCCAGTGAGGTGGATGTATCTGATTTAGGATCTTCAGTAGTGTGGCCAGTGGTCTTGGGGTATAAATTTGCTCTCGCGATTACCTACACACCCGGTATGAAAGCGGTCTTTTATACGACCAGCGATTCGGCGGATACGCGACATCGCTCGGGTAATCAATTATTTATTTTTTTAATTTAAAGCTTTTAATTAAATTACTCATATATTAATAACTGCTTATTTATTAATTTAATTATTTCAGTGCTGGATCTACGAGGATTTTCCCACCGTCGTTGGTCGGAAAGTGCTTGGTAGGACACATCAGCCACGTGCCACCAGCTGGGGGAACAAGAAGCTGGATAAAGTAAAGTTGGTGGACTTTAGGGAGCGGATAGATGCGCTGCAGCTGAAGGATGTTATCCTCACGTCTTATGCAGACCACAGGCAGTATGTTCCTTTGTCGAACATATCCATTTCTGAATTTGGTTGATTTGGGGCGATGACCCGGTTCCCTACATGCCAGACAGGGTGCGTTGGCAGTTCGGGCAGGTACAGAGGATCCCTTCTCCACCCATTTTGGGTAATGCTCCATCTCCGGACAGGATCATACGGGGGTTGCTGATGTATCAGATTCGGGCGCGGACTTTTTGACAAGCTAGTAGACAAGCGGCCTACCACGGTGTTACCTCAAAATTTCGACAGCACATTAAATGAAGCTTTAAATGGGGCTGACTTCACATTTAATATTGTTACGTGGGCATAGGTCAAGTATTCAAGTCAATGCACCATGGTTTCGACGGGAAAGGCAGATAAGGGCAAGGAGTGCATGCGGTCTTCGACAAGTTTAGCTCTCAAAGCCACAAAGCAAGGAATCTTCGACAAGCGAAGACACAACATTTCGACAGAGTTGGGCTCAACGTTTCGTCAAGCGATGCGACAATGGGTCGATCGAAAGTGCAGAGCGAAAGAAAGTAGTGGCGGTTACTCCCGTAGTTTTAGGAGGCGATTACCCCTTTCCCCACGATTGTTCCTAGGAGTATAAATACCCCTTTGTAACGAGAAACAAGGGTCACCACATTTTACAAAAGCATTTGGGAAACTCAACTTCCAAGTCAACGAGAAACACGAGTGAAACAGATCATTGTATGTGTTGGTGAACCACTTTTATTTCTTTATTTAATGCAAAGTCTTTACTTTCTTCTTACGCTTGTGCATTTATTGTTTTTACTTCGCTCTCAAGTTACTTCTTTCTACCATTCTCTGTTCTTACGTACTTCAAAAGACACAAACTCAATGGCAATTGTCAAAGAGATTTTCTAGTTTGATCTCACAGTCTTCATATTGAAAACTAGTGATTGTTTGCTAAAAACACCAGCAAACAAATTGGCACGCCCAGTGGGACCTTTGCCATTAATTTTGCGTCTTTTCACGCCGATATCGTGTTTGTATGCACTTGAGGAGTGGTAGAATGGTACGCACCAATTCTAACAACGCCTCTAGTTCCAAATACGTGATATCACAAGTGCAAGGAACAACGGTAGATTCTGCCAATGTCAGCGTTGGAAATGTTACAGGGACTACGGCCCCAGTGACATCAATAACCGTTCCCACGATGTCAATGACCAATGTTGGTTCGACATCGTCTATGGCCTTGCCACAAAGCATAGGACTTCCTTCTAGTCCTTATGTGGCAACAGGAAATAGTTTGGAGACACGTTTCCAGAACATGAGTCTACCACCATACCCTTTTGGGGTATATGGCATGCCTACTGGAATGCCACATGTCTCGACCTTTTCTCCTTCACACGTCTCTTCTGAGGGCGTACTTGGTCGAAATCCTACTGCATTAACCAACGCGTCTTTGTTGGCATTAAGACAACAAGTAGACGAAAGCAATCATGATATGGTTAATATGCTGACTCAACAAATTGGCACTGTGTTCAATCCTTTGATTCAGAATACAAATACCAGTTACCAAATGTTAGCAAACCAAATGGGTAGGATTGCAGATTTCTTTGGGGCTCCTACAGGAAACAATAGGCAGTTACCTAATGGTGGGAATAATGCGCCTAATACCCCACGAGAGATCGATTCTTGCCGAAGCCTGCGATTATGGGCGAACAAACGAGGTGGAAACCACGTCCCTGAAGTACTCATGGTAAATCGAAACCAAAATGCCGACGAAGTTGTTCGACAAGTGCAACGAAATAACGTTTGTGCTCAAGACAATATAGCCACCTTGGTAGAAACCATAATGGCACAAAATGGCCTTAACGTAGGTTTACACAGCCTAATTTTATATCGCCCACTGTGTGAATATATCTTCTACAGCGAATTGCCAGGGGTTGGAAAATCCCTAAATTCACTAAGTTTGGGGTGACACCAATGAGTCCTTGTCGAACATATTGCCCTGCACATGATCGAGGCGGGGACATAGCCCAAAATGAGAGTTTGAAAATGAAATACTTTCCAAATTCTCTAACTAAGAATGCCTTTACGTGGTTTACCACTCTACCCCCGGTTCCATATATACATGGGGCGGTTAGAAAAGGCTTTTCATGAGCGATTCTACATGAGCGATCGAAAATTAGTCTTAAAGAATTGGCTAGTGTTCGACGTAAAGTGCCCAAGCCATTGATGACTATCTGAATAGGTTTAAGTTTGTTAAAGGCTAGGTGTTTCACACAAGTGCCGAGCATGAGCTTGTCGAAATGGCTGCAGCGGCCTTGATTATTCAATCGAAAGAAATTGGATACCTCTCATTTGAGAGACATGGCCCAGTTAGCCGATAGAGTTCGACAAGTCGAAAGGCTTAAAGAGGAAAAGGCTAGAGTGAGTAAGTTCAATAGAAAAGAAAACTCGGTGGCTTTCACAAGAAAGAAAAGATAGCCTATGTCGATGAGCAATTCGACTTTGCGTTTAGTGATGTCGAACTGAGGAGATAGGCGTGCATTGAACTTAAGCACTGGTCCTCCCTATGCTGTAAATTATTAAGGCTCGCAAATGGGAATAATCCGTGGAGCCAAAGAATGATAGATTTGTGCCTAAGACATACACTTTTGATGTTACTAAATGCGATGAGATCTTTGATTTATTAGTAACTGATGGCCAAATCATAGTGCCAAATGGCCTGAAAGTTCCTCCTCTCGAACAGAGGAAGAAAAAGGGTTATTGTAAGTTTCATAATTTCTTGGGACATACAACTGACCGTTGTGTTCTTTTCAGGGATATGGTTCAAAAAGCAATCGAAGAAGGAAGGCTCAAATTTGGGGACAAGAAAAATAAAGCACCTATGCAAATCGACGCTGACCCACTTCATCAAGTGGAGGCTATGTCTGCAGAAAACGGTGGAGATGAATATCAATATGGTGGATGCGAAAATGGTGGATTCTCCAAAGCCTGTCAAACCCTCGGTTGACAAAATCAAAAGTGTAGTGCAGAAAGGTGTTGTTGTACAACATGTCACTCAGGAAGAATACAATGAGAAGGTACAATCTGTGTACCCCAAAGCTGAGGAAGATTTGATAGACTTCCTAAACCGGTGTAAACTGAGCTCTGAGGTCATGTTGTGTCCAAGGTGCAGTGCTGTGTTCGATAAAGAGGCAGCTAAAAGTGTCGAATCTTTGTGAGGTTCGACAACCTCACGAAAAGGAAATGGCGGACAAGAGGCCAAACTTTAGCTTTAAAAGAGGGGACCTGCCTTACAAGGTCAAAAGTTCGAACAAGGCTTCGACAAGCAAACCGCAGTTTGTTGGCAAGAGCGCAGGCAAGAAGGAATTCGTGTTATCTGCCTCTGCTAAGCCATTTATTCCAAGAGCAGATCCCTCCAACGAAAAGTGGATACATCTTTGGATGTAGACACTACAGAATCTTTGCTCGAGAATCTTTGAGACGGTCAAGCCACGTACAGGTGAGGCCTCAAAATATAATTATAAGAATAATTACAAAGGGAAGAATCCCATGACTAAGACCCAATGGCGTCGTTACCAGCGCTCGAAGAAGAAGGCAGCACTTGCTGTTTCTGACGAGAAAACGCCAGAAGGTTCAAAAACGGCTAAGAGTATGACATCTAGAGCCGTGGAACGCATTTAAAGTAAACATCGTTCTTTCGCCAATCAGGTAAAGGTTGGAAACAAGGCTAAAGGGAAATCTATTGTGATAGAGGAACCTAGGAGGCCTGCATTGGAGAGAATTTTTCCTCCATTAACATCATTGAAGAAGGAAAGTGCTTCGTTTGTAACATCCCTAATTTCGTTAATTTCAAATTAAGAAATTAACGAGTGATTTATTACTCGAATAGGTAATAAATCAAGTCACGGATATGAGGTTGTGGACGAAAGCAATTTATAATTGCCGGAGAAAATAATTTAAATGCATAAACCGAGTGGAAATTAGTACTCTAAGGGTATTTTAGGATTTATACGACTTAGTTAAATGATCTCAGAGACACAAAAGTATCCAAAATACTCTCTCATTCCACACTTGTGATAAAATAAGAAAGAATTAAGAGAGAGAAGGAAGGAATTAAGAAATGGATATAATAATAAAAAGAAGAAAGGAATAGAAAGGGAGCAGCAGAGCACGCGTGAGAGAAAGGAAGGAATTGGAAAAAAAATGAAACAGAGGAGAAACCGAGAGAGAGTGGCGATGGAGGAAGGAAATAGAAATGGAAGATCTCCTCCACGTAGCACAGGGTAAGGGGCTTTTGGTCTTGTTTTCTTCCATTTTTCGTACTCTATCTATTGGTACCACTTTCACACCCTAATTTATTCTCTAACTCAAGTTGCCATTAATGGGTTTTGAAGCTCAAAATTGGGGATTTATGGATTTAAGCGAAATTGAAGCTTGGAATTGATGATTGGAAGCTCAACAACCGGCGTGGAGTGTTCGGTTCGATTTTGGAGCGGGTTGGAGCGAGTTCGTGAAGTTTCGGAATCGGGAGCTTGGAACGTCTCGGTGGTTCGTGATTTTCATCACGAGGAGGTGAGTTTTACTCGCTTAGGAATTTAAACATCGTTTTTGAACTATGTTTGAATGATTTTCAAATTCGAAGTTTCGAGAATTTTAGAGTCAAAAACGCTATTTTACTGAAAATGACGCGTGTTTGAAGATTTAAAACGAAACCATAATGCTTTGATTTTTGAATTGATATGTTTGAATTTGGATTATGTGTCTTTGTGGTACATGCGTGGTTGAAATCGGATTGAAATACGGTTTGGAATCGATTGGAGAAGCTAAAGCGAACGGAATTTGGAACTAAGTTGAGAAGTTCCTATGTTCCCGATGTCCAATGTTCCGTCTCGAAGCTCCATTCGGCTTCAAACTTCTTTTAAATCCTTTTCCTAACCACCTAGAGCATTTATGTGGAATATTGTTTGTTTGGATGTGTTTTAAAGTTGGGTGTGAATTGGTTGAATTTTCAAATCTATTGGAAAACCGTAAAATTTTGTATATGTGTGAAATAATGATTTTGGAATAAAATGATGTCTGGACTGGTTTTTCAGGTGATTATGATTTTTTTGGGATGTCCGTATTACAGAGGAAACTCTGCCGAAATTTTGTTAGAAATTTTGATACAAATTCGAAGTGGTTTTGAAATAACGATTAATATTATTATTATTTCGAAAAACCGTAATTAGTATACGTGTGAGGACATATGTTTTGAAAAATTGAATTGAACCAAAATGTTCATTTCTATTTTATATTTGGCGCGGGATGATTATATTCATCAAAACCGGCCTTCTTTGAATAAAATGTTCTATTGTTATTTTTATAATTGGCGCGGGATGATAATGTTCATCTAAACTGCCCATATTTGTGATATATGAAAAATATCGAGTTGAGGTGGCGACCTCTATGTGTTAGTATGCTAGGGGAGGCGGTCATGAGCCCCGGCCCTAGGCCCCAATGTTAAAAAGATTATTCCGCCTTTGAGAGTTGTACACTTATTGGCTATGACCGGGGTCCACCCATGCTTCTTTTAGGTTGTTGGTGGTGTACTAAAATTAATAAAACTTTATTGTAATTCATTCTTGGATTACCATGTTTCGGCAATTCATATAATAGAATTGCTAAGAGATCCAGTAAGTATTAACTTGCTTTGTGTCTATGTGTTATGTTTCGCAATTCATATAATAGAATTGCTAAGAGATCCAGTAAGTACTAACTTGCTTTGTGTCTAGGTTTTAATTGGCTCATGAGTGTGGCTGGGGTCACGGTAAAGCTCACTGAGGCAAGTTGTCTCACCCTATCATATGTGGTTTTTTTGGAGAAAGCAGGATAAAAGAAAAAGGAAGAAGCACGGGCAGTTGATGCTTGTGTGGAAGATGGATACGGAGCATTTATGCTTATAATATTCTATTTTGTTTCTTTGTACTATATTGTATAACTTGACTTGATACAAGTTGTAAGTTATATTTCCGCTACTCTGATATGTTATGTTTTGTATAATTCGCGTTTAAGACGCGAAAAATTTTTAGGGTGTTACATTTGGTATCAGAGCGGTTCGACCTAGTCGGACGTAGAGACCTTATGGTCAAAAGGTTAGATTGTGTCAGCTAGGGACTTAGACAATTAAATGTCAGAACCTTTCAGTATATTATGTGAAGTATTGAGTCAGGATCCACTCAATGTTTCATGTGAGTTACTGAGAATTATGACAGTTAGTTGCCTCAGCCCCGAAAATGTCCAAACCCTACACCATAGGAATTTTGGCCTTCTCAGTTTATCAGAGCACGCAGCGAAAGCAAAGGGCTATAGTTGGTGTTCTGAAGTAAATAAAGGGCAGCCTAGTTGGTTCGAAGAAAGCTGTGGACGAATGTTCAATCAGTGAACCAGGTGCAATTGTGGAATTGCAGTGGAAGTTATCGTAGGTCCTGCAGGGAACTACAATTAAGAAAAGTCTTTAGGCAGTAACAAGGACAGTATCGTAAGACCTGTTAAGATTAATTGATGCACCCGAGGTCCTGACCGTTGATTAGTCGATCTAGCGATTATGGAAATATTATCCTATATATAATCTTACTTTATGGATAGAATAAACCCTGACTTAGATTGCGGTTAGAGGTTTCTCCTCGGATAGGCTGAGTATTGATAAGGTTCCTTTTTCCTTAAAGCCATACTGCGAAATGCTATGAAGCCGATCTAGTAAGTTGTAGTGCAATCTCGAATTGGCTCTGAGAACCCAATGCGGATCGAATTAGTTTTGGTTACGGTTTACGAACCAAGTCCTAATCAAGATAAGATCAATAGGTGATTTTGATGGTAACATGTCTTGGGTTTCAAATAATTCCGCGTTACGGTAATATTTCGGAAAGAGTGATTATTGGATTGAAAGACTGCACCTATAGGGAATTTTAATGTTAAACTTTAGACGAGGAGGCTGGAGGAATATCTTTTAAATCTATTTCGGAAACTTGTGTCCAATCAAGTTATGCAATGGATCGTTGCTTGATTTTGAGAAATGACGGCGATAATGAAAATGAGATGTCACATGTGAGGAAAATATATTCAAGATGATTGATATATATATATTATGAGGAAGCTAGTCTCGTTTGTGAGAAATTTTCGATAGTTCACCAACTCGTTTTATTTATAACTTCTAATCAGGAACTCCGATTCTTATGTTCCGGGATGCGTTGGAAAGCTAACGAAAATGTCTACACATATGAGTAGTTTGTGAATCAGTTGTTCAGTGGTATTCTGAACTGTATCTCTGTATTATCCCAAGTTGTTTGGTACTAAAGCGGTTGTAGAACATAAACCTATTATAGGCTTGGGAAGTTGAAAGAGGATTTTAAGTCATTAAGATGAGATTCCTAAACACTGTTTTAGGATGATACTCATTATAGTTTTCCTATGGACCTATTCCCCAGAAAAGGTTGTTAGTAGCTATAGCTTTTCCACAGTCGGTGGAGCTTCCAAAAGCGAACGATTATGTGGTATGTCACCAATATATCCAAGGGTGGAACTTTCAATCTCTTAAAGTGCTATTGTTCTATAGTAAGACGGAATTAAGTGTCGTGAGACACCTTACTTATTGTTAAGCAAGACATGTTCCATACCAAATGGATACGTTAAAGAGGTTATGGTTATGTTTGAACGTTTGTGGAGCCGGAGAGTTGTGGGACCAAAGGAATGACTAAAGTGGTGAGAATTGTTCTCGGAGTCAACGTTGGAAACATCATCTTGAGCCCGTTTGATTCCGTAGAAGAATCCTTCTATTTTGATTATTTCTTTGATGAGTATAATAACTAGTTTGACTCCGTGAGGAATCCAAACATAAACGTTCCGCTTAGAGAAAGTCCTACTTAGCTAGGAAAGCGGTTATGTATCAAGCGAGGGATCTCTGAGGTTAGATTCTTTTATGCTGGAGTACTTGAGTATTAGACTCAATTCAAGAGAATGGTTGGCTTTAGAAAAATTGTTTGAAATATGATCCATACCTTAGTTAATGACTCTAAGGACTATGATGATGAAGTTGCCGAAGTATATAATAGTTATAATGTGAAGCGTATGGTGCTCCAAATTTGAAGAAGAGTACGAGGAATATTTGTGATATTCTAACGAAGCTTTAGCTAGAGATAATGTGACTTATGGCTATGCTATTCCAAACGAGTCAGTCAAGAAATGTTGTTTTGATTGGAAGGTAGCTAGTTCGGCAATCACTCGTCTATATTCAATGAAATAAAGTCAAAGGACTTCGATCTGTAATCCATTTGTAATGCATGAAATTTTGGTTCACAAGTTACATTAGCAACTACCGTGATTAGTTCTTGAGTTAGTAACATGGGTATAATATTATTAATAGTCCCTAATCTAAAGAATGTTTTGATATTGGAGATGGGTACATCATTGTATCACTATTGTTGATGGAATCCAAGTGAATGAATAATAGATTCGGTTCAAAGGAAAGGTTGGTTGGAATAGTCATCGATTTCCGAGTTACGAAAGGCCATACATTTGTGTGAGATCATCAGGATCTCGGAATTGAGTTTTGAAGAATGAGTCACGAGGTGAAGATATGTTTTATTAGTATTTCGGGTTAGCGAAGAAACAAACTCCTATAGGTAAGTGGGAAGATTATTTCATATTCAAATGTTTTCAAGGAACTTTTACAAAACCTTTACCCATTGGTGAGTCGATTAGGAACACTGTAGGTGTGAGTTTAACCCAAAGTGCTAATAAGATATCTAATAAAACAGAAAGGTAATGTGACCTAGTTTTCCCACAAGTTGGGGTGCTTAGTGTTAATTATTGAAAAGAAAGATGGGAGCGGGAGATCGGGAATGAATTACTTGGATGGACAAAGTTACTTTTGGGAATAAGTATCCTTGCCAAGTATAGATGACTTGCTTAATCGACGAGGTGCAATAGTGTTTTCAAAGATTGGTTTAAGGTCGGGTTACTTTTAATTAAATGTTAGGGTGTAGTTACTCAGAAGATGACTTTCCATACTAGATATGGACATTACGAGTGAGTAGTGATGCTCTTTGGTCTAACTAATGTTCCTACGGTATTCATGGATTACATGAACCGAGTTTTTCCACCCGTACTTAGACTAGTTGTTAAAATTTTCACTGATAACATCTTGGTATACATTAAGACTATGGTGGATCGTGACTCACGTCTCCGCATTGTCTGAATATACTTCGAGTAAAGAAGTTGTACACTAAACCTCGAAAGTGCGATTCGGGAGGTTTGAAGTAAAATGTCAAGGATATGTGGTATCCAGTCTGTTATGGCAGTAGATTCTAGTAAGGATGAAGCTGTGATGAATTGGGAGTTACCGTTATCGGTCACGGAAGTAAGGAGTTATTGGAACTAATTGGTTGTATGGTAGGTTTATCGGAAGAATTCTCACAATAGTTCTTCCACTCATTCGGTTAACTTGTAAAGGTCGCCCGTTTGGATGGGATTTCGATTGTGAGGAATATTTCGAGAATTGTAAGAGGATTGACTTCTATTTCAATCTTCATTCTTACGAATCCGTCCACTGGGATTTCAAATGCACAATGGACGCCTTGGGAAGAGTTTAGGCGGTGTTTTGATCTTTGAATTAACAAGAAGTCTTGGTTTAAGTATTCATGCAAGAGAAGCCTCATGAAAAGGATTTTCCGACTCATGATTTGAAATGGAAAACTAATGGTTATGTAGGGAGAATTGAAGGTAACTCGAGTCGACAAAAGGGTTATGTTGATGTAAGGAGTAGACTACGAGAGTTGGATCGATGATCTGTATTGTAAAAGTTACATCAACCATTGTTACAGGTAGAGTATTGCCTTGTGAAGAACTCGATTCTCGAGTGTATGGTGCTAGTGGAGTATTGTATAGTTTTATCTTGGGAATTGTTCAATTTAAATGAAGTGTTTCTTGTATCCTAATTGAGGAAAGACCTTCTAATCCTACCAAGCTGTGGAGTTAGAAACGATCGATCTTTGACTAATTCGTCATTTCAGCCAAATCCAAGTCATATCTAAGGTCATGAAGAGAAAATGCTTCGGACGAGAACAATTACAATTGCTTAAGGAGTTTGTAATCGTTTTTCGGTTCAGGAAGCTATTTGGGAATTAGAGGACGATATGTGGATTAGATATCCGTATATATACTCTTGAGGTATGTTTGTCAAATTTTGAGGACAAAATTTTTCAAGTTGGGGTGACTGTAACATCCCTAATTTCGTTAATTTCAAATTAAGAAATTAACGAGTGATTTATTACTCGAATAGGTAATAAATCAAGTCACGGATATGAGGTTGTGACGAAAGCAATTTATAATTGCCGGAGAAAATAATTTAAATGCATAAACTGAGTGGAAATTAGTACTCTAAGGGTATTTTAGGATTTATACGACTTCCGTTAAATGATCTCCGAGACACAAAAAGTATCCAAAATACTCTCTCATTCCACACTTGTGATAAAATAAGAAAGAATTAAGAGAGAGAAGGAAGGAATTAAGAAATGGATATAATAATAAAAAGAAGAAAGGAATAGAAAGGGGAACAGAGAGCACGCGTGAGAGAAAGGAAGGAATTGGAAAAAAAAAATGAAACAGAGGAGAAACCGAGAGAGAGTGGCGATGGAGGAAGGAAATAGAAATGGAAGATCTCCTCCACGTAGCACCAGGGTAAAGGGCTTTTGGTCTTGTTTTTTTCCATTTTTAGTACTCTATCTATTGGTACCACTTTCACACCCTAATTTATTCTCTAACTCAAGTTGCCATTAATGGGTTTTGAAGCTCAAAATTGGGGATTTATGGATTTAAGCGAAATTGAAGCTTGGAATTGATGATTGGAAGCTCAACAACCGACGTGGAGTGTTCGGTTCGATTTTGGAGCGGGTTGGAGCGAGTTCGTGAAGTTTGGAATCGGGAGCTTCGGAACGTCTCGGTGGTTCGTGATTTTCATCACGAGGAGGTGAGTTTTACTCGCTTAGGGAATTTAAACATCGTTTTTGAACTATGTTTGAATGATTTTCAAATTTCGAAGTTTCGAGAATTTTAGAGTCAAAAACGCTATTTTACGAAAATGGCGCGCGTGTTTGAAGATTTAAAACGAAACCATAATGCTTTGATTTTTGAATTGATATGTTTGGATTTGGATTATGTGTCTTTGTGGTATGCGTGGTTGAAATCGGATTGAAATACGGTTTGGAATCGATTGGAGAAGCGAAGCGGAACGAATTTGGAACTAAGTTGAGAAGTTCCTATGTTCCCAATGTCCAATGTTCCGTCTCGAAGCTCCATTCGGCTTCAAACTTCTTTTAAATCCTTTTCCTAACCACCTAGAGCATTTATGTGGAATATTGTTTGTTTGGATGTGTTTTAAAGTTGGGTGTGAATTGGTTGAATTTTCAAATCTATTGGAAAACCGTAAAATTTTGTATATGTGTGAAATAATGATTTTGGAATAAAATGATGTCCGGGTGGTTTTTAGGTGATTATGATTTTTTTGGGATGTCCAGTATTACTGAGGAAACTCTGCTGTAGAAATTTTGTTAGAAATTTTGATACAAATTCGAAGTGGTTTTGAAATAACGATTAATATTATTATTATTTCGAAAAACCGTAATTAGTATACGTGTGAGGACATATGTTTTGAAAAATTGAATTGAACCAAAATGTTCATTTCTATTTTATATTTGGCGCGGGATGATTATATTCATCAAAACCGCCTTCTTTGAATAAAATGTTCTATTGTTATTTTTATAATTGGCGCGGGATGATAATGTTCATCTAAATGGCCCATATTTGTGATATATGAAAAATATCGAGTTGAGGTGGCGACCTCTATGTGTTAGTATGCTAGGGGAGGGCAGTCATGAGCCCTGGCCCTAGGCCCCAATGTTAAAAAGATTATTCCGCCTTTGAGAGTTGTACACTTATTGGCTATGACCGGGGTCCACCCATGCTTCTTTTAGGTTGTTGGTGGTGTACTAAAATTAATAAAACTTTATTGTAATTCATTCTTGGATTACCATGTTTCGGCAATTCATATAATAGAATTGCTAAGAGATCCGATAAGTATTAACTTGCTTTGTGTCTATGTGTTATGTTTCGCAATTCATATAATAGAATTGCTAAGAGATCCAGTAAGTACTAACTTGCGTGTCTAGGTTTTAATTGGCTCATGAGTGTGGCTAGGGGTCACGGTAAAGCTCATCGAGGCAAGTTGTCTCACCCTATCATATGTGGTTTTTGGAGAGAAACAGGATAAAAGAAAAAGGAAGAAGCACAGGCGGTTGATGCTTGTGTGGAAGATGGATACTGGAGCATTTATGCTTATAATATTCTATTTTGTTTCTTTGTACTATATTGTATAACTTGACTTGATACAAGTTGTAAGTTATATTTCCGCTACTCTGATATGTTATGTTTTGTATAATTCGCGTTTAAGACGCGAAAAATTTTTAGGGTGTTACATCGTTCGACATGGATGAGGACGTTACTTCGGATTTCGAAGACTCGAAGCGAGTTTCGGCGTCATCCGCAGCGTGGTGTCCATTACGCCCAGTGAGTATGGACGTCATTCTGATACCAAATGATGTCGAAGAGGACTTCATTGGAGATATGGCTAATCACAAGCCAATGTGCTATTATGTCATGAACAACGGCTGCGTCGAAGAGCAGATGGCAACTTTTGAAAGGCCAGACGGAAGCATGCAACATCATCTGAAGCCTTTATACGTCCAAGCCAAAGTCAATGGCGTGGGTGTCAATAAAATATTGGTCGATGGAGGTTTCTTTGTCAATCGATGCCTCGTGCCATGCTTTGCGGACAATAGGGATGTATGATACAGACCTTAGGCCCCATAATATAGTGTTAACTAATTATGAGGGTAAATCTGGCCGATCTCTGGGGGCCGTTGAAGTGGAAGTGGTGGTAGGAACTGTCAGAAGGACTACCATGTTCTTTGTCATCGCTTCGAAAGCAAGCTATAATCTGCTCCTTGGGAGAGAGTGGATACATGGGGTAGAGGCTGTCCCTTCAAGCCTACACCGGAAAGGCGGTAATGTGGAAGGAAGATGGTCTTGTGGAATATGTTGAAAGCGGACCAAAGTTATTTCCCTCACGACGTAAATAATGTCACCAAGGAAAATTTCGAAAAACAAATGGCGAACATTGCGCCATGTTCATCTTCTAGCCAAGCATATATCTCTTGAGATAATGTGCTTTCCTCTGTTCGCCTATATCCAACACATGGGTTTGTGTGGGAAAGAGAGGTGATAGAAGGCGCAAATGTCTATCCTGAGGGTGTGTTACCTCCAACAGGATGGGACACTGACTCTTAAAAGGTTTTAGATGTCGATTGCCCAATGCTAAGGATAAATTACGACTTACATGGCGAAAATAAAGTAAAAGCGGCTTTGGAAGCGAGATAAATCAACAAACAATGGTCGTCGAAGCCATAACTTCATCTGAAGAAAATGGTGAAGTCATAGATGGCAAGCTTGATTGCATTTATGATGACGAACCATTAGGTTTTGAAAAAGACCCTAAAGATTCGACAAAGCGCATGCAAGCTCAAGATCCAGTGGAAGAAGTGGATTTGGGAGATGGCCTAGTCAAAAGGCCAACATACATCAGTGCACACCTCGATGCTGCCTTCAAAACCCAAGTTGTTTCACTTCTGCAGGAGTTCAAAGATTGCTTTGCTTGGGAGTACAACGAAATGCCTGGTCTAAGTCGAGAAGTGGTGGAACTTCAAATACCCATTCGACCAGTGAAGAAACCAGTGAAGCAAACACCAAGAAGATTTGCTCCTCCAATATTGGCTAAGATCAAAGAAGAAATAGAGAGGTCGTTCAAAAGCAAATTCATCGGAATCGCTGGGTATGTCGATTGGCTAGCTAATATTGTTCCGTAATGAAGAAAAAGCGGAAAACTTAGAGTTTGCGTAGACTTTAGGGACCTAAATAATGCAACACCTAAGGATGAATACGCAATGCACGTAGCGAGAAATGCTAATAGATTCAAGAAACGAGGTTTGATTATCTCGGTATGCTAGATGGCTACTCAGGGTATAATCAAATTTTTATCTTTGAAGAGGGCGTGTCAGCTTGACTTTTCGATGTCGGGGGCATTGGGTGTTTATGAATGGGTAGTAATGCCCTTTGGGTTAAAAATCTTTGGTGCCACTTATCAAAGAGCAATGAATTCTATGTTTCATGATTTTATTGATGATTTTATGCAAGTATACATAGATGATGTGGTGGTTAAGTTATCCTCGAGAAATTGGTCATTTAGACCATCTTCGACGTTCTTTCGAGCGAATGAGGAAATATGGATTGAAAATGAATCCAACCAAATGTGCTACTACGTATGCGTGCGCGCGGTGAATTCTTGGGTTTTGTAGTGCACAAGAAAGGCATTGAGATCAACCAAAATAAGACTAAAGCAATTATGGAAAGCGAAGGCTCCTTCGACCAAGAAAGAACTTGATCGCTCTTTGGGAAAAATCAATTTCCTTCGCAGATTTATTTCGAATCTAAGTGGCAAAACACAAGCTTTTTCGCCATTCTTTGAGGCGAAGAAAGAAGATGCATTCAAGTGGGAGCGGGTTCACCAAGATGCTTTCGGACGCAATCAAGTCTTATTTGGTCAAACCACCAATTTTATTGCTCTGTTATTGGAAACAAATTGCTAAAGTTGTATATAGCGACTTACGATAACACAATAGGTAGCATGTTAGCGCAAGAGGATGATAGTGGTGTCGAAAGACCCATTTATTACCTTAGTAGGGTTTTGATTGATCTTTGAGACTAGGTATAGTCCAATAGAAAAACTATGCCTTTGCTTGTACTTCTCTTGTACAAAATTGAAGCAATATATAAAGTCGTGAGATGTTTATGTTTATTCGCATTTTGATGTAATTAAACATATGTTGTCAAAACCAATGCTACATAGTCGAATTGGAAAGTGGGCTTTGGCTTTGCTAGAATACAACTTAACGTATCGCCCCTTAAATCAATCAAAGGACAAGTGGTTCTTGATTTCATAGTGGACCACTCTGTTGTCGAACATGAAATACATTCGTTAGACATACGTCCTTGGAAATTATACTTGACGCTCAAGCCATAAAAATGGAGTGGGTATTGGAATATTAATTATTTCCCAGAGAACATTCCAACGAAATATAAATTTAAAATTCGAGACTCTTGCTCCAATAATGAGGTGAGTATGAGGCCCTAATAGTAGGCCTTCAAATTTTACTCGAATTGGGGGCAAGCCATGTCGAAGTAAAAGGTGATTCACAACTAGTTGTCAAACAATTGACAAAAGAATACAAGTGCATCAGTGAGCACCTTATTAAATATTTTGTCATTGCCAACGCGTTGCTAAAAAGGTTTACATTTGTACACCTAGAACATTTACCACGAATTGAAAATCACGTGGCGAATGAGTTGGCACAAATTGCCTCAGGCTACAAGGTATCCAAACAAAGCCTAGAAGAGTTAATTGAGATAAAAGATAAACTAATCTCAGAAGACTCTCTCTATCATACTACTACTTCGACGCTATTGTCAACACCAAAAATTGGGGGGGCAATAAGTGCAAATGAAATCGCGTTAAAAACGCCACATCTTCGACGATGTTGACTTGGCAGAAATTTTTGCTATTGACAACATGGCTGATGATGATTGGCGCAAACCCATTGTAGAGTATTTGCAAAATCCTACAGGGGGCACTAATAAAAAAGTAAAGTATAGAGCTCTAAGCTACGTGTTAATTGGAAACGAATTGTACAAGCAAACTCACGAAGGGTACTATTAAAATGTCTCGGTGAAAATGAGGCATATTTAGCGATTTCGATACACACGGTGGAGCATGTGGCTCACATCAAGTAGGCCACAAAATGAAATGGTTGTTATTTCGACAAGGAATGTATTGGCCAACCATTTTAAAAGATTGCATAGAATTTGCTAAAGGTCGCCAAGAATGCCAAAAGCATCTTTGAGGTCCAAAGACATGTGCTGCAAATGAATTGCATTCTATAGTGAAACCTTGGCCATTTAGAGGTTGGGCTCTAGATGTAATTGGAGAAATAAAACCAACGTCGTCGAATGGCCACGGTACATCTTGGTAGGGATTGATTACTTTACTAAGTGGGTAGAAGCGGTACCTTTAGCCAGCGTTGATCAAGAAGCGATGATAAGGTTCATTCAAAACCATATCATTTCTGAGATATGGAATACCGAAACCATTACTACGCAGACCAAGTATCGTGTGTTTTCTACGGTCGAAAAATGGTAGATTTATTTCTTGAAATTGGTTTCAAGTTGTTGACTTCCGACACCATACTATCGCGCAAAGCCAACGATCAAGTAGAGGTCGCAAACAAAATCATTATTAACTTGATCAAAAAGCACGTTGGGCGTAAGCCTAAAAGTTGTACGATTCTCTTGACCAAGTGTTATGGGCTTGTCGAACGTCGCTAAAGAGTCTATAAACACTACTCCTTACGAGGTTAACATTTGGGCATGATGCGGTGTTACTGTTGAAATTTGTTTACAATCAACAAGGATTCGAAACAATGTGAAATTCCCTTTGATCATTATTGGGATATGATGATTGATGAATTAGTTGATTTAGGCGAAGAAGAAAGGTTTGTTAGCTTTAGAGATGCTTATTCGATGAGAAAGAAAGAGTAGCTAAAGCCTACAACAAAAATGTTAAATTAAAAACCTTTGAGGAAGGAGAGTTAGTGTGGAAAGTCCTATTACCTATGGATAAAAAAGATAGAGTTTTAGGCAAATGGTCACGAGTGGGAAGGCCCATTTCGCGTGTTGCAATGCTTTCGAATGGCGCTTATGAAGTCGAAGAGCTAGGTGACGAAAATAGAATCTTTAGAATAAATGGCAAGTATTTAAAGCGATACAAGCCAACGTTAACTGAGATAAAAATTGAGCAATTATAAGTAAGCGAAAATTGTTCATAAATGGCAATGTATAAAGAAATGTCAAGGTTACACAGCCATTTTTAGAATTCTAAACTATTACAGTCTCAGAAGTTCGACAAGGTAGCCTTATGCCTCTCCATAATGCTAACACTCAAAGAGATAGAGGTGTCGAGAAGGTGCAGCTCTTTGTCGAGGTCGGCAAGAATGGCTTGATGCGCGTCGATCTTCTCCAAATGCTCTATAGCTGCCAATGCCTTGGTGGTTTGGGTGGACGAAGAAGCAGCACTCCTTCTTTCGACGATCAGGCCCTTCTGATGCTTTGCGTTTGACAGTTTAAGTTGAAGTGTCTTTATCGCTTCGTCAATGCGCGCGATCTCTACATCCCATTCATCGATTGCTTTCTCATCATTGGCTGCTTGAGTCTCGAGAGCCTCGATGTCGTCTTGATCGGCCTTGAGAGAAGCGAGCTCTACCTCGCAGAGTTGGTGCTCTTGAACTTTGCGCTTGGAGGTAGTCGGTAGTTGGTTGATTAGAAGAGAGAGTTGCTCAAAAATGGGGCCAAATTCCATGAAGAACGAAAGGATGTTTTGAGGAGGGTCCAATTTGGTGATCTTGTGAATGAGGGATTTTACCTCAAGATACACAGATGGGTCATTCTCAATGGTTGCCACCAAATCTCCTTCTAACACTTTCGTCTTCAATTTGTGAAGCGAGCTTTCGACCGTCTCTCTGATTGATAGAACTTAGAGAGTTGTTCAAGAAGCGCAAATCAAGCGGCTCGGCGAGCTCTTAAGACTCAACATGATCTTCAAGGCTGCGAGGATTCGTCTTCTTTAGCTCACCAATTCTTGATCGCTAACGGTATTTGTTAGACGACTCTTTGGCGAAGCACTTTGATCTGTGAGCTCCTCCACTCTAGGCGCCTCTTGTTCTTGATCGACCATATTTTCTTCGAGGAAGTTCGCGGAGGTAGCCACTCTTCGCTTGTCTTTCGACTTACGGAATGTTAGGCTCTGGAACTTGAGCGTTCTCTTCGACAACCGCTTACTCCCACGTTTGGAGCGAGCTCTTGAAAGGAGGAATCCCGAGTCGTCGCAAGGGCACGAAAAACCTCTTGGCCAAATCACACGCTGAGGCGAAGAAGGAAAGGAAGCATTGGAGCCGACAATTCCCGTTCGGCAACCTCAACCAAAGATTCGATGCCAGGATTCTCGACGAGCAATCCACCTACCTGTTTACAGCGGGTAGTACTATTTAAGTCAGAACTGGAAAGGTGAAGATCAAAGAGGTACGAAATGACGTCGAAAGGAAAGTTACCTCATGTACCTTAAGCCTCTTAATGGCAGGGGAAGAAGGTGATTCAGAAGGCTCAATGATTGTAATGCCTTGAGATGCCCTTTGGGATTCAGGTAAAGCCCTTTTCTTCGACCTCTGAGTGAGAGGAGTGCTGTCTTCACTTTCAGCGTCCTGCAAAAAGAGATCAAGTTATGGTACAGGTAATGCCACAAGAAAGTAAGTGATAACATCGAAGAAAAAGTTCGACGTGTAGTAAGGTATGCAGTACCTCAGAGCTGGAGGGAATAACCAATTTCTTCTTGGCTTTAGGCCTTGGAGGAGGCTTAGTTGTTTGGGTTGTCACCTGGAAGGAATATCTAACATGAGTAAAAGCCATAGTCAACAGACAACTTAAGATGAGTGGAAAGTGCCGTACCTTCTTTGGAGGATTGTCTGGAATAGGATCTGATGCCACTTGCTTCGTAGCTTTGGGGAGACGGTTTGGATGTGGTAGTTTTGCCCACCTTGACCTTCAACTTTGTTGCAGGTTTTTCTGAAATTGTCGAAAACATTGGTAAGCAACTGGAAATGAAGCCAAGTTATAAGTAGTTAAAACTTAAAAAAAGCTGTGAGTGTTGTTCGAAGGGAAGGCTGCTACCACTTTCTTCACAATGTTGCCAGTAAAAGCGTCAATGGCTTCCCCAGCAGCTTTGGTATAATAACTGGTCCACCATTCATGAAACTTCACAGTACAGGAAAACCTTGGATTGAACTTGAGAGGCTCAAAGTTCAAGGCTTTGTAGTGAAATTTCTTGAAGGCTTGTTTATAAGCAACTTCAGATTCTGGACTTAAAAACTCTCTCCTGTGAAAGCATGCTGGTGCAGGGCGAATTTGACAAAGGCCAAATTGCCTAGCAAGATAACTTGGGAAATATCTAGTAATTCCCAAACTATTCTTTGTCTTGCCAGGGGTGAGCCTAGTGGAGAGGACAGCAGGAGAGAGGTAAGCTTGCCAAATCCGGTTGACTTCCTCGGCGGGATCGACGGTGGAAAGAAGGGAATGGTTGTTTAAACCATATTTGAGCCACAAGACCTTTGGAGAAAAGGGGCCATTGAATCTGTAAAGGTAGTACAGTTCAGGAAAATTTCAAAGTAGATCAAGAAGGATTCTTCGGCAGAGAGGTTTGCTTGTTTGGGCCTGAATTGCGCCAATCGAATCCCCTCAGTGCTGTTGTTCTCCACAGTTAGTCGAGCAGACTTAGGGATACGAGTTTAGTGCGGATTCAAAGGTGGCTAGCGACCACAGTTGTAACAACCATAGAGGACACGAGGCCAATAACTTGGTAGCGGTTCATTCTCCTTCAACTCTATAACAGCATTATCAAGCTGCTGATAGAGAGAGCCCAAAATCAACTTAGCTAAGTTGATGTCTTCTCGATCATGGAGTTGGATGAGGCCAAAGGGGCGTAGGTTTTGGAGACTTGGAGGGAACGTGTGCGTAAAAGCGAAAATAGATAGCCACAAAGTTAGAAAGGCTACATGTTCCATAGCAGACACTTCCTCGGTGTCCCCATGGTGCTCAAAGAATGTAAGGGAAAAGGTGGCATTGTTGAATCGAAACTATATGAATAGTCGGGATGTGTGGGATCGAAGGTCTCTCCAAAAGGTTTTCGGACACTGTAATGGCAGCCACATCTAGCAGAGTGGGAGATAACATGCCACATTTCGTGTGAATGCTATGGGTGGAGCAGTCCCGAAGCGCATAGCGACCAAAAGTAGTAGGTGCTATCGTACTTGGGTCCATACCTAGACAATTGGATCAGTCGAAGATGCCTTGTTTTTTCCAAACTTTGGCCTTCTTAGCTTCTACACCTGTCAAGCCGGTCTAGGTAGTTTCTTTGGTCGAGCCTAGGAGAGCGGACCTAAAGACCACTAGAAGGGTTAGCGAAACTCTAAATGAAAAGGGGTTTGTGAAGAGTCTAGGTTGGAGACGAACATGGGTGGGAAAAATCTCGAAACCTCGGTAGTTTCTAACAAGATGTCGGGAAGAGGACCCAAATAGGCATGAGTGTAAATCTCGTGAGAAGGATTAATACGGGTTTTCCATTGAGTAGATCGTTAAGTCGTTGATGTCGGGTTCATCAACGAAGCCATCTAGGGTTTGGGTGTTTTAGGATTCATCGTTCTTCTTGAGCTCTCGTGTCGCGTCATTCTGATGAGATGATGAAGCCATGAGTAAAGAAAGGTGAATACAAGGTGGAATCGGGTGTAGACTAAAGAGAAAAGACGAAAGTTTGAAGCTTTAGTGATTTTGGAATCTTTTGCAAAACGCAGAGAATGGAAAGTGCGCGAGAAAGACTTCACAAAGGTTCAAACCGAGTAAAGAGGAATTTGAAGGGTTGTGGCCGTTTATATATGTTTGGAAGTAAATGCTTGATTATTGGCACGTTCGCCATAACTTCGCGCGTTTGCGACGTTTAAGAGGCGTGATGGCCCACCAACCATGCGGCGTGTACCAATAGAACGGTTCGCTTTACTGCGCGAAGTGATGATGGTGTCTTTTCGACCCTTTGTTGAAGTGCAAAAGGCGGTAAAAATGACCATTACCTGATATTCAAAAATGCCTTTTCTTAACTCCTTTCTTTATTCCGTCGAAAAAGCATTTTTTGGGGGGCAATCTGTTACCTCAAAATTTCGACAGCACATTAAATGAAGCTTTAAATGGTGCTGACTTCACATTTAATATTGTTCTGTGGGCCATAGGTCAGTATTCAAGTCAATGCACCATGGTTTCGACGGGAAAGGCAGATAAGGGCAAGGAGTGCATGCGGTCTTCGACAAGTTTAGCTCTCAAAGCCACAAAGCAAGGAATCTTCGACAAGCGAAGACACAACATTTCGACAGAGTTGGGCTCAACGTTTCGTCAAGCAGTCGACAATGGGTCAGTCGAAAGTGCAGAGCAGCAAAGTAGTGGGCGGTTACTCCCCCGTAGTTTTAGGAAGCGATTACCCTTTCCCCACGATTGTTCCTAGGAGTATAAATACCCCTTTGTAACGAGAAACAAGTGGTCACCACATTTTACAAAAGCATTTGGGAAACTCAACTTCCAAGTCAGCGAGAAACACGAGTGAAAGCAGATCATTGTATGTGTTGGTGAACCACTTTTATTTCTTTATTTAATGCAAAGTCTTTACTTTCTTCTTACGCTTGTGCATTTATTGTTTTTACTTCGCTCTCAAGTTACTTCTTTCTACCATTCTCTGTTCTTACGTACTTCAAAAGACACAAACTCAATGGCAATTGTCAAAGAGATTTTCTAGTTTGATCTCACAGTCTTCATATTGAAAACTAGTGATTGTTTGCTAAAAACACCAGCAAACACACGGCGAGTGCGATCTTGATTACCTTCCTTGAGTACGATCGGGTAACGTGGTCCGTCTATCTGGTGCGGTGCGGTTGCTCGCTTGAGCGGATCGGGAGCCACATCAGGAGCCCGTTGTCCCAGAGAACTTAGGAGGAGGGGGTCAAGGGGGAGCTGCTGCATTGGCGGGATGCCCTAGATGTCGCCGGTTCACCTACTTCACGTCATTATTTTAGTCATTTTTAGACATTTTGGACCCATAGTTGTATTTGTACTCCTATTTTATGTTTGACATTTTATATATTTTGACGTATTGTTATTTAAATCGTAAATCGTTCGTATCGTATTTTAAAAATAAAACGCGTGTAAATCTTAATTTAATATACAAGTTTTTAAAAAAAAAATTAAATTTTTTGAACCGGAATTACCTTTTTTAGAGGTAATTCCGAAATTCCATTTCGGATTTACAAGGTAAATCCGAAATACTATTTTTTTTGAACCGAAATTACCTTTTTTAGAGGTAATTCTGAAATTTTTTTATTTTTATTTTTAAAAAAACAGGGGTATTTTTGGGATTAATATGGTTATGGGGGTGTAGGAGAGAGGAGGGGGGTGCAAAAAAAAAAAAGCCTTGTTGGTTTCACGAATTGCGAATCACGTTGTCTCCTTTTTTTAAGGATAATGTTATTTGGACATGTTTGTTAGACAAAACCATACAATAACCAACTTACAACATGAATTAACCAAGTTTTTTAGATCATTTTACCAACCTGTTTTTTCACAGTTTTCGAGGCATTGTTAAAAACTTGGTTAATTGATCACTTGGTTAATGACTTAAAAAACTTGGTTAATTAGTGTTGTGAGTTAGTTTTTGTCGATTTTTGTCAAAAAAACCTATGTCTAAATAACATTACCGTTTTTTTAAACCATTGCATGATTTTTTTAATAATAAAAAATTGGGATGCTTCGCAGCCTCTTCACAGTCTCTTCACAGAATTTTTTTCGCTACACTGAGCATTATCCTATAGTTTTTCTTGTTTTTAAATTTTGTGTTTTAACATTTTGTGTATTTATAATATGGGACGGAGGAAGCATCATTGAAGGAATACTCTATTTTCAAATCTTGGATCCGTCCCTGAATAGGGGTGTTCAAAATCGAATCAAATCAATAGAAAACCGCAAACCAAATCAAACAAAATCAAAAACCGTAAAAAACTGCTTTCTATTGGTTCTGTTTGGTTTTTTTTATTAGTGAACTGTGCGGTTCCGTTCGGTTATCAGTTTTCATTACAGAAACCGGGTAAACCAAACCCAAGCGCAAAATCCTATATACAAAAATAAAATTAGACAAAATAAGATATGTAGAAAATAAGGAAAGAGGTTTATTTAAGGATCCGTTTGGATTAGCTTATTTTTGAATTATGAAATTCAACTTATAAAGATAAGTAAGTGTTTAGTTAATTCATAAGTTCTCACTAAAAAAATTGTATCTCCATAGGCCGTTTTTCCATAAACTACCTAGACAAGCGTATGAATAATACTTAAAAACTTATTTATTTGCATAAATTATTTTCATATGCTCAAAATAAATTCTATCCAAATGAGCCCTAAATTGTGTTTTGTCTTGTCAAAAACGGAACCAATCCAAACCGCATTGGTTTGATTTGTTTTTTTTTTGAAAGGCAAATACATATGAAAATCCCACTCCAAATCAAAGTCGAAGAAAAAATAGAAACCCAAAAAACAAAAAAGAAACAACTACTTCCTGGAAATACAATTGATAAGATCTACAAACCACTCATAAAATAAGCAGGACAGAGAAGTACCCCTCGCCCGGAACCAACGCTAGGAAATGAATAAAATCTATTCAAAACAAGTCTCAAAGTCAGTTCTTTTTAAGCCAATCAAACCAAACTAAACCGTATCTATTTTTATATTGTGGTTCGATTCACTTTTTTGCTCAATACCGAATCAACCTACACCGCGAACACCCCTAACTAAATATACGGTAACGTTAGTCAATCACACTTTAAAAATAAAAGGTTAGCTATCCAACAAAAAATAAAAAAAATAAAAGGTTAGCTAATCAGTAATCAAAATGTCATGTGATTTGTAAAAAAACAAAATGATATGTTTACGTTGTTTATCTTTCACTCATTTTTTTCGTTTACGTCTTTTATCTATTAAGAGTTCTGTTTATGTCTTTTATCTTTTTAAAATAGTTTAAAATGGTCATTCTGTTAAGTGAAAATTAAATAGGATTTACGTGGACAATGAGGTGGATAAATTGGCAAAATAAGCATCTGATTGTGTTATTTAGGTTATTATATATTTTCTTCGTTTTTGTTTTTATTTTTTAAAAATATTCGTTTACGTACTTTATCTTCTTGTAGTTAATTAAAATGATCATTTTAGTAAGTGATTGTTAATCACGTTTCATGTTTTTTTTATTTGTTTTCATCCTTATCTTTTTAAAATGTTTATTTTTACATCATTTTTCTTTTTTAAAATGTTTGTTTACATCTTTTATCTTTTCACAGTTAATTAAAGAAACTTGATGGATGGTACGAAACAAAAAGTGAAGAGCAATGCATGCTAAGGCAGTGTCTTTCATTACCTTTTACCAAGTGAAGTATGTCAAAAAACGATTTTTCTCATTTTATAATTGTTCGACGTGTGTGACCTTCTTACATTGGTATAAAATTTTCTCATAACAAATATGATTGGTCTTAAGTAAAATGGTTATTTGGTTAATGTGTATATTCAAGGAAGCATAAAGGGTATTCCAGCTCGAATACAAAGAGAGGTGCTCGGAAAAACCTCATTGGAGGCAAAAGAGCGATCCCGAGGAGGAACCAAACAAAAACACGTAAGCACTCAAAACCCAAAACACAGATCCTCCTCCTGACCCAAGAATCATCCTCTTGTGATATAATCCATCGGGGGAGAAGACCCAACAAGTCCTCCAGAAGATCCTCCTCCCACACAAAAAGACCACAACGCCAGGGAAAATCCCACCGCCATCCCCCATCAACCCAGCTACCAAACTCTAGAACATGACCCTTCTGGCAACTCGAAACAAGAAATCATCTTGGGAAGACACCCACAGTTATTGAGTACCAATCCATGTATCCATCAACATTCTCCCTTTAATGAAAGTCGACTGAGAGCCAAAAATCAGTGAGTTCGACACCGCCCCTAGCCTCCCAGCTAACACTTTTGAAACCATCTTATACAAGCAGCCAAGAAGAGAGATAGGCCGATAATCACCCAAGGTAAAAGGGCAATCAACCTTGGGGATCAGTGCGAGAAAATAAGAAGAAAAAGATCTCGAAAACGTACCGGTGCTATAAAACTCGTGAAACAGAATCCCAACCTCCTCCTTAATCAGCGGCCAAAAAGCTTTGATGAAGGCAAAGTTAAACCCATCAGTTCCCGGGCTCTAATTCCCATCACAGCTCAACACCACCTACTCGATCTCCTCTAAGGAAAAACAACCCGACAACCCCTCCACTTGGGCCGCGAAGAGGACCGGGAAAGGAACCCCATCCAAAGTGGGACGATCCCAATGAACCTCCGCGAAATAGAAGCAAAAAAGGAGGTCACCGCTTCTCTTATGCCATCAACATCCTCCACCCAAGAATCCCCTACTCGAAGTGCCAAAATACGATTCTTAGCCCCCTAGACTTAACACAGGGGTGAAAATACCTAGAATTCGCATCACTCTCTTTCACCGAGACCTCTGGTCCAACAAGCTAGCTTTACTTCTAAGTAGCCCCCAAAGGGAGGAGAATTTTTCCTTCCGAACCTCTGCTTCCTCAATTGATAACCCACAGACTCCCCTTTAAGATTAGCCACCGATATCTCATCCACTAGAATTTGGATCTTCACATCCACATCACCAAACGCCTCCTTATTCCACCTCTTGAGCTCCCCTTTAAGCAGTTTGAATTTCTCCTTCAAAACATACCCCATCCAACCAGACACGGGATGGGAGTTCAAACTGTTAGAGAATGTGCATTGTTAAAATAAATCTTATTTTACATAAGGATAAAAATTAGTAATTAATACATTAGAAATTAGATGTATATATAGTAATAAGAACAAATAAAACGAGTAACATTTTATTGACATTTTTTTTTTACAATAAACATTTTATTGACATATTGATTCAATTCACAAAAAAGCTTTTAACTACTTTTTCAGTATGCAGACACTCATTGTTTACAAGTCTAATAATTCATTAGGTAAAAGATAGAATAACTTATTTATTCCTGTAAAAATATAAAGTCTATGAAAATTTTAAAAAAAAAATCAAAATGTTTACTGAAATGAAAATTATCCATCACAATAATTAGTTCTAGAGTATATATAATAATGTGAAATCGATCTGCAATTTGCAGTGAGTAAGAGTCTTAAAAATATGATTTTTGAGATAGATCCTCAAACAGTTGTTTAGACCATTCTCAACCTTAACTTCAATTTTTTGGTTAAGTCTTCTATAAAGTAGGTTAACGTGTCATCTTGCGCTCTTTTGAAGGAGATTTTTTGGTATAAATCGGATATCTTCTGGCGCAAATCCATCGAGATATTACTTTGTGGACTAATATTACATCACACTTTTGACTATTTACCTATTTATACTCCTAATATTTCCATAGGATTTTGTCTAGTCAAAAAGAAAATGAAATTGGACCTAATCTTTTGCTAAAACGATTGCCAACACATAACATTTCATATTAATTATAACATAGAATCAGTCGTAATGCATTTGCCTATAAATACTTTAACTCAATCAATATTGTTGGAAACCACAATTCACATAACTTTTCTCTCTTTCTGTGAACTAAGTGTAACATCAAAATCTTAGCCATGGCCAAAAACATAAGCACTGCTTTCCTTTGCTTAGTTGCAATTCTTCTTCTTGTTCAAAGCCATGTAAGCCAACATAATTTACTTGCATATAAGCTGAGCATTGTTTTTTTATTACCTTTATGTGGGTGCATTTGAATAAATTATTTACATGATTTTATTTCATTATATTGTTTTTTACATTATACAAATAATTGCATTTTCAGGCTGAGATTGTTGATGATACTATCATGGAAGTTCCCTCTCCAGCTCCCTCTCCCTCTCCCTCTCCCTCTCCAGCTCCCTCTCCAGCTCCAACTCCAGCTGATCAAACTCCGGCTGATCAAACTCCGACCGATCCTACTCCGGCCGATCCAACACCAAGTAATCCAACTCCAGCTGAACCAACTCCAACCGATCCAACTCCAGCTGATCCAACTCCATCCGATCCAACTCCAAGTGATCCTACTCCAACTAATCCATCGGTAAGGCTTTTCCGTATGAGCTATTTCAATTAGAGCTAATTACTCTCTCCGGTCTCATATACAAGAGAAAACTACACTTTTACGTTCATTGAATAACTAATGTATCTGATTTATAATGGCCAAGTATATCAGTTATTCAATGAACGTAAAATTAACTACATTTTTCTCCTAAATATGAGATTAGAGATAGAGTTATATTAAGTTAACTAAATAGTATATACATTACAGTTTAAGAACTTCCTAGATTTGCATTTCTTCTAATTGTGATAATTTCATGTTTGTTTTACTGAGTTTCAGGACGGCACCACTGAAGGCAGTCTGAAACCAGAAGGTAACTAAGGACATGTTATTTCATTTTAGTAGTACCCTTATATATATATATATATATATATATATATATCTGAAATTAAAATGTGCACTAATGGAGGGTACATGAATGGAATTGCAGATTGTGATCCTCGTTGTGAATATAGATGTTCAAAGACACATCACAAGAAGCCATGCTTGTTCTTCTGCAAAAAATGCTGTGCAACATGTTTGTGTGTACCTGCTGGAACTTATGGCAACAAGGAAACTTGTCCATGCTATAACAATTGGAAGACCCAACAAGGTGGACCAAAATGTCCTTGAAAGCTTAAACTTTCACAAGCATTAGTTAGTTGTTTTTTGTAGGTCTACTAGCTTAGTCTAGAAAGACATTCAAATTGTCATTAGTTAGTTAGTTATGTTTTGTAGGCCTAGAAGCTTAGTCTAGAAACCTTTCTTTGTTCTTCTTCTAGCTAGGAATAAGAAAACTTTCTGTTTCAAACTCTCAGATTTGTATCTTATATTTGAGGTGTATTATTCACTTCAAATGAGTTAGATTAATAAATTACTTTTTTAGGAAGGTAAATAAATTACTTTTCTTTGAATGGAGGTCTATAAAGCCTATATACACAGGATACGACACAATAGGGATACGTGGATACGGGAAAGTTTTACAAGTCAAGATCATACGATATGGTCCGGATACATTAATAAAAATTACTTACATAGTAACTTTGTTAATCTGCTTAACTAGTAGGATACTCGTGCATACGCACGGGTGATGTCATGTTCTTTCTATGAATGAACTTAGACAGTATTTAAACAGTCTGAACATATAGACAAATTTAAAATAGATGAAAAATGAGTTTCAAATAAAAAATAGATAAATATTAAAAATCTAAAATTGTAAAAATATCCCGTGTTTTTTTATATATCAGTGCAGATATCCCATGTTTTTATATATACCATTGCAGTTATCCACATATTTTTTTATATATTAGTGCAGCTATCCCGTGTTCTTTATGTATCACTGCAGTTATCTTATAGTTTCAATTGATTATTTGAGTAAATTAGTAGAATATTATAGTATATAGTAAAAGATAGATAGTAGATTATCAATAAGAAATATCTATCCCATGTTTATTTATATATCGGTGACAATTATTTGTCCTTTTTTAGGTATTAGTGACAAATATTTGTCACGCGTGTTTTAAATATTAATCAATTTAAATACTCATTAAGCCTTATTGTTGTTTTAGATAGTAGGTTTATAATAGTCTTCAAAAATTATAATTATTAGTGGCAAATATTAATCTCGTGTTTTTTATATATCACTGCAGTTTTCCCGTGTTTTTTATATATCAGTGCAGTTATCTCGTAGTTTCAATTGATTATTTTAGTTTATTAGTAGATTCTAATAGATAGTAAAACTTAGATAGTAAATTCTCAATAAGAAATATTTGTCTTAAATATTAATCAGTAGGTTAAATAGTCATTAAATCTTCTTGTTTTTTTAATAGTAGTTTTATAGTAGTCTTCAAAAATTTAATTATCAATGACAAATATTAGTTCTGTGTTTTCTTATATATCAGTGCAGTTATCCCATGTTTTTTTGCAGTTATCTTGTAGCTTCAATTGATTATTTTAGTTGATTAGTCTATTATAGTAGATAGTAAAATATAGATAGTAGATTATCAATAATAATTGATATTAGAGTAATTTTAGTAGAGTAGTGTTTCTATAAATTTAGAAAATTTAATTAAAAAAACCCAAATAAAGTGATAAGAGAAAGAGAATAATTGTTTATCAGAAAAATAAAAGTAAAGTAAAAAGAAAAAAATAAGAAAGAGAGTGTAAGAGAAAAGTGAAAAGAAGAAAATAGAGTGTAAGAAAAAGAGAAAAAAAGAAAGAAAGAGAGTGTAAAAAGAGGAAAAAGAGTGTAAAAAGAGAAAAAAGGAAGAAAGAGAATGTAAGAAGAAAAAGTGGGTAAAAATAAATGAATTAGATGCAATTGACTTGTTTGCCCTCAAAAAATCTAAGTGTCAATATTTCAAAGTGGGCTAATTGGTATTTTCAGTTGTGGTTTAGTTGTATAAATAATATAATATAGATGTAGATTTTTTGCAGTTATCTCGTAGCTTCAATTGATTATTTTAGTTGATTAGTCTATTATAGTAGATAGTAAAATATAGATAGTAGATTATCAATAAGAATTGATATTAGAGTAATTTTAGTAGAGTAGTGTTTCTATAAATTTAGAAATTTAATTAAAAAAACCAAAATGAAGTGATAAGAGAAAGAGAATAATTGTTTATGAGAAAAATAAAAGTAAAGTAAAAAAGAAAAAATGAAGAAAGAGAGTGTAAGAGAAAAGTGAGAAGAAGAAAAGAGAGTGTAAGAAAAAGAGAAAAAAAGGAAAAAAGAGAGTGTAAAAAGAGGAAAAAGAGTGTAAAAAGAAAGGGAAAAAAATAAAGAAAGAGAATGTAAAGAATAAAAAGAAAAAGTGGGTAAAAATAAATGAATTAGATGCAATTGACTTGTTTGCCCTCAAAAAATCTAGGTGTCAATATTTTAAAGTGGATAATTGGTATATTCAGTTGTGGTTTAGTTGTATAAACATAGTGTAGATAACACATATAATGATTGAATTTCATCAAACCAATTGTAGAGTTAAAAGTTTTTTTTTATTACAAAATAGAGTTAAAAGTTCTTATTGAATAGATAAATTCCATAAATGATCATAATTAATAACTAGTTGATACTTCATCAAATAAAATAATTCAACATATATAATATACTATTTTAAATACAAGTGAAGAATTGACCATACGATTTTTTTGACCAATTGACCATACGATTATATAACTACAGTACGAAGGATGACAACTTTGCAAGGACAGGGAGATTTGGGAGGGGGGCCACTCCCTGCCCTCGCCCATTGCAAGCCCTAATTGTCGGATGAGTTGCGTTGGAAGTAAGAATTAAATGGCCGCACTAGTGCAGAAAAGACATTTAGTATCGGTTATTTTGCACATTTAGTATCGGTTATCTGTCGATACTAATTCGACCGATACTAAATGTCACTTTTAGCATCGGTTATTCAAAATAACCGATATTAAATGTCTTTTCAACATTGTGTTTGCTGTCTAAAAAATGACATTTAGTATCGGTTATTTAAATAACCGATACTAAATGTCACTTTTAGTATCGGTTATTCAAAATAACCGATACTAAATGTTTTTTCAACATTGTGTTTGCTGTCTAAAAAATGACATTTAGTATCGGTTATTTGAATAACCGATACTAAATGTCACTTTTAGTATCGGTTATTCAAAATAACCGATACTAAATGTCTTTTCAACATTGTGTTCTTTGTCTAAAAATGACATTTAGTATCGGTTATTTAAATAACCGATACTAAATGTCACTTTTAGTATCGGTTATTCAAAATAACCGATACTAAATGTCTTTTCAACATTGTGTTTGCTGTCTAAAAAATGACATTTAGTATCGGTTATTCATATTAACCGATGCTAAATGTCTATTGCTTCACTTGAGAACTAAAGGAGAGCAGAACAGAATTTTAATATGAAAATCTGATCTGATCTTTATTGCTTCACTTGAGAACTAATATATACAATTGTAAGTGAGCTAAGATGGCTACAGAACTAACAATAAGAGGTTAACAAACTACTTATCTTTCTAACTGAATGTAAACTAACTAATGACAGCTATTAAGTTAAGCTAAAGCTAGTTTTTACAAGTAACACAAAGACCAAGATCAGTATCTTCTAAAGTTTTAATCAAACAGATAACTAAGAAATCAAATATAACAAAGTAGTAATAGTGACACATTCTATAAAACAACAACACATAATAAATTCATGAAAATTCTTCAAATTCCATTGAAATTAAAATATCTTACAATACAATTCATGAAACTTAAAATTTCTACAAGTTTCTTAACACAAAATTCAACAAAGTGTTTCTAAAACACAAGCGTCAAACTAAGGTAAGGTAAGGTCTTAACATAAGGTTTCGACTTCCAGTGTTGCATTATGATACCATACAAAGAGAAGGCATTATGTGGACCTGAAAAAATAAAGCCAAAAACTTGAATAAGAACTTCTTATAAGCATCAACAATATCATATAAAGAACTAAACATGCAACAACCCACTAAGTAATGGGCTGAAAATGCTTCAAAAACAATGGGTTTGGTCTAGAAACTCTTGTTCACTCGGTGATTTTCAAAGAAAGAAAGGAATGGGGTTTACCTTTAAATTTAACTTTTCGATTATCTGAAGAAGTAGTTTACACAGAATGTCTTTGTTCTTCCGAGGCCTCAAGAGGAGATTTGCCTATATATCACCATATGCAATGAATCTGAGTTCATTTTCTCCTCCAGCAAGGTCCTAATATCATACCATACAAAGAGACATTATTGTCTGGAAGAATGGCGAACAACTACTTTAGCCTTTTATCATCAAGTTTGTCTAGAGAAGACTGCACATACTTAAAAGATTTCTAAACCTGATCTGGTCTTGCTGAATATACAAAAATCACGGGTTCTGATTGAATTCTGATAAAGGATAAAAGAGTGTGCTATAATATTAAGCGTGCTAATCTCATGACATAAGCACTTATATCTATATTTAGATCAACTTATAAACTGTCCATAACATAAGCTCTTCACTAGAAGAAAGTGTCTCTCAATATGAATTCAAATTTGCAGGTAATTACTTCAAGAAGACACCTCTACTTCCACTAACAAACCATAGACAGGAGTTCCAATAATTTCAAAGTTAGATGCAAGAGCATAGCCATTTGCTGTGAAGTTTACTAATTTTGAATAGTTTAATATTTGATTCAATATTTAGAAATATAATCTTACTATGTATATAAGTATATTTTTTAAATTTTGGCAAACTTATATATGTGGCCAGTCACAAACCTTTAGCAAACATCAAAACCCAAATTATGATCATCTTGTTCCAGCAATTTTCTATGAACCAAAACACCATCAAAACTAGCATTTGAAGCTATTGTAAGAGTAGGTGCTCAGCCTGTAATAAATAATATACATTATTAGAAACATTGCCAAGAAGTCAAAGTAGAGAAGGAGAGGGGTCTTAATATGACAAAAAGGTAGTATGCGATGAATGTGCAGAACCCTTAGTGCATTTTGAATAATCTGTACTCCTCTCTTCTCATCCTCGTTTTTAGTTTGAAGGTTCTCTAAGACTTTGGAAGCATATAACAAACATGGAAAAAATAATACCTGCTCACATCTGTCTTCGATAAGCTTCTTATCCCACCACCATGTAGAACGATAGTGTCATCAATGGACATGATAACATGTTGCACATTCAATTAGATGCTTATGTATAGCAGTTAGAGGAACCAAAGATTAGTTATGTTTGTCCGGCTACATACTTTCTTTGCAATGCCAAGTATTTTGAGTTGGATTTTGTCAAGAGTCAAACAGCGTTCTTCAATGATGACTGTTTTCAAATTACAATGATCATTTTCATCATAACAAGCAATACTCTCAAATGCTAACAAAATTGGGTTAGAGAATCACCTCTCCTCCAGTAAGAATTGCAAGACCATCTAAACTTGCTCTTCTATTATCCCCGAAACAGAGAGCTTTTATAGCACAAACCTAAAATACAAAGAAACTTGAAATAAAATGGAAAATAATGTGGAAAAGGCAAACAAAAAGTTGGAAAAGTATTATTCTAGATGGCTATTAGTCAAAATGCGCAAGGCTTGCTTACCTTTGCACTACCAAAATGGAATTCAGAAATGATAAATGAATCAAGTTCAGATGAAAATGTAACATGTAAATTCACAAATAAAAAACCCCAAATCTAATCAAACTGTACTTCTGCAAAAAAATTGATTTAAAAATGTTTCATAGAAACTTTGCAGCAAATAGTGATGTTGAATTAAAATGTTAGCTAACATACTACTGCACACACAAAACCCTAAATTACAGTGGTAGCATAGCTCCATCGAAGGCTCCCGCTTCAAGATCAACCAAGGGTGAAAGAAATCCTATCAACAGATTTGATTATCTAAATTCCCAATCCTTAAGACACAATGTAAAACCCTTGAAGACAGAAAAGGGGAAAAGATAGATCGAAGCAATAAAAAAGGTTCCAATCCATCTATACGTAGCGTGTGGAGTAGATTTATCCAAATAATATTGAAATAGTAGTTGCGCTTTGCCTCCAGTTCCTTCCATTCAATTCACAATCTACTGAGAAAAAATAACAAAGCTTTTAAAAAGCGACTAAAAGAAGAAAGCCAAGGGAATACGATTGTCGTTTTCGTAATCAAGTGTGACTTTAAAATCAAGATCTACCATTGATGCGGTGTAATTTGCAAAATCGAAAAACCCTAAAATTTGAAAATGGAAGTGGAAAAGCGGAGGGTGTGGAATAGGAAAGTGATATCGAAGAGAAGTGAGAGAATGAAATTGTAGCGAAGGAGAGAGAAGGCGACTGCGATGAGGGTTTGGAGCTCGAGATCGAAGAGGATGGAATTGATTGAAGAAGGAAGCAAAGGGAGTTCAGAGAGAGTGAGAGAATCGTACTGTTTTCAAAACCGAGAGAGCGTGTCTTGTTTGGGAAAACGGCGAGAGAGTGAGAGAGCGAGAGAGCGTGTTCTATTTGGGAAAAATTAACGTCCCTTTAGTATCGGTTGTTTAAAAACCTGATACTAAATGTGTTTGAGATATACATTTAGCATCGGTTGTTTAAATAACCGATACTAAATGTCAAACACAAAACTTAAGTTATAGCTTTAATTGCAAAAATGCCACCGGTTCAATATTTAGCATCGGTTGTACAAACAACCGATGCTAAATGGTGCTGTTTAATGTCCTTTTTCCACTAGTGCCGGTTTTAATAAGCTTCTTGGAAAGTTGCATGCCAAGGTGGTCTCCATAATTTGTACGACCTAGTGGAGTACGACATAATTTGTATTGACATAGTCAAATCATCGGTGAGAGACAGGCAACTTCAGCTAGCCATAAAGGTCATGTATTGGAACAATCAAGTCGTCCATGAGAAGTTGTAACCAAACTGTCATGACTCGGGTCTTACCTTGTCCTACAAAGAAACACTTAACCTGGGCAGTCTTTATGCAAAGGTGCCAATTACTACAACCATCCGTTGGGAAAAAACCTACGTAAAGGACTTCACTCATGTACCAAAAACCTTAGCTTGTTAAAAGGAGCCGAGACTCCTACTTTTACGCATAGAGTTTCTATTGAAAATCAAAACATTTTTGTTGTTTCTATTGAAAATCACTTTACTAATTAAACTCCTCAAATGTGTAACCAAAAAAGCTCCTTAATCCAAACTTGAAAACAAAAAAACAAAACAAAAAGTGTAGAAGAAGCTGAAATAATATAGATGTGAAAAGAACATAAATTCCCATCAAAACTCAGAAAGTGGGACCCTCTTATTCTTCTAATGAAACCAACCAAGAAAGTGGTTTTGTGGAGAGTTTGGAAAGTTTCTTGTCAATTGGAGAATGCAAATTTGGAGTGCAAAAAAGAGCATGCCGTGGAGGTGCAAATTTGACGATGCTTCTGCTAAGTTGTTGCTTCTGCTTACGATTTTCTTCTTTTGGGGTTTCCAAAGGAACAATCTTTACAACTGGGTTGATTGAAGAACGAGTTTCCAATTCTGGACGAGGGTAGAAGAAATCTGTGGGGAAAAAGTTGTATTGTTGAAGGGCCATCGATGTGTTTCGTTGCAGAGAGAGATAGAGAAAGATTGAGAATCTGAGAGTTTTAGCTATTCTTTCTGTTTATGTTGTTGTATTTATAGAGAGAGAGAGAGAAGGGTGTGAACCTGCGAAACTATTCAACGGAAGGTTCCTTGGAGAAGGGGAATGGTCTTTTGGCAGAAGTTGTTTGTTTCCTATCAAAGTGCATATGAGATTCTGAAGGGCGGAATTTTCTGTTATGATATTATTAATCAAATTTAAAATAAAGTAATCCAACGGTTTATAGTTGGGTAGTTTTTTTGCGATTTATTTATGAACAGCCCATTGGTGAAATCTTTCATTAGGGTGATGTTTAATGCGACCCTTGCTTTTCCTACTCTTCTCAATTTGCTTGCAAGCTATGAAACCCGATACTCCAAAATAGGTCAAGTACCTGTATCTGATATCGATACGTGTCGGATACTTTCGGATACGTATCCTAAGAGTATCTTGAAATTTATATTTATTATTAAATCAAAAAGAGACTAGATATACTTACCAGATACTTGCCGGATACGTCTATTCTGGGGTTATCCTAAAATTTATATTTATTTCTAAATCAAAAAACGACCGCATACTTACTCTTTATCAATTCTTTGAATAAAAATAAAATATATGGATCCAAAAAAGGCACAAGATTTAGTTTATGTGTATACTAATCTTTGTCATTGATGCACAGTTTTCATCGGTTTTGTTGATGACTAATCTACGTTGGGGAGCTTGGTTGGCCACGAGTACTCAACTTTACCGACCCGTGTAGTTCTCTCCTTCCAATAGATTTTTTGTCACATCCAATATTCAAACCCGAGACCTTGGGTGGGATTCGAGTCCAGTTACCACTCGGATCAACCCTTGTTGGTACTATGCTTACTTATTTTGATCACAAGTATCTTTAAGTTTTATATTTTTAAAATTTAATTTTAATTTTTATTGAAGTATCAATGCCGTATCGTATCTTGATTTTCAAAATTTTCCCGTATCCACGTATCGTGTCGTATCCTATCCCGTATCCGGGCTTCATAGCTTGCAAGTGTATGCCCGTTTTTTGGCAGCTGCGGTGCTTATAATTTAACGGCACCTCCGTGATAGTAGGGGTTTAGGGGATAAACAAATTGTGAACAGGGGCGGACCCAAGACCCTATAGTAAAAAAAATTCAAATACACATCGCTAAAAATATAGTAAAAATAAGGCTTTTACAGGTTCACAACTTGTGTTAAACTAGACCAACACAAATTAAATAGCACTAAAAAGTTACTAAACACAAATTAAATAGCACTAAGAGAACCAACATATTCACAAAACAGTTTCTAAATAGCATTAGAGTGGTGCAAAGCCAAAAACTTTGGTGCAAAACTGAGAACTTGGGTGCATAAAATATTTTTCAAGGGGTACAAAAACATTTTTTCCTAAGGTATTGGTGCTAATTTTATTTTTTTCAGGGAGTTCCGTTGAACCCGTGGAACACACCTAGATCCGCCATTGATTGTGAAGATCAATTTTTCAGGACTATATAATAGGGGTGTTAAAAAACGAACTAAACCAATAGAAAACCGCAAATCGAACCAAACCAAATCAAATTAAAACCATAAAAAAATTGTTTTTTATTGGTTCTGTTCGAGTTTTTTATTAGTGAGCCGCGCGGTTCGGTTCACAGTTTTGATTACAAAAACAAACCAAACTGCAAAATCCTATATACCAAAATAAAATTAGAAAAAACAATATATGTAAAAAATAAGTTCATCATGAACTTAAAATATCATGACATTTTCAGCACATCGTGCAAGAGCGTACCATATAGTATAAGTTTCTTTATACTAAATTAGAGTTTTTTTTCTTATATTATTATGATTATGAATATAATCATATTTTTCAGCTAAATAGTTTAAGTCTCAGCCCAAGCTCCTTGACCACAAAAGGAATTTTTTAATCATAAAATAAACAATACAATACACAAACTTAATACTAGCATATTCAGCTTTCACAAGCAGCTTCCACAGAAGAGTTTGAAAGCTAAGGCCTCGGAAGGTTCCAAAAGGAGTCTGGTTCTAGAAGGAGTTTGTTTCTGGGTCCTGACTTTCTACGAGAACTGCTTTGTTCTTTTGTTGACTTTATCGCTTTTTCTTTATCCAAATGCACTGTTCAAACTCAAGGAAAGTTTTTTTGGTTCTTCTAGCAAAACTTACGGTCTAGGTCAAAGCAATTTGGATTAAGGTTTTTTTTTTAATCAAGGAGACAATTAAAATGCAACGACAGACAGCAAACATAAAAAACTAAAGCCTAAGATGCTCAATCTCCATAGCATCGGCTACAAGGAGAGGAGAAACTGTAAATGGACACCGATCCCATCCTTTATCCCCGAAATCCATGTTTGCACCACACTTAGTTAACCAATCAGCGAAAGAGTTTCCTTCACAAAGAGCAATCTTGTATCCAATTCACAAATTATTGCCTTGTAACCGACCAAGCTAAGTTTAGACCCTTATCTATATCATGAAGCTCTACGTTCAGATTATTGGTAAAATCACAACTTCCTAAAAAAAAATCAATGCACCAAGTACCTACATGATTCTGAAGGAGACCACTGTAACCACTGCGATCAGGATTTTTGAGGGAGCTACCATCAACATTGAGTTTAACAAAGTTCTCCAAAGAAGGAGACCAACTAAACAACCTTAGATTTCGGCTAGTTGAACCAACCCCCAAAAGTTTACAATCGTTACAGAGCTGTTTAACTTTTTTCAAAATATTCCATGTCTCCCATTTTTTTTATCAGTCCCATGTCTCCCATTTGGATTAAGGTTTTAATATATTTTGTTTCTAATTTCTTTTGGGACTAAAAAGCTATGATTTTTTTCGGGCCAAATGTAGTGCAGAACGTTTAGGGTTGCAGCTTGAGGGAATCTGATTCTCTGCATTCAGCTTACCTGCATTCTCCTGCATTTGCACTGTAATTAAAGGAGTTTTTTTTTGTTTTTGTCTTTTCATTAACTAAAGTTTCTCTCTCCACTCTCTCTTACCAATTGTACTAACTTTAGGGCCCTGCAGTTGTGGATCAAGGTTTAGGGTTAGGAGAGTCTACGAAACAAGACATTTTATTCATGAATCTCGGGAAAGGATACATAGTTGACATTCAACAAAAACACGGAATGAAGTCAATAGTTAGGCATTTTGCTATCTTAAATCACTCAATAATAATTCATCGTATGAGTACATATAAGGTTTTATTTATTGACTTACTTTTTTTAATGACATGTCAATTTCTATTGATTGATAGTGTAAAACATTTATACACCGAAAATATATAAATTAAATCATGGAAAAAACCTAAATCCAAGGAAAACAGGTTTAGAAGGATTTCAAGTTCACCGCAAATTATAATGTTGCCGACTTTGTCTTCAATACAATACACGGAGGGAATGAGAAATTAAAACAGAGGAAACAGAGAAGAATGGCGGACGATAAATAAGGCAGAAGAGTAAAATCAACAGTTTCTTTAATGCTCACTAAACTTCTCAATCTCAAATATAAATCAAAACTTCAAAGCAAAACATAAAAATAAAAAGTAAAGTGTGAAACAAAATATTTTGCAGCTGGAAAATTAAAATTTAGGGTGTATCTGAAACATGAAAATTCACAACTCAAAAAGTTCCACCTTCTTATTCTTCTTCTTCTTCTAACGAAACCAACCAAGAACGTGGTTTTGTGGAGTGTTTGGATAAATTCTTGTGAATGGGAGAATACCACTTAACAAGAGCATTATGAGTTGGAGGAACTTTGATTATGCTTCTACTGAATTGTTGGTTCTGTTTCTGATTTTCTGGTTTAGGAGTTTGCAAAGGAACGACCTTTACAGTTTCTATATTGGTGGTAGATTTCTGTGGACGAGGGTAGAAGAAATCTGTGGGGAAAAAGTTGTATTGTTGAAGTGCCATCGATGTGTTTGGTTGCTGATCACAGATTCTGAGAAAGAGCAAATAAAGTTTAAGAATATATATGAGAATATGTTTTGGCTACTACTTCTCTTGTTGATGTTTTATAGACAGAGAGATAGGGTAAGTGAAGTTTACTTGGTGAAGGGGTAACTTATTCGCTTGATTTATGGAAAGGAGATAAATCTTGGATATGGATTCTCTAAATTTGAAATTTTAAAGGTTATACTTTAGGTGATATATAAAGTATTTTGATTAAATTATTAGTTTATTTTTGACTTTTTTTTGACAATATAGTTTATTTTTGACTTAAAATTATTAATTTCAATTTGTTGTTTTTCATTAAAGATTGTAATTCTTATATCTGTTTCATTGAAAAACCGAACCCACTTGCGATTTGACTAGTTAAATTGGGAACCGATCCAATATGTGGTTTGGTTCATTAAAAAAAGTTGATTTGTTTCAGAACTCGTTGGAATCATGTAAGAGTTGGTGAAAATCTCTGAGTTGAATTGGTTTGAACCGACCTGTTTCAAAAAATTTAATTTAAATTGAAAAAAGATATTTAGTAATCAAATAAAGGTAACGTACTGGTGCTCATGGTGAAATATTATTAATTATAATCGTTAGATTAAAACTAACCATTTAGATTACCTCCTTAATTTTAGGATCCTATGTGATTTGTTACTAAAAACGAGACAGCCACACAACATCCTATAATTAAGGAGGTAATTTAAATAGTTGATTTTAATCTAACGGTTATAATGATTAGTTCTCATCTCTCACTATGAGCACTAGTTCTCACCCGATATGTTCCGCAAATAAAAGACAAAAGTCAAGTTATAAAGTTACATATACATAATTCCTTTATTATTATTATTATTATTATTATTATTTATCTTTTTAATTAAATTTTAGTCATATAAAATATATAATGATCGTGATATCTTACTTTATAATTTAATTATATTTTAAATTTATTACTTAATATAACTAAAAATTATAATATTAAAAAGGCTTAAATGCACTTTTGGTCCCCCTATTTTACTAAATGTGTAGTTTTGAATTTTGATCTCCCTATTTTATTTTGGGCATTTTGGTCCCCCTATTTTACAAAATGTACAATTTTGATCCCCCTATTTTATTTTGGGCAATTTTGGTCCCCCAATTTATTTTTGTGCTATTTTGGTCCCCTATTTTTCAAATAATTTTGGTATAAATAAACTATTTTTGTATTTTATATTTTCAAAAGTTAAATATTTTTTTAAAAAATCTAGAAAATTATTTAATTATTTAAATTTATATTATAAAATATAAAACCGTTTATTTATTTTAAATAATTTAATAATTTCTATTTTTAATTAAATATTTAAGGCTAAAATACTCTCGGAGTCCCTTAACTAAACTTTAACTAAAATACTCCTGGAGTCCTTTCATCCATCCAAACTAGTGTTAATCCATCCAAACACAAGCCCCAATTTATTTAAGAAAAGTTGGAGCCAGAAACTAACTGAACACAAGCCCGAATTTTTGCTATTAGCAGTGCCTTCGGTCTTCCAAAATTGCTTATTTATTTTATATAATTAAATAATTACTAATTTTCTATTTTATATAAATATTTAACTGTTGAAAATATAAAAAATAAAAATAATTTATTTATATTTTAAGTAATCTAATAATTTTATATTTTTGAATAAATATTTAACTATTTAAAAATATATAATATAAAAATAGCTTATTTATTTTACATAATTAAATATTTAACTATTGAAAATATAAAATACGAAAATAGTTTATTTATACAAAAATAATTTGGAAACTAGGGGGACCAAGATTTGCCAAAAAATAAATAGGGAATCAAAATTGCGCATTTAGTAAAATAGGAGGACCAAAATTGCCCAAAATAAAATAGGAGAATCAAAATTGCACATTTAATAAAATTGGGGGACCAAAATTACCCAAAATAAAATAGGGGGATCAAAATTGCACAATTAGTAAAATAGGGGGACCAAAGTACATTTAAGCCTATTAAAAATATAGATTCAATGATTATCGGTCTGATCGAGGGACAACCTAGTTCAACCATTGAATTTTGAACAACTGCCTTCACTAGTTTTAATAATCGATCTAATTTTCAAAACAATGGTTGTTACATTTTTTATTTAACTAAAAAATATGTTCATTTATTCAAATTTATAGAATACATAGATAGCAACACAAATTCAAAATTGCTAAAATCGTAAACGGTGAATCCAAAAACAAACTCACAATACCTAAGTTAATAGCACGAAAGACAAAATGCCTACTATTCCCAACCAGACCGACTCTCAAACGCTATGTCAGATTACTCTCACCTAGAATTTGAATATTCAACCTAATTCATTGGTAAACTAGTTGTGAGGATAAGTTAGCTAATGATAATACTTGATATAAAATAAATTAAGTTGATTAAATTTAACGTGTTTGTAAATTATTGGTGGAATTAATTTATAAATATAAAAGACATAAATAAGTGTTTGTAATTAATGACTACGAACAAGAGAAAGAATTTGTTCATTTAATAAAGGATAAACGAATAATCTAACTAAAAGAATAAGGGTAAAAATTAATACCAAAAAGAAAAAGAATAAAGGTAAAAATTAAGAAAAAAAATAAAATGCCTCAAGCTCGGCCTCAAATATTACTTCAAGTTTTGTGTGCAAAAATACTGATAAATATTATAAACTAATTGTGGCAAACACTGGAGGTTTTTTTTTAGATAAGCAATTTGTATTAAGAAGGGGCGCACAAGGGGTGCACCAACCCCTTACACTTAGGGACCTCATTAAAACCTCCGAAGGCCAAAACCCATTGAGAAAAAGACCCAAAGAGGGAAAAAGAGTACTCGACTACAAAATACATCAACATAGTGTACGTGAAGTTACAATAATGAGAAACAACCCAACGGGCAAATATGCAAATCCGACCATTCAACCCAACGTTTTCTTTCCTTCCGAGCTTTGAACCAACTCCATGCACAACTCCATGCACAATGTTTGATATTTCTGAAGTGGTAGATATCTCCCCTTTGAAAACAATCCTATTCCTCGCCAACCAAATCGCCCATATTACGGCCAACCAAATTAGATGTTTAACACCTCTGCACTTCTTACCTTTCGTCAATTTGCCAAACTCTTTAAAATGTGTGACGACAACCCGATGATTGCCAAACGACTCCCCCACCCAAGATAGAACCTGCTGCCAAATAATCCGAGCAACATCGCATTCTATGAACAAATGTGTTACCGTCTCATCCTCCTTAAAACATAACACGCAGCTGCGATCTCTCTGAGATTGTAAAATACCACGCCTAACGAAAGCATCCCGTGTAGCCACCTTGTCCAATAAAACATGCCATGCGAAAATTAAGACTTTTGACGGTGCATCATTTTTCCATAATTTCTGACACGCTTCAGCTGCACCTGTCTCCAATTGTCTCTGTGAACCTGCAAAGTAAACATTCAGCCAGCTGTAACATTTCTTCACAGAAAAACCAGCAGCAGCGTCAAGAGACCATGCCCAGCAGTCTTCGGCCTGCTGTGAAGGAGCAACATGCCGCAACATATTCTGCAGATACTCCACATTTTGCACTTCTTCCGGTAGCAATTCATCCGCCCAACTCCAATTCCAACTCCATACATTATCGCTCCAGCCCCCCATCTTCGAAACTAGTGCAGATTGCATATGACATCTGCTATAAACCGATGGAAACAAATCAATAAATCTGTCCCTACCCAACCAACAATCTTTCCAAAACCGAATTTTGTTTCCTCTACCAAGTTTTAATCTTACCAATTCCTCAAACCACCCCTTCTCCAAATTTGTACCTTCCCCCAACAAACACAAGTCCCTCCACCAAATAGAATGTTTAGTCCAACCCCGTTGATACTCAGTTTCTACCGGCCACCTACCCTCCAAACCATATCTTTCCGACACAACCTCTTTCCAAACCGGGTTTCCCTCCTCCACCAAAATTCTCCATTTCCATTTAGTGAGGAGAGCCAAATTAAATGCCTCCAAATTTTGTATACCCAGCCCACCCTCATCCTTAGGTGAACATATCAAATTCCAACTTACCCAAGCCATTTTCTTTGTTTCGTCATCCCCACCCCAAAGAAACCTCCTTTGCAACTTCGTAATTGCATACATTCACAAACTTATTCGCGCTATAAACTAATGGTTTCGTCAAAGAGAGCCTTAATTTCATCATTGATTAGAGTTATTTAAAAATAAGAGATAAAATTTCAAAAATATAGAGTTTATATAATTGAGGAGACCATATATAAAAGTAAACAGTTTTTGTTACATAAGTTTTAGGGTAATGGGTGCTTAAAAAAGTTTTAGAGTAATGGGATGACACCACAGTCTAAAATAGGGAAGACAATCAGATTCTTTGGGCACAAGGTTGACTTTGAGAAGGCGTATGATTCTATTTCTTGGGACTTTTTATTATATATGATGAGGAGGATGGGTTTCCGGAGAGATGGACGAGATGGATAGCGTCATGCATTTGTTCGAGCATAATGTCGATTTTGGTCAATGGCAGTCCCACTCAGGACTTCAAGGCACATAGAGGGTTAAGACACGGGGATCCTCTCCCCCCTTTCTTATTCCTTAGTGATAATTTGCGGTTTCACATCATGCAATTTGCTGATGACACCAGTTTATGGGGAAACCCACATGGGAGAATTTGTGGAGTATAAAAACTATTCTCAGGAGCTTTGGGCTGGTGTCGGGCCTAAGGGTCAACTTCCATAAGAGTAAGATCATCAACATTAATGTTCCGGAGCATTTTCTTGAGGGAGCAACCACTTTTCTTCATTGTAGGACAGACACTGCTCCTTTTAAATTCTTGGGGATCATGGTTGGAGCGAACCAAAGGCGTGTTGATACTTGGAGACCGGTTCTTGATATTATGCGTAAAAGACTTGCAACTTGGAAGGGTCGCAATCTCTTTATTGGAGGCCGAGTAACTTTAATTAATTCCGTCTTGAGTAGTATCCCCTTATATTACTTATCTTTCTTCAAAGCTCCTACAGCGATGATCAACTCTATGATCAAAATTCGACGTGATTTGCTTAGGGGTATTGACGAGGGAGATAGAGGCATCTATTGGGTGGCGTGGGATACTATTTGCAAACTAAAGAAAGAGGGGGGGGGGGACTTGGTATCAAAAATTTAGAAAAGTTCAATATGGCATTATTAACCAAGTGGAAGTGGAGAATGTTGTGCGATGAAACGAATGTTTGGAAGGAATTGTTAAGTTTCAAGTATGGTAATTTGTCTACTGCTCTCCTTCATGGTTCCAAAGAACGGCGGGTTTTTGAACTAGCGGCTCGCTTTGGTGGCGCGATTTATTGGTCTTGGATTTTAAATTTGCGCCTGATGGTTTGGTAATTGTTTACGTCGCAGTCTGGGGGATGACACTTCGGTAAACTTTTGGTTGGACTGATGGCATGGCCACGTTCCACTTGCCCAGGCCTTCACCGACGTGTTTGCTGTTTCTGGTGATCGTAATATGTCTGTGTTTGATGTAGGTGTGTGGGCTGCTGATACATGGATTTGGAAGGATTTTTTGCAGACCTCTGACCAGAAACACAACAGCGTCGATCAGTGTTTGCTAGTAGAGACCTTGAGGGAGATCAAACCGAATTCTAGCAAAAAGGACTCGTGGACTTGGCTCCACGATAGCTCGAAAATTTTTACTGTCAAATCTTGTTATTTGTTCCTCTCAACACCGCAGGTACGACAAGATGATAGCGCGGTCTTATGCAATCTTCTGCAGAAAATTTGGAAGACAACAACACCTTCGAAGATTAACATCTTTGGATGGCGCTTGTTATGCAACTCTTTGCCTACTAGAGGAGTACTTAAACACCACAATATCATTGCCAACACAAAGCCTACTTGCGCGTATGCTCGCACCATCTAGATGACAACCAAGACCTCTTCGTGGATTGCTTAGTTGCTTGTGAAGCATTTCCGTGGGGGGAAGCTTTGCAAAGGAAGGAAGGGGAATAGAACTAAACATTTAATCTGCCTTACCACTTGCTGAAACATATGGCTTGCTAGGAATGACTTGATTTTTAGAAATTAAGAAGCCAATGTCGACACTGTTATTAATCGTATCAAGAGCTCTTGTTGGAGTTGGCTGGTCTATAGAGGGAGTGGTAATTCTAGTTTTGTTTCTAATACTTGTATTACCAATTGGTGGTCTAATCCACTTGACTACCTAAACTCTATGTAATTCCTCCAATGTTATTGGGTTTTGAGCACCCCTAATGCTCCTTTAATGAAATATCGCTTATCTAAAAAAAAGTTACTTTTAATTTTTTTTTTTGGTCAAAAGTTACTTTTATTTTATCTAATAGTTTCTGGGCTAATAATTGAGTCCAAACCGAAATCCAGCCGAAGACCTAATTTGACGGTCCTGGACCCAATCACCAAAATTATGGGCTATTATTAAGAGCACCCTCATCTTGTTAAAGACACCTCAAAAATAACGTGAGTAGAATCTATCAAATCCGAACTAATATAAACAAAAATTGCAGACGTATCCAAATCAACTCAAAAAAGAAAATCAATTGTTTTTTTGGATCTACTTGGGTCTTTTATTGGTCAGCCAAGCGGTTCGGTATACGATGGAACCAAACTAAACCAAACCATATTAAGCCGCCTAAATTATTAAAAAGACGCAACTTACACATATTTCCTTACATACTGTATTTACCGTTGCCCATTAAAAAATTTACATGTGGCTAATAGATGCGTCCTCACAAATTAATGTCTGTAGTAGGTGATCCTCTTCCTCAATTTTTCTCGATAGTGTTGCCATTATAAAAACACTAGTATTTGCCTGTGCATCCGGACAGGTGATACTATATTTGTTATAATTTAATATGAATCCATAAATAGTTTGAAAATTGTAAAATTAAATAAAAGAAAAAGTCAAAACTCGATAAAATAGTTGTGTTGCAGAAAATTGGAAAAAAGTAAGTACACTATTATATATTAAAAATAGCGTGGCAAATGAGAGAGGAAGAAGACACAGTTAAAGTGAATCTACCCACATTGCAATATATCACTGCAATCAATGACCTTGTAGTCACTCCCCGTTGTTGCTCTCATTGTGCTCCCGTTGCTGCTCTCCGTTGTCGCTTTGCCACTCCCCATTGCCACTCTTCGTTGTCGCATTGCCACTCCCCATTGTCGCCCCTGTTGTCGCTCCCGTTAACATAAGATTGCTATTTGCACTCCCATTTATTTATTCATAAAACATATGATTAAACTAAAACAAAGAAAGCTAGATTTTAACACAAGTTGTGTCAAAAGCAAAGCTGTTAACAGTCCAAATACAAATAAGGTGTTGATACACTCTAAAATAAGAGAACAAAACAGAACAATATAAAACACTAGTTTGAGCTCCTCCCATATATCTTACCATATCAAATTACCACAACTATATGACATAACAAACTTTGGATCTTCACTTGAATTGCTTGACAACAAGATATAAAATCACAAAGGCCCTTTAACTAAGCCCAAGGGATGCAAATCTAAACCCGTTAGAGATTTGAGCACTTGACAGAAACATAAAACACCAGACACATTTAGCCTGCTACCAACAAAAACAGAACAACTTGGACCAATTATTTTGAGATAGAAACAACCATTCCAATCCAAACTGAACAAAACTCTTGAATCCCATGATTGAGGAATTTCAAAGCAACTTCCCAATTCATTAATGACCTTATTAGTCACGAGTAACTGGGTAGAGAAATACTATATAAAGTCCCACATCGGGTGAAGTGAACATAAAAACAATCTTTATAATGGAAAATTTAGTTAGATTTGTTGTGTTCGTGAAAAGGAGAGATGGTTGGCATCTCCCCTGACAGGGATGGGAATAGCTTTCGAGCTTTCCTGTTATCACACCTCGGTTAAGGCTATCCATCTTCGGGTGGGTCTAACCCAATTTTTTTTCCATTCTTTTCTATGCAATAATAATTAGAATCAACACAAGAATATAACAAAAAAACTGATCATTGAAATAAAAGATTGGTGAGTATATTAATAATATGTGCAAAAGCATAATGTCTACATTTATTTATTGACAAACTTTATTCCTCAACATTTTTCTTTACATCATTCTCTGTATATCCATCCCATAAATAAATATGAACAAAAACAAAGAATTGGATGATCAATATTCATCACTACAATACAAACCATATTTCATATATACAATACACATTTTATATTTATATATACCGTCAGATTTATTTCTTAGAATCTGTTATCTGGCATTTGATATTTCTTCTGGATGATCCATATCTACAAACTTCCTTTGAAACAATCAAGATCAATAAGCAACACCAGGAAAATTGCAATCAAATCCAACTACTCTAACCTTAGCAGATTTAATATTTCCAAATTTCATTCTCACACACCCTCCTTTCCTTAACGGAGACGACGGAGACGATGCCGCCGAAGTAGAAGAAGGAGAAGATAAACCTGGTGATGGTGTTGTTGATGATGAAATTATTGATTGAGCTGGATTAATAATGTGTTGTTTTTCTTTTTCACATCCAAATTGTGCATCTTGAATCAAAGGATTAGAAACTCTAACAGGAGGTGAACCAAGTAAATAAGATGGTGGTGAAAATGAATATTCATTGTTTTCAATAATACCTAAAATTTCTGCACCTGCACCTTCATTTGCAACATATGAATATTCACTTTGTTGGCAAAATTTCAATCTTAATGGTCTTGTTGGTTTTGGACAAATAACGTTACCCTTGTTGACGTTATCATCTTCTGGGGTTGTCAAACCAAGATTATTATTATTATTATGATGAAGAACATAATGATTCATATTGTTGAATAACCATTAAGGGTTTTTTTCAGGGACGTCATGCAATGTAATGCTTGACGTAGATCTAATTTATCACCAAATTCCAAGACTTATAGTTTACATTTTTTTTTTCTGTTATTCTTAGACTTAATTAAATGGCTTGTTTGATAAGGTTTACAACTCAAATATAGTTTTTAGATTAGCAGAACACGTAATAATAACCGTCATAATTCATCTTTGTTTAAGAGGTATAGCTGTTTTTTTTTTTTAAAAGTTAAAGACAATTTTTGTTATCCAAAATTAGAAGATTATTAGTGGTTGTAAGAAAAAAAGTACAGATCTTGACTTTTTGTTGTCAAATTTAAAACAAATATTTCGTACTTAACCTTCTAAGAATCTTTTCGGTATAACTTTTGAGGTAAACTAAGAACACCACGAGATCTGTTGCAATGGCTTTCAATATGGAAGAATTTTCAGCAACTCTACTTTGCTTACTTCCTACTACAATATTAACAATTGAGTTTTCTCCAGTACCAGAAAGAGAACTAATAGTCAGAAAATATAAACCATCGCGCAAAATTTCAGAACCCACAACAACAAAATCGTATTACAAAGTAACCATCTTATTATCGAAATGGAAAAAGTAACCACAATCACCCAACACAGAAACAGAAATTAAGTTCCTTTTATAGAAGGTACATAAATAGCGTTTTTCAAATTTAAAACATGTCTAGGAGAAATATTAAGAGAAACAACTTCTATATGCTTCTTACCAGCTCTGTTCCCAACTACGATCTTCATTTCTCCTTCATTTGGTTTCGTTCTGCTTCTAAGCTCCTTTATTCTCCTCAAGCCAATTTTTAAACCTCAAACAATCTACTTGCTTGTGCCCAAGAATGTCACAAAATTTGCACCTTCCGTCGAACTTGTATTTGAGCTTGTATTTGAGCTTACTAGATCCTTCTCCAAGAGTTTGACCAGAAGATTGACCAAAACTTCCACTTCCCTTCTTCTTAAATTGAGGTTTATTGACTTTGTTCTCATAAAATGTATTGTTGTTGTTGTTGTTAACATTGTGATGAGTAAGCTGCACGCTATAGGACTTTCCCATTTTCATAATTTCCTCCTCCTGAGAAAGAATGGAAATCATCTCATCAATACTCCATTCATTCTGATGGGCATGATAGGAAGTCCTCAAAATATCAAATTGGAATGGAAAAGATTTAAAAACTTGCCATATGAGAAAACTCTCTCCCAACTCCACTTTCATGAATTTCAGCCTATTATACGAAGTCACTAGCTTCATGACATGCTCACGAACCCCGCTCACCCGATCATATATACTTTGTTTTAGCCAATAAGTTCAAATATTTGGACTTTTCAGCGTTATCAAGTTTCTTAAACTTCTCACCAACAGCTCTGAGAAATTTCTTGGCATTTTCAACATCGCGAATACTTTCATTAATTGTCTTGTCCATAATGTATGTCATATTCATCAAGCAAACATTGTTTGAGTGTACCCACTTCTCATGTTTTAACCTTTCAGTAGGGGAGGAAGTGTCTGTAAATTTGGTAGGCTCATCCTGATCAGTGAGAGTCATGTCCACATTAGCCACAATGAGGAATAGTTTCAAAAACTCAACCCAGTCATCATAATTGGTCCCAGTTAGCCTTGTCAAGGCATTCATTTGAGAAGACAATGCTGAACAAGCAGACAAAATAATTTATCAAGCATGCCAACATAAAACAGTATTTTAACAACACATTATAATCCCGCCTAAGGGTCCCAGATTATGATGCACAATTAAAATACAATAATATTAAAACATCTCCTACAAGTTTATATCGATGGGATATTAAACTCTAAGGCCATAATATTCAATAAGGCGACATACAATAATCTTTTAATTGCACCTTGTAATCTCGCCTAAGGGTCCCGGATTACGATGCACAATTAAAATCACAATAATATTAAAACATCTCCTTCAAGTTAATATCGATAGGATATTAAAACTCCAAGGTCATAATATTCAATACAACGACATAAAATAATCTTTTAATTACACATTGTAATCTAAACTAAGGGTCCAAATTACGATGTACAACTAAAATCACAACAATATTAAAACACCTCCTTAAAGTTAATTACATCGATAGGATATTAAAAAAATATAAGGTCATGACCATCAACAAAATTCACAAATATTAGAAATCATATCAATAAGGACAAATTGATAGGATAAGTGCAATGTTAATATGGTTACTAATACTGACATTTTATCACGAATGGTCCCACGATAGGTGAGAACTGAATCATGTAAAGGTCTCAAAAAATTAATCATAAGTTGCCCAAAAGGAAACCAAAAGTGTCAAGTTAACAATAACACTAAGAGTGGAGATCAAAAAATATAAACACATCCACATATTAATTTTATTGTTGAATTTGTATATCCAAAAAGAAAAAAAATGTCATGCTTGTCCTTTAAAACTGAGCGCAATTTCAATAAACAGTGACACTGTGATATTATAATACTAGCCCTCATTACCCGTGCAATGCACAGGGTGAGCTACAATTAAAATTTATAAATAATAAGTTAATTAGATGTCTTAAATAATAACGTAAAAAGAAAAAAATGTAAAACCTTAAAATATAAAAGAAGGAGAAAACTGAATACAATTAGAAAGTGGAACATGTTCATAGATATTATGCCGAGTTTGATTTAAAACTAAATACCAATTTAAGTATGCTTCTAATATTTGTTTGTGTGAAACTATCAAAATAAAGATGAAAACACCAATTTGGAGATCTAATTTTTTTTGGATCCTAATTAACATACCCCGAAACACAATGTCTAGCATCACAATTTATGCATTTTGCCACAAATTTATTTTGTTTTCCACCAAACAGGTTATTGAAGAGTGAACTTCGCGTATTTGGACATCTACAAATTTTTCGGGCTGTTAAAGTACCCCAAAATACACAGTCAGCATCACACTCTACGTATTTTATCACCAAGTTGTAATTATTTTTTACCAAACAGGTTATTTACGAAGAAACTTCTGGTATTTGAAGAGTGAAAAAAATTTCTGAATCCTAAAGGACCCCCAAAACATACCACCGAACATTTTACTTTACACATTTTGTTAGAAAATAATTTTTTTCCCCATCAAGTATACCAAAACACATTGTCTAGCATCTCACTTAACGTATTTTGTTTTGGAATTAATTTTTTTTCCACTGAATTGATTATTCAACAACAAAATTTGCATATTTAACCGTCTAAAATTTTTCGAGATTGTAAAATATCCATTTAAGTATAAAAAAGAAAAAAAAACAAATATAAAAGAAGGACAAAATATTAAGGAAAAAACCTGAAAAAAGAAAGAAGATAAAAAAAATGGAGTAATATAAAAGAAGGAAAAAAACAAAAAAAAAATGAAGTAAAAAAACAAAAAAAAACCGAAACGAAAAAGGCAAGAAGAGAAACCGAAAAAAAAAGAATTATCCATATATAGAGCATCCTCAATATGAGTGCAATGTCATGCTTTATATATATATATATATATATATATATATATATATATATATATATATATATATATATATATATATATATATATATATATATATATATATATATATTTCTCCATATATAAATAAAAAATAAAATAAATTAAAAAAAAACTAATGTGTGAATGTCATGTCAGTTCATGCTTGTCCTTTTAGGTTTTCATGTTATTGTTCCCTGCGATTTATAGTTCTCTATTCCTTTTTGAAGAGACATCAATCGAAAAAACTGACGGTGTTTTTCTCTTCAATAATGCTATGTAGACAAGTAAAATGACAAAATAAGTGACAAATATACGGTTACACTACATCATGCTTATCTCCCTTCTTTTTCAATTTATTTTTTATTTTTTTACTAAATAAAAAAGTGATTAAATTAAAAAAGAAAAGAAAAACGTCTCTCTCCTCTATCTCGCTTGCATCGTCGTCTTCTGCTTCTCATTTCACTCAGGCAGCGCCCCCTCTTTCCCTCTCTTTTCACTCTCAAAGCTCCTTCTTCCCGAATTTCTACTCTCTTTCACTCATCCGCTCCGCCTTGAAATCAAAAACTCTTTTGATTGCAAACCCTAATCGTTTAGTCTGAACCAAACTGAGATCCCTAATCTTCATCTTCTCAATCTCTGTGATTCCTCTCTATATCTGTGCGAAGTGCGAAATGAACGAACCGTGAAATGAGGAAATGAAGTGCGAACTGCAAAATGAAGAAATGAAGTGTGAAGTGAACTAAAGGAGCCCTAATCTTATCTCAGTTTGGTAAGATTCTTTAATCTTTGTAATGTTGAAATTTGCTTATCGGGGTTTTAGATGGTTCACTTGTTACTCTCTTCAATCATTCCTCTGTTGTTTTTGTTGTGTTTTTTCAAGTGCTTGTTGAACCTGAGTTGCTATAAGAAGCTGAGAAAGTTTTTCACAAGCTGTTGAGTTATGGTATTGTTGTGTGTGTAGATTCTTGTAATTTGTTTCTGTGTAGGTTGTTTTACAAAATTGCACCTAGGGTGTTTGAAGAATTTCCTGAATTGGAATGTTGTGTCGTATAATATTATTTTTGGTTCTATTTGTCAATTGGGTAAGGTGAAAGAAGCACATAACCTGTTTGTAGAAATGGAGGTTAGGGGTATTAAACCTGATGTTGTAAGTTATGGAGTTATAATTAGTGGATATTGTCAAATGAATACATTTATGCAATTGGACATTGAAGACCCATCATTTAGGTAATTTATTAGGAGTTTGTTAGTTTGTTACAATAAGTAGATCATACATCAGAAGCAATGAGCCAAGCATAAATAGTAGAGTCATGTTTAACAGAAGCATTCAGACAAGGAAACTAGTAGGACTCTATCTCTAGATGGTTCTATGATATATCATATACACAATTATTTAGAATCGAAGTTTAATTTGCTAACGTAGATAAATTTACGATTCAAAGAACTCACCACAGAGCCTGCATCATAAGCATATTGGTCAATAGAGCCAATACTTTTCCCTCTGTTGTAAAAACAGAGGAGCTACTAGATTACACTCTTTGGCCCCTAAATGTTAATACAAAATTTTTATAATATGTCAATTTTATGAGAAGAGAGGTAAGTAAGTTTGTGTGAATATTTATTGATGATATTATATAATTGAGTGGAAAATAATTTTTGATATTGTTGTAGATATATTTGAAATTAATAGTTATTGCACTTATGGGAGGATCGAAAGGAAAAAAGAATACCGGAGATGAGGAAAATGAAACATTGGTAAGTTTGATTTAAGATAGTTGAAAAGTTTGTATACTTGTCCATTAGTTAGTGATGTATCTTAAAGAGAATCTTGCCATTAATTGAGTATAACTCTGTTGTTTGTGTTGTGTGTTAACTGAATTATTTGCAGATCCGAGTGAGACACAGAGTCAAAACTCAGCCATTAGTGGACATGAATGAAAAGTTGACTCCACTACAAAAAAATCGTCTTTTAATGACTCCCTTCAATTCATTGGTTTATCTCAAAAAAAAAAAACATTTCTGGTGTTTTACTTAGGGAAGTGTTGAGAAGGTGGGATACACATAGTGAAGGTATTCGGGTTGGGAATAGGATAATTTCATTCAGGAAGTTAGATGTTTGTTTTGGGTTGGGGCTTCACATTTGTGGAGAACCCGTTATTGATGATGATGGGTTAGAGTCTAGAGTCAAACTTTTGTTTGATGGTGAAGTTATTAACGTTTCGACAATATATAGTTCAAAAAATGGGAGAGCTAACATCAGATAATCGTGTAGAGGACTTCTGCAGGCTTTACCTTCTCCTTGCTTTTGCGACATTTTACTTTCCCCAAAGATCAATACGCTGCCCTTTAGTCTATTAGATGATTTAGATAGTGTTCATATGTATGATTGGGGTGGTAAGGTTTATAAGAATTTAGTAGATAGCTTAAACTGTGTTACTCCCCTCTTCAATGAAGGTAAGAACGATGAATCTGTAAGTAACATTAAAGAATAGTATTGAAATAAAGGATTTCATTGATGCAAAATACCTAAATACGAAGCGAATGGGAGACATTTCAACAAGAACCATTTGTTATAGGTTAATTAATTAAATTAAACGACTTATAAATAGCAGGAATTGGCATTGAGAAGAAAGAACAGACTAGTACATTATGCTTGTAATATCAGAACCTTTACATTAGATGTAATAACTCAAGCATAAGCAAATAGTTAAAGTATTATCAATTAATCATCATCAGGTACTATACTAGACACAATTACTCCAAATTTCATTCTAAAATCGATTAATAAACTATATAACACTTATCTCTCTATATAATACAACAACTTCTCCCATAATCCCATAAATTGGGGATTTCAAAATGACATTACCAAATTTAACCTATCCAAGTTCTTCAAACAAGTAATTTCATCAGAACCAACCTAAGCTAATTCCTTAGCAAAATAACTAACCACACACATGCAAATGAATACAATAAAAAAGGGGTTTACATACCTTAGAAATGTGAACGCCGTTGCTTGCGGTGGTTGCCGAAGACGGAGACGGAAATGTGAACACCGTTGCTTGCGGTGGCGCCGACCGAGATGGAAATGTGAATGTCGTTGCTTGCGGTGGTTGCCGAAGACGAAGACAGAAATGTGAACATCGTTGCCACTAGATTCTATTACAAACAAGGTATTAAGAGGAACCGAGCTTTCACTATTCTTCTTTCCAACGATTACCAGACTTGGAGGGAATGGAGCGAAGAGTAGAGTAGAGATGAGAATGAGAGACAGAGAGAAGAGTTTGCGATGAGGAAGAGACGAAGGAATGTCAAGTCTTAGGAAACGCAGGAATTGAAGACTGAAAAACGAACCGAGGAATGGGTGAAGAACGGTGGTTGAAAAAGGAATGGAGGAATGGGTGAACAACGGTGAAGAACGGTGGCGAGGGTTTAAGAAAGGGGAAAGGGAAAGGGAAAGGGAAAGTCATCTAATGGATTTTTTATTTTAATTAAAACAATGATTTTATTATTCATTTATATAAATAATTGATAACCTATTTTATTTGTAAAAAGTATGGGACCCACCGTATTTTAAGTGTATTTGTCCTCATTGTCCGCTTTTTCATTGTCCCAATAGCATATCTGATTTTATGTTTTATTTGTAACAAATGTGGGACCCAGCGTATATTACTTGTATTTGTCCGTGATTGTCCGTTTTTCATTGTCCCAATATCATATCTCATTTGCACGAAGGGAGAATAAAGTGTGAGACCTACTGGTGTGGAAAAAGGTATGCAAGTATACATAGTCACACAAGTAATATAATGATAAGAATAGGTCGAACCCACAGGGATTATGTAAAACTTTGTATAGTTTAGAGTATACACTTAGTGTGTCTACACTACTCACAGTTGGTTGAAGTATGAAAATTAAATTAACAAAGTATAAACAATAAAGATGTGTAAGGAATCAGTGAGAAATGGTAGTTGAGATGTTTTCACCAAGTAAATCACTTTTAAAAATTTTAGTGGTGTAGACAGAGTGTAAGTACACTGGATGCAGCTGCATCAGTATGTACCTTTCAGTCACTTTCTTCAGAGTTTCATTACAAGCTTCCTATGTCTAGGCATGCTAAATAGGTTCACTCCTGTCTCTTAAGCATCCATTGTTTCACTCTAAGAACTATGTTATCCTATGTCTAGGACTTAACATGGTTTTAACAATCATTTCCTTATTAAAACTAGCTTAACAAAGAAGTTGTTACAAATACTTATTCTTATTAACTCTTGATTTCTTAAATGTAACCCATGTCTGCTGTTACAAGTCTACTTATTCTAAAGTGATCAAATTCGAAATAAGTTTTGAAAGAAGTATTACACAAGAGTTAAAGTGCACACACTACATTAACCACATTTATTTTCTTAGAAGATCATCACAAGTCTACAACATCTCAACTAAAGGAATTTAGCTCATATTACTCATTATATAATAGAGAGAATCTGTAAGGAACATAATCAAATGAGTAATATTACAAAAGAACTCAAAAGAATAGAGATTACACAAAGGGGAGATCTTTTGCATGAGATTCCAAGTTGAAATACAATACCAAATCCTTACACAAGTTTACTCCAAGTAGAAGTGAAGGAAGAGGTTGTCAAGCAGTTCCCTACCTTCTTACAATTCAGAAACTATCTAATAACTAAACCTAGATTACAAATATAAAGAAATTATATTCTTAAAAGCTTGGATGATTTTGAAGTGAAGAGAAAGTCTTCTATTTATATGCAATGAGCTTTCCTCCCTTGGAGGGTTTCCTTGGCACCAAAGGTGTCTGAGATCAGTTAACCATGGTTAAATTACAGACCATCTATGAGCAAGTTGATCTTTAACATCATATCACATGGGGTGGTCCAATAGAGAAGTGCCATATGTCCTTGAGTGAATGGTTCCTTTAAAGCAAGTCTCCAATAGTAGGCGCCGAAATATGCAAGTGGGTCTTCTTTCCATGACTAAGCATGACATCACATGTTAAGTGTTGGTGCATCAAATTGGTCCTTGGATGATTTGGTGCATATTGCTGGTGTAGCTGCATCCGGTGTAGGCAGTGCAGGTACACCAAGTGCAGACAGTGTAGGAACTCCTAGTGTAGCTGCACTAAGCAAAAACATCAAACATACCAAGACACATGCAAATTGCTTAGTTCACTGTTTTAATCCTCTTGGATCCTTGAAGTGTTGTTTCTTTATTTATAAGATATATTTACATATTAATTTACTTGAAAATAAGCAATAATCTAAGTTTAATTGTATGTCATAACTCTATATAAAATAGATTTATCACCTACTAAATTTGGTCACTTTTCGTAGATTTTGCAATATACCAAACACAAGAAAATAAAGTTGGCCACAAATAAGGAAATAAAAGGAAGGAACAACATAACAAGAAAGTAAGAATAAAAGAATAATATATATATATATATATATATATATATATATATATATATATATATATATATATATATATATATATATATATAGTGTGAGATGAGAGAGACAACGAGAGAGATGATAACACAATATTTCACAACAAGTAAGATTTGTCAAATTTCTTGAAATTAGACTTTAAAGAATTCTAGCAGTAGCACTAACTAGCCTCAAACACCTAGTACACGACTAGCCCTCAGGATTAGATTCATCACAAACGAATTGCACAACTAACTGACCATCAGTGCCACCCTTCCTTATTCCAAATGTAGAACACATCGCATTAATAGAACATGATTGCTTTCCAATGCACGCTTTTTCGACCACTTCCATGCTGTGGCATGATTTGGACTTCTAAAATAGTTTTTCTATCAGGGCATCTGCCTTCTAAAGTTATCCCATGATTTGTAACTGCACAAATAGAACCAACTACAATTGTTTGGATAGACACATTTAAGGGGTTTCCACCCATTTCCTCGAACAAAACCAATGTGTTAGTGTCGACGTTTAAGAATGATCTCGACACATGGTAAAACCTCTGAGAAGGTTCTCCACAACCACTCAAACATCTATTTGGTTCATATTTTCCTCTATAATCGCATGTGTCACTCAAATAAATATAAATATTTTTTGTAAAATATAATAAAAACACATACAATGTATGTTAAGGATAAAAAGAAAGACTTAGAGGCTTCTTCAAGAAAAAAATTGCATTCATCTTGAAGCCACCACCTAACACCATTAATGTTGTGTTTGATTTTAAGAAGAAGTTATAAAAAGAGAAATAAGGAAAGAGTGTAAAAAGAAAATGATAGATGAAAGATATATAAAGTAGATTCAATGTGTTGATTAGTACAAGAGAAAGATATATAAGAGATAAGAAAGAGAGAAATGAAGATGATTTTACAAATGATAAAAATAGCTCATATTTTAAAAAGTATTCAATGACTATGATAATGGTCTTCACTTTAATTGATTTAGTTTTACTAATTATTATTTTTTTTAAAAAGTTGATTAGTATTATAAAGATAATCAAACAAATAAATTTTACTGCATTTCATTAATAACTTATTAGAGTGAAAAAAACCACAACATTTTAATGCTTAATTATTTTACTAAATTGATTAAAAAGTTCATTTATAATTAATATTATTTAAGTTCGTCCATACCACGTATTCTAATTCTTTAAATAGGACAGTTGTGTAAACCAACTATCCACACAACCATATGTAAGCTGTATCATAAATTGTGACTTGTCATTTCCTAACTTTAGAACCTGTTTCACGTGTCTAAAGTTTTAATCTAAATTTTGCATTAGCTTTTTAGATTTTATTTGCTAACATGTTTGAGATGCACATACACTCCGACTTTCATGTTAAAACCTATATATATTACGTTTGATGAATAGTTTTTTTTTTAAAAAAACATTTGCACTTTTCACAAACAACTTTTTTTGCGTATATTTTATTTACCATTGAAGAGTATCTTTAGAAAAATAGACTTGAGTTGTTCTTTTAGATCCATTTATAATCCTTTCCAAATTTGTAAAAAGGGGAAGAAGAAGACAGGTAGAAGGAAAACACATAAGCATAGGAAAAAAAAGGCACATAATCACCCTAAAAATAAACGTTTTTGTAATGAAGTTAACCAAAAATTGTGAAATAGGACAACGGTGCAACAAATTTTTAAAGTTAGAGGACACACTTTCGTTACAACAAAAATATAAAAGACCTAATCGAAAACTGAAAATAAATTGGTATTTATATAGATTCAAGGTATTGATTAGTACAAAAGAAAGATATATGTGAAATAAAGAAGAGAGAAATGAGGTTTATTTTGTGAATGGCAAAAATAACTTTGTATTTTGAAAAATATTCGATGACTATGATAACTACCTTCGCCTTAATTGATTTTGTTTTGCTAATCATTTTTTTAAAAAGTTAATTATTTTTTTAAAAGTAATTTATTAAATTTTACTGGATTTCATTAATATTTAGAGTGAAAAAACCACACCATTCTAATACTTCGTTTAAATTAATTTTATTTTAAGTTCATCTGCACCACGTATTCTAATTTTTAAAGCGGACAATTGTGCCAACCCACTACCTACACAACCATATGTAACAAGCATTTTCGATTAACACCCACAGAGTCTCAAATCAATCTATTTATGATTGAAAAGGGAGGAAAAAAGGAAAAAAAATGGGGATCTCGCTCTTCTTTCTTCCTATTTGTGCGAAGGGAGAATAAAGTGTGAGACCTACTAAAATTTGTCACTCTTCGTAGATTTTGCAATATACCAAACACAACAAATTAATGTTTGTCACAAATAAGGAAATAAAAGGAAGAACCAACTTAACAAGAAAGTAAGAATAAAAGAATAATATATATATATATATATATATATATATATATCTATCTATCTGTGTGTGTGTGTGAGAAGAGAGAGACAACGAGAGAGAGAGGATAACATGATATTTCACAAGTAAGATTTGTCAAATTTCTGTGTGTGTGTGTGTGTGAGAAGAGAGACAAGAGAGAGAGAGAGAGAGAGAGAGAGAGAGAGAGAGAGAGGATATCATGATATTTCACAAGTAAGATTTGTCAAATTTCTTGAAATTAGACTTTAAAGAATTCTAGTAGTAGCACTAACTAGCCTCGAACACCTAGTACACGACTAGCCCTCGAGGATTAGATCCATCACAAACGAAATGCACAACTAATCGACCATCGGTGTTCCTTATTCCAAATGTAGAACACATCGCATTAATAGAACATGATTGCTTTCCAATGCACGCTTTTTCGACCACTTCCATCTTTGTGGCATGATTCCCATTAACCTTTTGGAAATGTCCTACACTTCCCCTCAAGATCTCCATAGCTAGAAAATTGGACTTCTAAAATAGTTTTTCTATCGGGCATCCGCCTTCTAAGGTTATCCCATGATTTGTATGGCTGAACAAATAGAACCAACTACAATTGTTTGGATAGACACATTTAAGGGTTTCCACCCATTTCCTTGAACAAAACCAACGTGTTAGTGTCGACGTTTAGGAATGATCTCGGCACATTGTAAAACCTCCGAGAAGGTTCTCCACAACCACTCAAACATCTATTTGGTTCATATTTTCCTCTATAATGACATGTGTTACTCAAATAAATATAAATATTTTTGTAAAATATAATAAAAACACATACAATGTATGTTAAGGATAAAAAGAAAGACTTAGAGGCTTCTTCAAGTAAAAATGTGCATTCATCTTGAAGCCACCACCTAACACCATTAATGTTGTGTTTGATTTTAAGAAGTTATAAAAAGAGAAATAAGGAAAGAGTGTAAAAGAAAATGATTGATGAAAGATATATAAAGTAGATTCAATGTGTTGCTTAGTACAAGAGAAAGATATATAAGAGATAAGAAAGAGAGAAATGAAGATGATTTTACAAATGTTAAAAATAGCTCATATTTTAAAAAGTATTCAATGACTATGATAATGGTCTTCACGTTAATTGATTTAGTTTTAATTTTTTTTTTTAAAGTTGATTAGTATTATAAAGATAATCAAACAAATAAATTTTACTGCATTTCATTAATAACTTATTAGAGTGAAAAAACCACAACATTTTAATGCTTAATTATTTTACTAAATTGATTAAAAAGTTCATTTATAATTAATATTATTTAAGTTCGTCCACACCACGTATTCTAATTCTTTAAATAGGACAGTTGTGCAAACCAACTATCCACACAACCATATGTAACTAGCACTATCGATTATTACCCACCGAGTCTCAAAACAATCTATTGATGATAGAAAAGATAAAAACGATAAAAATGTGGATCTCTCCTCTTCTTTCTTCCTATTTGTGTGAATGGGTGTCACTCATCGTAAATTTTGCATTATACAAAACACAAGAAAATATTAATGTCTTCCACAAACGAAAATATAAAATTAAGGAAGAACCCACTTAACATGAAAGTAAGAATAAAATAATATATATAGACATATGAGTGTGTATGTGTGTGAGATGGGAGAGACAACGAGAGAGAGAGAGACAGAGAGGATAGCATGAAAGTATTCACAAGAGGTAAAATTTCTAGCAGCAGCACTAACTAGTCTCGAACACCTAGTACACGACTAGCCTCGGGATTAGATCCATCACAAACGAGTTGCACAGCTAGCTGACCATCAGTGCCACCCTTTCTTATTCCAAATGTGGAACTCGTCGCATTAATAGAACATGATTGCTTTCCAATGCACGCTTTTTCGACTACTTCCATGCTTTTGCGTGATTCCCATTCACCTTTTGGAATGACCCGCACTTCCACGAGGATCTCCATAGCTAGCAAATTGGACTTCTGAAATAGTTTTTCCATCAGGGCACCTGACTTCTAAGGTTCTCCCATAATCTGTAACTGCACAAATTGAACCAACTACAACTGTTTGGACAGACACATTTAAGGGGTTTCCACCCATTTCCTCGAACAAAACCAATGTGTTAGTGTCAGCATTTAGGAATGATCTCGGCACATGGTAAAACCTCTGAGAAGGTTCTCCACAACCAGTCCTACATCTTTCAACTTTATATTCTCCTCTATAATCACACGTGTCACTGCATCCATTTTTTACAGCCACCATTGTAGGCCAATATCGCCCAATGCTTTGCCCATTAACCCAAGCATGTCCTTTTCCAAGGCCTTGTAAATCTAAGACTATAGACTCTTTACCTTCAGGGGTATTAAAGGTGGTCTTGTACCATGTCATTGGCTTTCCAATAGCAGTACCGTTTGTGTTCCATTTAACTCCATTAAGGTTTTTGGGATCATAAAATCTTCTAAACTCTCCATTTAGCCCAACATTGTACGTCCATTTGGATTTTGATAAATCCAAAGTTTTGCCTGAGTTTTGTGCAACGAGTTTCACAGGACCCCCAACAATACCAGTAGTCTGCATATCAAAGAATGCACCATAATTTGCATTCCCTACTGTACCACTTAATAAACTTATAATGTTTATCCCTTGTTTCAAAACAACAGGCTTTTCATATACAAAACCAAGATTGCCAACGACTCCCCATTGTGCGCCAATATATTGTCCATTAACATAGGCGTGAAGAACATGGCCTGTTGTGTTCACTTGCAAAGTTGCATTTTGCCAAGAGGACGTGTCATTGATTACCACTTTGGTCATGTACCACAAGTAGTCGCTAGCATCATGATTACTCCTTTTGCTCCAAAAGTTGATATGCTTGAAATTTCCCTTTACCATGGAGGGCATCTTCCTTTGGATCGATGTCGATATCCGGTGAGTGATTTTCCTTCTACACTGGTGGCTTGTTAACATAAACAGTTGTTTGGGAGTTAACTTTGGCGAGTGTTAAAAACCTCCTTCTTGCAATCTTGAAGAATAGAATCTCGACCAAGCGAGTGCACGTAGTACTTTCCATCTTGTTGTAGATCAACTTCAGCATCTTTAGAATCATCACTATTACTTAAGAAGCAAAACTTTTCTCCCGAGGCTTTGTTCTCATAAGTAGTCAAGTCCACTAGATTTCCGTATTTCTTGAAGTAAGCTATTAGTTAGTGATAACCTTCTCTCCTAGTTTTATGGCTGCATGGAGGTCTTTAAGATGTCCCCATTTTGGTTGGTTCAAGTTACCATATTCGTCAAGTGGTGCATCATAATCATAAGCGATCATGATATACGGACCACCGCTGTTCGCGCCCAAAATTTGTTCCTCCATGATACATGTAGTAATTTTGGAAGACACCGCCACGTTGAAAGAAGCGTGCAGCCCGAAAATGCTACGTCTTTTGACTCTGTGTGTGGCTACTTTCACCCCATTTTTGGAACCAACCAACCCAATTCTCGGTAAACATTTTGGGGCTCTTAGGATTGTTTGGCGTGAAATCGTCACAATAATACCCGTTGCAAGTGTTGATCATGGGTGCAGGAGCATTTTTTTGCTTGCACATGAACCATGGAACACCAATATTTTGAGCTAAAGCCATTTGCGCACACCATTTCATGTATGCAATCCCAGATTCTCCATAACTTTTCATGGCGTCATCATATTCATTCTCAATTTGAGCCAAAATAATTGGTCCTCCTTGTGGTGCAAATAATCCAGCTTCTTTGCACATGTCCACGATTTTTGTTGTGAAGGCTTTCATTTCCTTCTTAAAAACCGCATTGTCCGTCCCTTAGTGAATCCACGGCAAGTTGTGTAACCACACCGAAAACCTCCATAGTTCCATTCGGCACATACATAGGGACCATTCGCAACACAACATACAATCCTTCTTCTTGAGCGATCTTTATAAACTTGATAAAGTCAAGATTTCGGAAAAATCATATTTGCGACGAAAGCGTGGCTCGTGGCGATCCCAAAATATATATGTTTCAATGGCATCAAGACCACCATCCTTGGCCTTTTTTATAAGGTCTGGCCACATTTGTGCAGTGCTGCGTGGATAGTGGATTGCACCAGCATTTATTAGTCGTCGTTCTCCATTGATGATAATGGCATTTGCATCATAATCAACGATTGTTGCTAACGAGAAAGTCCACAAATGATGATGAACATGCAATAATAAATGTCCATGTGCTACGATTAGACATTTTCTTTTGTTCTCTAAAATGAATATTGTGTTACATTTCAAGAGAGCTAGCTTTTATAGGTAGAATTTTTTTTCTTGGCTTTTCTATCTTTAGTTTGTGTGTAAGATAAGAATAACATCCATGTAATCTGTCACGATAAGGATTATTTTTCTGGATTATTAGCTTCTCTTCATATCTTAAAATGGTCTTCGAGATGAATTTTGTACAAAATATATAAGCTGTATCATAAATTGTGACTTGTCATTTCCTAACTTTAGAACCTGTTTCACGTGTCTAAAGTTTTAATCTAAATTTTGCATTAGCTTTTTAGATTTTATTTGCTAACATGTTTGAGATGCACATACACTCCGACTTTCATGTTAAAACTATATATATATATATATATATATATATATATATATATATATATATATATATATATATATATATATATATATATATATTACGTTTGATGAATAGTTTTTTTTTTTTAAATATTTGACCTTTTCACAAACCACTTTTTTTGCGTATATTTTATTTACCATTGAAGAGTATCTTTAGAAAAATAGACTTGAGTTGTTCTTTTAGATCCATTTATAATCCTTTCCAAATTTGTAAAAGGGAAGAAGAAGAAGACAGTAGAAGGAAAACACATAAGCATAGGAAAAAAAAGGCACATAATCACCCTAAAAATAAACGTTTTTGTAATGAAGTTAACCAAAAATTGTGAAATAGGACAACGGTGCAACAATTTTTAAAGTTAGAGGACCTGCTCGTTACAACAAAAATATAAAAGACCTAATCGAAAACTGAAAATAAATTGGTATTTATATAGATTCAAGGTATTGATTAGTACAAAAGAAAGATATATGTGAAATAAAGAAGAGAGAAATGAGGTTTATTTTGTGAATGGCAAAAATAACTTTGTATTTTGAAAAATATTCGATGACTATGATAACTACCTTCGCCTTAATTGATTTTGTTTTGCTAATCATTTTTTTAAAAAGTTAATTATTTTTTTAAAAGTAATTTATTAAATTTTACTGGATTTCATTAATATTTAGAGTGAAAAAACCACACCATTCTAATACTTCGTTTAAATTAATTTTATTTTAAGTTCATCTGCACCACGTATTCTAATTTTTAAAGCGGACAATTGTGCCAACCCACTACCTACACAACCATATGTAACAAGCATTTTCGATTAACACCCACGAGTCTCAAATCAATCTATTTATGATTGAAAAGGGAGGAAAAAGGAAAAAATGGGGATCTCGCTCTTCTTTCTTCCTATTTGTGCGAAGGGAGAATAAAGTGTGAGACCTACTAAAATTTGTCACTCTTCGTAGATTTTGCAATATACCAAACACAACAAATTAATGTTTGTCACAAATAAGGAAATAAAAGGAAGAACCAACTTAACAAGAAAGTAAGAATAAAAGAATAATATATATATATATATATATATATATATATATATATATATATATATATATATATATATATATCTGTGTGTGTGTGTGAGAAGAGAGAGACAACGAGAGAGAGAGGATAACATGATATTTCACAAGTAAGATTTGTCAAATTTCTTGTGTGTGTGTGTGTGTGAGAAGAGAGACAACGAGAGAGAGAGAGAGAGAGAGAGAGAGAGGATATCATGATATTTCACAAGTAAGATTTGTCAAATTTCTTGAAATTAGACTTTAAAGAATTCTAGTAGTAGCACTAACTAGCCTCGAACACCTAGTACACGACTAGCCCTCAGGATTAGATCCATCACAAACGAAATGCACAACTAACTGACCATCAGTGTTCCTTATTCCAAATGTAGAACACATCGCATTAATAGAACATGATTGCTTTCCAATGCACGCTTTTTCGACCACTTCCATGCTGTGGCATGATTCCCATTAACCTTTTGGAAATGTCCTACACTTCCCCTCAAGATCTCCATAGCTAGAAAATTGGACTTCTGTTGCGCCCGAAAAATCCGATTTGGGTTTCTCAGTGTACAACGTGGAAAAATTATGAAGCCGCCACCAATATTTTAATTTTAAGACCAAAACATTGAAAAAGGTCTTTTGAAATAAAGCGGATGGTCTTTGAAAACTAGAGATATGGGTTCGGGGGTCGATTTACGTCATGGGGAAGGTGTTAGCACCCACGCGCCCTCTCTCTCGAGAGGAACCTTTAATTAAGTGTGTGGTTTTGAGTGTTGATTTGGAAAATACTTAAATTTGCCTCTTTATTGAAAAAGGGATGAAAAGACTTAATGAAAATTTTTATTTTTGACGCTTGACGAGAGTTGTCCTCTCGCGCTCCTACGTATCTCCGGTGCGATGGAGAATTCAAAGCTACGTAGTTCTTGTTCTTTATATTTTTTTGAAAGTGTGCTTGACGGGACATGAACCCGGTCCCCACGTATCCCCACCGTGATGAGGAATCAAAGCTACGTAGTTCTCGTGTGTGTCTGAAAAAGGTTTTTGTTTTTAATCTTTTTTTAAAGTTTTTCGCAAAGGGTTGAGCGTTTGCGATGACCAAACAACAACGGTTTAGAGTGGTCACACTACTAACTCTTTTTTGAAAATGGAATCATCACTAACAATCAAACGGCAACGGCGCGAGTGACTATTGATGACAACCGGTTTTTATTTTGATTATTGAAAATGTTTTCGCAATTGAAGGGGCGTTTGTGAAGACCAAACAACAACGGTTTAGAGTGGCGCACTACTAGCTCCCACGAGAATGAAATCATCACCCACAATCAAACGGCAACGGCTCGAGTGATCGTCAATGACAATTAGTTTTGATTTTGATGTTTTTATGATTCGTTTTTGAAAAGTGTTTCGTTGGTTTGATTTGGGGAAAATGTTTCGATAACTTGGAAAAGGGTTCGCAATTGGGTCGGCGTTCGCGATGACCAAACAACAGCGGTTTAGAGTGGTCATACTACTAACTCTTTTGAAAATGAAATTATCATTAACGACCAAACGGCAACGGCGCGAGTGATCATTAATGATAATCGGTTTTGTTTTAGGTTTTTGATGCAAAGAAGTTTTTGAAATGGAGATTGTCGCGGCGAGTAACAACTCATGCAAAGTTACAAATGCATACTCACAAACATCCCAGAACAAGCATATCAATTCAAGCCAATTAATCAAATCATTTGTGATTCAAATCAAATTCTAAAATGCGATTGTGTGTGTGTGGAATGGGATGGGAATTGTTATTAACGAATAACAATCTCTTGTGATAGCATATGTTCTTGTAATGAAGGCTATTACTAACGAGTAATGCTTCATTATATGCTTGTGGGAATCCTATAATGAGAGTCACCACTAACGAGTAGCAATCTCATGTAAGAAGCAAAGTATTGGAAGAGGGAATGCACACAATCAACTTGAGAACATGACAGGCATCATAAACAATTTAATGCAATGTGACTAGAGGTATAGAATGATCTAGGTTGCATGAATAAGTAAGCAAAATGCATGATCAGAGGCAGTCTTATTTAGGTGAGTTTTCGCAATAGGAGTGAGGGTTCGCGGTGACCAAACAACAACGGTTTAGAGTGATCACGCTACTAACTCTTTCGAAAATGAAAATTATCATTAACAACCAAGCGGCAGCGCGCGCGAGTGATCATTAATGATAATTGGTTCTTATTTTAGGTCATCAAAAGGGTTTTCGCAATTGAATTTTTATCGGGAGCTAACGAAGAGTGGTCACCACTAATGACCCACTTGAAAACTAAGGTTGTTACTAACGATCAAACGAGTAAAATCCAGAGTGATCATTAGCAAGAAATTATATTTTTTTGTGGAGAGTTTGGTTATTCAAAAAGGAATTGTTGGAAAGGGGATACTAGTAAAAATGGGGTGTTATTAGCAAACAAATAAAAAAAAAAAACTTACAAAAAAAACAAAAAGGGAAGCCCTTTACGTTAACCCAACATTGAAACAGGAAACAAAACCTAAGCTAAATCCCTCCCCTGCGCCGTTCCATTTTAATTTTTCAGAGGGAGAAAACAAGAGAAGTGTTTCAGCGAGAGAGAGAGAGAGAAAGAGAGAGAGGGAGCGGACCAGCGAGAGAGGGGGTCGCCGGCGTTGGTGCGCCGGTGGTGACTGAGAGAACGACGGCGGCGTAATGGCGAAGGTGCTTGGACGACGGGGCTCGCGACGGAGAGAGAGAAAGGAACGGCAGAACGAAGGAAGAATAGAAGGGAAGGAGGCTCGCGAAAGGAAGGGCAAGTTCGCGGTGAGGAGGACGATTCTGTGTGAAGAAGGCCGAGGGGACGCCGATGACGACAACGACATTGATGGCGGTGGTGATTGGTTCTCTCCTCTTCTACCCTTTCTCTCCATTCTCTGATTATTCACTTTTCTCAAAATAGAAAATTTTGTGTTCCACTCCCTCTATTTTGTTCTTCTATGTGTTGTGTTTGGTGTTATGTTTGGATTGTTGTTGTTCAGAGAGAGACCCATTTCTTTGTTTTGGATTGTGAGAGATGATAATGAAAATGGTAACTGAAGTTGAGGTTTTTGTGTTGTGATTATGGTTATGGTATTGGTGGTTTCATGAATGAATAATGGGATTTACATGTCGCTGGTTTTTTTGGGATTTTTGAGAGGGGGCTGGTTGATGATTGTATTTTTCTAGTACTCTTTTCTGAAATCAGAAATGGGGTGGAGTGAGTAAACTCTTCATTCTGGTCTTGGTGACCTTTGGGTGGAAAATAGGAATCGTAATCCCCCTTTGTTCTGTGTTTTCTGATTTTTTCACATTGTGTCCTCCCCTCTTTGCTGTGTCTGTGTGTGTTTTTATAGTGGGTTTTTTTGTGGTGTAGGTGAATGTGTTGAGCAGGATATCAAAACTTATGGGAGACAATTTCTGAAGAGCAAAACAAAACCACCAAGAGGTGGTGGTGGTCTTTCTGCACTTTGTTTGTGTAAATCAGGAAAAATCCAAAGAGACAAGAAGAAGGAGGTTGAGTTTGTAGCCAAGAAAAGCCTCCCCTCCTTGCAGCAACGTCTCTCCCTCTCTGTGACCTCTGTTTTGTTCTTTTTATTATTTAAAAAAAGTATTATTTTGCCTTTTAATTTTGTCCACATGTGTAACAACAAGTTGACTTATGTATTTGTACTAAATTAAAAGCTCTTTATAATAAAAGCAATTTTGAAATCTAATTTGTTTTATGTAAAAATAATGATTTGATAAACTAATAAAAATATATGGATAACAATAATAATTAACGAAACCATTACGCGTAAATGACGAGACGCGAGCGCGCGCACATGCGCCTGAGTAGAAATAATACGTGCAACAACGAGAATAAGTACAAGCACACGATTCGAAATGAATACGCGCACGGTGAGAATAAGAACTGCTAGATTGATAACGAACGCAACTTGGACACATTTGTGCAGTCGAAACCTACAAAACGAGACACATATTTTGGGGTTTTCTGAAAACGAGAAAAACACCCCTTAAAATTGGGTGTTTACACAAAAAGTATATTTTTTTGTTTTTTTATAAATTAGTCGGACAAAATTGGGGTATTACAGCTGCCCCTCTTTATTTCACATTTTGCCAAGAAATATGAATTGGCATTTTCATATTTCTTTGGTAAAATGGAAATAAAGATATAGAAATAATACTAATTTTGTCCGCTTGTAAAATGTTCAAATCTCTTTGTTATTTTTCTTTTGAGAAAAAGGGTTAACACTTGTCGCATTAACGAGAAAGCAGTAAATTGGGAAAGACGGTAAATTGGGAAAAGCGGTAAATTGGGAATTCGGAGGTTGCCTAAAACCTTTTAACGGACTCTTGTCGAGTCCGAGCTGCGGGTGGCTTTTCGAGCGCCGATCAACATCAGTCCGAATCGATTTGATCGATGGATTTACGCCGTGCCTTAGGTCGACACAACTAATCCGAAGGACTTAACGAAATCGATGGATCCATCGCGCGTCGCTCGCATGCGATGTTGTGATCTCGTGGAAGGAGTTCACTAACTCGCGGGAGTTCACTAACTCGGGTTGATGGAGTTTACGAACTCGGATTGATGGAGTTTACGAACTCGGGGTGGCCTTTTCGAGCGGCCGATCAACATCGTGTCCGAAATCGATTTGATCAATGGATTTTTTGCGTGCGCCTTAGGTCGACACAACTAATCCGAAGGACTTAACGAAGTTCGATGGATCCATCGCGTGCTCGCATACCGCGATGTTGTGATCTGTGGAAGGAGTTCACTAACTCTGTGGGAGTTCACTAACTCTGGGTTGATGGAGTTTACGAACTCTGGATTGATGGAGTTTACGAACTCCGGATTGATGGAGTTTACGAACTCTGGATTGATGGAGTTTACGAACTCTGGATTGATGGAGTTTACGAACTCTGGGTTGATGGAGTTTACGAACTCGGGGTTGATGGAGTTTACGAACTCTGGGTTGATGGAGTTTACGAACTCTGTGCTGATGGTGATTTTCTAAAAATGGGATTTTTGGGACCCTCGGGTCCGAAGTAACTTTTCTCTTGAATGGTGCGTGAAATGCATGCGCTTGGGCATTTGGGTGCACATGGATGCAATGATTGATTTTGGTGGGATGCTTCTTCTGTTTGATTTTTCATTCTCTTCTTTTCTTTTGTTATTCTTTCGCTCTTCTGAGATGCGAATTTGAGAGCGTAATGTACTGTTTGATGCCATGGGTTGATGAATGGTATGGATGATATGAGAATGATGAATGATATGAAGATGTTGTGTTCTTTTGTGTTTGCTTCTTCTTTGCAAATATCAACATAATGCTTTGATGTTTGAATGCAAGTGTATGCGGTGATTGATGCTTTGATGAATGAAATGCTCCTATTCTAACTTCTGTTTGTTTCTTTTTGTTTCTTCTATGAAATGCAAACATTAATATGATGCAATGCTCTGATGTTTGATGCAATGATTTTTGTTCTTTTTCTTTTTTGGAAATGCTAACATTAACATGATGCCAATGCAATGAAAAGATTTTCGCTTTTTCTTCTTTACTATTTTCCTCTATGAACGCATAAGTATGAATATGGTGCAACTGACGTGGACCGTTTTTCTTTTTTGCTATGTGATGAATGCACAAAATGTGAAGATGCAAATGTAATGCTTTGATGCATATGCCATAATGAATAGAATGAAATGTCTAGATGCATGAGGTAAACATTTTTGTGATGATGAGATGCGAGATTTTGGATGCAAGGAATTGAGATGATTATTGACCATTCTGTTGAAAAATTGAATTTGATTCAAACTCCGGTGTTCTCAAGGTTTTTATTTACAAACAAGCTCACTTGTTTTCTCTTCCTTCCAATGACGACTGAATGCATGACTAACTTGTGTTCTCTATTTGAAGCATTGTCTAGTAAGCATGCATAGGAGTGCAAATGTGAATGAGTGAGTCAGTTAACTTGGGATTGGTTTAGAACATGTATGATAAGTGAAGGGATGACAGACATGATTATTGTCGACGCTCATGAGGGACCAAGGGATATAAGATTGCCCCAATTCAGGTATTTGATGAGTGAATAGCTTGCCCCTGTCTAGTGGTGATAATGACTAGGGATGTAGGGGATGACGAATTGGGAACACTTCGGCTCTTGGGATGAAAGGTGGAATGAAAGGGGTTTTGTCTCAAACCACACAGTTTGGTGTTGCCCCAGTCATGACGAGACAAAGTTGCCCCAATTAGAATGACGAGGCCTTGTTTAGGATGGTGAGTTGAGAGATTGCCCCAGTGAGGTTTTACGGGAATGAATGAGGTGAAGGAATGGGAACGCACTTGCCCCACTTTGGAATGACATTTCAAACGGTCTCTTTGAGTGAGGTCGTGAAAGGTGACAGAGTTATGGTGACGGTTATGAACAGAGGGTGGTATGTGAATGGGATAGACGATGAACAGATCTCCCCATGGTTGAGTGGAGTGAGAGGTGAAGGAAATGCCCCCTAGTACACATCTTTGGTTCCTTTTAAGAAAAACTCAAATGCTATGAAAGTTTTGACTTTTAGTATGAAAGAAGCCTCACTTGGTGATCACTAAACCTTATTTTAATGCAACTTGAATGCATTTAGAGTGCAAGTCCTTATTGTTTTGTCAGCTTTCCTTTTTTCGACTGTTTCTTTTTTCTGAGGATTTTTCTTGATCGGCTTTTTTTTCGATCATTTGTTTTTATTTTGAGCAAACCCATCGTAAATAGATAAACTTATTTGTCCTAGGGTTACAATTTGAGAAAACAAAAGCAATCGGTTATTGATCGGGATGGACTCTTCAGGATTGTGATGTTTTTTGTGGAGAAAGGATGATTGAGCTTAATGAAGTGTTTGAGGTGATGATGGGTGTTTGGTCTTATTTGGCATCGCCAATGGTCAATGATTTATGAAGGAAATGGTTATTAGGTTTGATGAGGTGCTTGGGGTTTTATTAGGACAAGTTTGTGTTTCATGGTAGAATGGTTGAGGGTTTATGGAGGTTAGATGTTGAGGCCAAAGAATATGTTTGCGGTCTTTATGAAAGGAGAGATTATTATACACAACGGAGTGTTGGAAAGTTTATGGAGACAAGGATCTCTGGTGTTTCATGGTGAAATATATCAGCTCACAATTTGTACTTCTTTTGTTTCTCTTTTTTTTCTTGGTCTTTTTTTTTTTTTTTTTTTTTTTTTTTATTTTTTGAGGTTTTCATTTTTTTGGATCTTTTGTTTGATTGTGTTCTTTTCCTTTTGACTTCTTTCTTTTCTTTGGACTTGAGTGAGTGATAAAGATGATGTGGAATTGATCCTTGTCTAGAGTGATGGAGATATCCTGGGACTTTCTTGACTTAAGGTGGGTAGGGGGGATTTTTCCATTCTCTTTGGGATTTTCTTGGCTTAAGGTGGGCAAGAAAGGGAATTTTTGGATTTTGGATTTTCTTGAGGTTGTGGGAGGCGCCAAACTTCATTTCAAATTCGATTGCTTATTTTAAGTAAACCCGACAACAATTTATCTATCTAGATGTGTTTGCTCTTTTCTTTGCATTTTCTTTTATGCCTTAATTTTTGCTGGATCGCTTCTTTGAAGTTTTCAATCCACCCGCGCTCCTTTTTGCCTAGGCTGCCCTTTGCGGGTTTTCAACCTAGCGAGCTTGTTCTCCTCATTTATCTCTTTTTTTTTTGAAAGACTTGCACTAAAGGGATATAATGTCGATAAAGAAAGTTAGTGATCCCATAATTGCCCCAGCATGGAGGACTTAGAGTGTTAGCGAGAATGAACCAAGAAGTCAAGTATGTACTGATGGGAGAAAATATGCGCTTTAGGGGTGGACGGGGCGGGATTAGACTTGGATGGGGAATGATGATAAATGAAGGGAATTGACTGACTCAAACAAGAGAAACTACACGTGGCATGCATACTTACTAGAAGAACGCTTCACAGAGAGTTAACATTGATTAAACCATGATATAAAAACTTTTTTGATAAACTGTTTCAGTCTTTTATCATGGAATGGATGAGATGCAATGCTTTTTTGAAGGAAATACAGATGAGTTATTAATGTGAAAAACTGAGGGCCTCGGAACACCTTGAGTTTGCAAATGAGTGAGGATAAACTTTTTCAAAAAGGATGATTGTTTTGCAAGAACGTCTCCTTCTCATCACAACTTTTATCTTATGCAATGAATGAATGAACAAATTATGATACGCAAGTACGATGCAAATGCGTGGAGAATGACCACCCGACAAGTGTGGCTTATTCTAAATAATTTTGTTGTTTTTAATGCAAGACAAAATATGGAATGCCAATGCGAATGATGCAAGAATGATGCCCCTTTTTTCAAAATGATTTTTTGATTTTTAGTTTTTTTAGAGGCGAGACAAGATACGAAATGCCAATGCCCCTTTTTTGAATGATGAGAGATGCAAGAATGTTGATATGAGGCAACCGATTGTCGTTATTCTCGAGTAAACCGCATGAAACATTGAGTGGATCGACTCAATACTTCACACAATATCTTCAAACGTTTCGACGATTAGTTGACTCAATTTAATTTCCTACTTGAAAATAAAACACGTGTGATCGGGTCAAAGTGCCTCGACATCGTGAGTAACATCTCAAATTTGTAGTCGACAAACAAATTTGAGATATTACCCTTCATCGTTCAAAGGTACACTTCTACCCATTAAGCCATCACATGAGGAAATTTTTCTTTGTCTTGAAAGGATGCATGCAGGAGAAATGATGTATTCGAACAAAGTGATGAGGTTAATGAAATGATGCATGAGTGCCACATTGACGCGATGTCCGCATTATTTGATGATGATTTTTGTACATGCCCGGATGAATGTGATGCTTATGCAATGCGGATGATAATTGCTTCTTGTTTTATTTTGTTTTTATGCAATGAAATGAAATGCATGATACTCACAATTACTTTCCTAATGCATGAGAGATATTGAATGGAGATGCATGTGAAATGAGACGTTAATGTTTATTTTTGATTTGCGACACAGAAAAGTATTAATGCGATGATGTGATATGAATGGACGACGGAATGAGTGGGTGAATGAATAAACGAATGTGCATTTTGGATGAGGATGCCGTAAATTGCATCACTTGATGATTTTTCATGATTATATATGAACGAATGAAATACCATAGGGATGATAACTATTTTTTCAAAATTTTGTTTTATGTAATGTATGATGCCATGATGCAAAGTGCGGATGATGATGTTTCATGCATATGCCGATTAGGGCAAAATCTCTATTGGCGTTAATTCAAGTTGTTTTTTTCTTCTTTTTTTGGAAAATGCGGGCCGTACGTGGCTTCATATGGACCTAGTGAGAGAAAGGCTACAACAGAATGACTCTTTTTTTTTTTTTTTTTTTTTTTTAAAAATAAATAAAAAATAAAGTGGTTCATATGTCACTTCGTACGGACCGGCAAAAGAAAGGCTACAACGGCAACTCTTTCTCTATTTTCTCTTTTTTTTTTTTTTTTTGAAAAATCTCCTTTTCTCTTTTTTTTGAAGGCGTGCCTAGATTACAATGCAACACACAATTTGGTATGCCCCTTGTGTCCTACGAAGGCGGGGACCTAAGTTCTAGGACATCTCAAATGTTCCTCCCATGTGGGTTCTAGTCACTTCCTCACTGAGTTACAGAGCTAATTCTCTCCCACAATAGCACCCACAACGATGGAACGCCATCTGGTGTGAGGCATCATGAAAGAGCATACTCTGGCTGAAACTTTCGTGAGAGTCAGAAGGACAACAGTCCAATTGCCAGTCACTACTCGTTTCCACTCTCCTAAGTTTTGTCAGACCTTGGGTTTTAGGCCCCTCTCAAAGCACAATAAGCATAAGGTGTGAGAGTGTGTGGCGAGCACATACCGCCTAAAACTAACCACATATATCCCCACCGCGAAGAAAACCCGAACATTCCGCATAATAGCAAGCAATAATATGTTGTCTACACTAGGGTTCAATATCAAATAAGCTAGCCTAGGGTTTCAACAACAATCAAGTGCATTGCTTACCTCAAGAAAGGGAGCCAAGAAGAGGGGATCGTGATAGAATTGGGGAGAAATGCTTGAGCTTACCTTGAAGAAAGGGAGCAAAGAAGAAGGGAACATGATTGGGATTGGGGAATGCATGAGGGGACTAAGCATTTAAGCAAAGAAGTAACTATCTATTACTTTAAACAAAAGCAAACACATAAGAAGCATGCACATGAATGCAACATGCTTATGAAACAGAAGAAGAATGGAGGCAAAGCAAAATATTCAAATCAATCACACAAACCACACACTTAATTAATTAGGAAACGACCCACTTTTGAAGAAAAATTTTTTTTTAGTTCCCCAGCTGAAGTCGCCGGTATTATACGAAAAATCCGATTTGGGTTTCTCGATTGTACAACGTGGAAAAATTATGAAGCCGCCACCAATATTTTAATTTTAAGACCAAAACATTGAAAAAGGTCTTTTGAAATAAGGCGGATGGTCTTTCAAAACTAGAGATATGGGTTCGGGGGTTACGTGCGGGGAAGGTGTTAGCACCCACGCGCCCCTCTCACCGAGAGGAACCTTTAATTAAGTGTGTGGTTTTGAGTGTTGATTTGGAAAATACTTAAATTTGCCTCTTTATTGAAAAAGGGATGAAAAGACTTAATGAAATTTTTTTATTTTTGACGCTTGACGAGAGTTGTCCTCTCGCTCCTACGTATCTCCCAGTGCGATGGAGAATTCAAAGCTACGTAGTTCTTGTTCTTTATATTTTTTTTTGAAAGTGTGCTTGACGGGACATGAACCCGGTCCTACGTATCCCCACTGTGATGAGGAATCAAAGCTACGTAGTTCTCGTGTGTCCTGAAAAAGGTTTTTGTTTTTTAATCTTTTTTTTAAAGTTTTTCGCAAAGGGGTTGAGCGTTTGCGATGACCAAACAACAACGGTTTAGAGTGGTCACACTACTAACTCTTTTTTGAAAATGGAATCATCACTAACAATCAAACGGCAACGGCGCGAGTGACTATTGATGACAACCGGTTTTTATTTTGATTATTGAAAATGTTTTCGCAATTGAAGGGGAGCGTTTGTGAAGACCAAACAACAATGGTTTAGAGTGGCCGCACTACTAGCTCCCACGAGAATGAAATCATCACCCACAATCAAACGGCAACGGCTCGAGTGATCGTCAATGACAATTAGTTTTGATTTTGATGTTTTTATGATTCGTTTTTGAAAAGTGTTTCGTTGGTTTGATTTGGGGAAAATGTTTCGATAACTTGGAAAAGGGTTCGCAATTGGGTCGAGCGTTCGCGATGACCAAACAACAGCGGTTTAGAGTGGTCATACTACTAACTCTTTTGAAAATGAAATTATCATTAACGACCAAACGGCAACGCGCGCGAGTGATCATTAATGATAATCGGTTTTGTTTTAGGTTTTGATGCAAAGAAGTTTTTGAAATGGAGATTGTCAGCGGCGAGTAACAACTCATGCAGTTACAAATGCATACTCACAAACATCCCAGAACAAGCATATCAATTCAAGCCAATTAATCAAATCATTTGTGATTCAAATCAAATTCTAAAATGCGATTGTGTGTGTGTGGAATGGGATGGGAATTGTTATTAACGAATAACAATCTCTTGTGATAGCATATGTTCTTGTAATGAAGGCTATTACTAACGAGTAATGCTTCATTATATGCTTGTGGGAATCCTATAATGAGAGTCACCACTAACGAGTAGCAATCTCATGTAAGAAGCAAAGTATTGGAAGAGGGAATGCACACAATCAACTTGAGAACATGACAGGCATCATAAACAATTTAATGCAATGTGACTAGAGGTATAGAATGATCTAGGTTGCATGAATAAGTAAGCAAAATGCATGATCAGAGGCAGTCTTATTTAGGTGAGTTTTCGCAATAGGAGTGAGGGTTCGCGGTGACCAAACAACAACGGTTTAGAGTGATCACGCTACTAACTCTTTCGAAAATGAAAATTATCATTAACAACCAAACGGCAACGGCGCGAGTGATCATTAATGATAATTGGTTCTTATTTTAGGTCATCAAAAGGGTTTTCGCAATTGAATTTTTATCGGGAGCTAACGAAGAGTGGTCACCACTAATGACCCACTTGAAAACTAAGGTTGTTACTAACGATCAAACGAGTAAAATCCAGAGTGATCATTAGCAAGAAATTATATTTTTTTGTGGAGAGTTTGGTTATTCAAAAAGGAATTGTTGGAAAGGGGATACTAGTAAAAATGGGGTGTTATTAGCAAACAAATAAAAAAAAAAAACTTACAAAAAAAACAAAAAGGGAAGCCCTTTACGTTAACCCAACATTGAAACAGGAAACAAAACCTAAGCTAAATCCCTCCCCTGCGCCGTTCCATTTTAATTTTTCAGAGGGAGAAAACAAGAGAAGTGTTTCAGCGAGAGAGAGAGAGAGAAAGAGAGAGAGGGAGCGGACCAGCGAGAGAGGGGGTCGCCGGCGTTGGTGCGCCGGTGGTGACTGAGAGAACGACGGCGGCGTAATGGCGAAGGTGCTTGGACGACGGGGCTCGCGACGGAGAGAGAGAAAGGAACGGCAGAACGAAGGAAGAATAGAAGGGAAGGAGGCTCGCGAAAGGAAGCGGCAAGTTCGCGGTGAGGAGGACGATTCTGTTGTGAAGAAGGCCGGAGGGGACGCCGATGACGACAACGACATTGATGGCGGTGGTGATTGGTTCTCTCCTCTTCTACCCTTTCTCTCCATTCTCTGATTATTCACTTTTCTCAAAATAGAAAATTTTGTGTTCCACTCCCTCTATTTTGTTCTTCTATGTGTTGTGTTTGGTGTTATGTTTGGATTGTTGTTGTTCAGAGAGAGACCCATTTCTTTGTTTTGGATTGTGAGAGATGATAATGAAAATGGTAATCGAAGTTGAGGTTTTTGTGTTGTGATTATGGTTATGGTATTGGTGGTTTCATGAATGAATAATGGGATTTACATGTCGCTGGTTTTTTTGGGATTTTTGAGAGGGGGCTGGTTGATGATTGTATTTTTCTAGTACTCTTTTCTGAAATCAGAAATGGGGTGGAGTGAGTAAACTCTTCATTCTGGTCTTGGTGACCTTTGGGTGGAAAATAGGAATCGTAATCCCCTTTGTTCTGTGTTTTCTCGATTTTTCACATTGTGTCCTCCCCTCTTTGCTGTGTCTGTGTGTGTTTTTATAGTGGGTTTTTTGTGGTGTAGGTGAATGTGTTGAGCAGGATATCAAAACTTATGGGAGACAATTTCTGAAGAGCAAAACAAAACCACCAAGAGGTGGTGGTGGTGCTGCAGCTTTGTTTGTGTAAATCAGGAAAAATCCAAAGAGACAAGAAGAAGGAGGTTGAGTTTGTAGCCAAGAAAAGCCTCCCCTCCTTGCAGCAACGTCTCTCCCTCTCTGTGACCTCTGTTTTGTTCTTTTTATTATTTAAAAAAAGTATTATTTTGCCTTTTAATTTTGTCCACATGTGTAACAACAAGTTGACTTATGTATTTGTACTAAATTAAAAGCTCTTTATAATAAAAGCAATTTTGAAATCTAATTTGTTTTATGTAAAAATAATGATTTGATAAACTAATAAAAATATATGGATAACAATAATAATTAACGAAACCATTACGCGTAAATGACGAGACGCGAGCGCGCGCACATGCGCCTGAGTAGAAATAATACGTGCAACAACGAGAATAAGTACAAGCACACGATTCGAAATGAATACGCGCACGGTGAGAATAAGAACTGCTAGATTGATAACGAACGCAACTTGGACACATTTGTGCAGTCGAAACCTACAAAACGAGACACATATTTTGGGGTTTTCTGAAAACGAGAAAAACACCCCTTAAAATTGGGTGTTTACACAAAAAGTATATTTTTTTTGTTTTTTTATAAATTAGTCGGACAAAATTGGGGTATTACAACTTCTAAAATAGTTTTTCTATCAGGGCATCTGCCTTCTAAGGTTATCCCATGATTTGTAACTGAACAAATAGAACCAACTACAATTGTTTGGATAGACACATTTAAGGGGTTTCCACCCATTTCCTTGAACAAAACCAACGTGTTAGTGTCGACGTTTAGGAATGATCTCGGCACATTGTAAAACCTCTGAGAAGGTTCTCCACAACCACTCAAACATCTATTTGGTTCATATTTTCCTCTATAATGACATGTGTTACTCAAATAAATATAAATATTTTTTGTAAAATATAATAAAAACACATACAATGTATGTTAAGGATAAAAAGAAAGACTTAGAGGCTTCTTCAAGTAAAAATTTGCATTCATCTTGAAGCCACCACCTAACACCATTAATGTTGTGTTTGATTTTAAGAAGTTATAAAAGAGAAATAAGGAAAGAGTGTAAAAGAAAATGATTGATGAAAGATATATAAAGTAGATTCAATGTGTTGCTTAGTACAAGAGAAAGATATATAAGAGATAAGAAAGAGAGAAATGAAGATGATTTTACAAATGTTAAAAATAGCTCATATTTTAAAAAGTATTCAATGACTATGATAATGGTCTTCACGTTAATTGATTTAGTTTTAATTTTTTTTTTTAAAGTTGATTAGTATTATAAAGATAATCAAACAAATAAATTTTACTGCATTTCATTAATAACTTATTAGAGTGAAAAAACCACAACATTTTAATGCTTAATTATTTTACTAAATTGATTAAAAAGTTCATTTATAATTAATATTATTTAAGTTCGTCCACACCACGTATTCTAATTCTTTAAATAGGACAGTTGTGCAAACCAACTATCCACACAACCATATGTAACTAGCACTATCGATTATTACCCACCGAGTCTCAAAACAATCTATTGATGATAGAAAAGATAAAAACGATAAAAATGTGGATCTCTCCCTCTTCTTTCTTCCTATTTGTGTGAATGGGTGTCACTCATCGTAAATTTTGCATTATACAAAACACAAGAAAATATTAATGTCTTCCACAAACGAAAATATAAAATTAAGGAAGAACCCACTTAACATGAAAGTAAGAATAAAATAATATATATAGACATATGAGTGTGTATGTGTGTGAGATGGGAGAGACAACGAGAGAGAGAGACAGAGAGGATAGCATGAAAGTATTCACAAGAGGTAAAATTTCTAGCAGCAGCACTAACTAGTCTCGAACACCTAGTACACGACTAGCCTCGGGATTAGATCCACCACAAACGAGTTGCACAGCTAGCTGACCATCAGTGCCACCCTTTCTTATTCCAAATGTGGAACTCGTCGCATTAATAGAACATGATTGCTTTCCAATGCACGCTTTTTCGACTACTTCCATGCTTTTGCGTGATTCCCATTCACCTTTTTGGAATGACCCGCACTTCCCCTGAGGATCTCCATAGCTAGCAAATTGGACTTCTGAAATAGTTTTTCCATCAGGGCACCTGACTTCTAAGGTTCTCCCATAATCTGTAACTGCACAAATTGAACCAACTACAACTGTTTGGACAGACACATTTAAGGGGTTTCCACCCATTTCCTCGAACAAAACCAATGTGTTAGTGTCAGCATTTAGGAATGATCTCGGCACATGGTAAAACCTCTGAGAAGGTTCTCCACAACCAGTCCTACATCTTTCAACTTTATATTCTCCTCTATAATCACACGTGTCACTGCATCCATTTTTTACAGCCACCATTGTAGGCCAATATCGCCCAATGCTTTGCCCATTAATCCAAGCATGTCCTTTTCCAAGGCCTTGTAAATCTAAGACTATAGACTCTTTACCTTCAGGGGTATTAAAGGTGGTCTTGTACCATGTCATTGGCTTTCCAATAGCAGTACCGTTTGTGTTCCATTTAACTCCATTAAGGGTTTTGGGATCATAAAATCTTCTAAACTCTCCATTTAGCCCAACATTGTACGTCCATTTGGATTTTGATAAATCCAAAGTTTTGCCTGAGTTTTGTGCAACGAGTTTCACAGGACCCCCAACAATACCAGTAGTCTGCATATCAAAGAATGCACCATAATTTGCATTCCCTTATTGTACCACTTAATAAACTTATAATGTTTATCCCTTGTTTCAAAACAACAGCTTTTCATATACAAAACCAAGATTGCCAACGACTCCCCATTGTGCGCCAATATATTGTCCATTAACATAGGCGTGAAGAACATGGCTCGTTGTGTTCACTTGCAAAGTTGCATTTTGCCAAGAGGACGTGTCATTGATTACCACTTTGGTCATGTACCACAAGTAGTCGCTAGCATCAACAGTTACTCCCTTTTGCTCCAAAAGTTGATATGCTTGAAATTTCCCTTTACCATGGAGGGCATCTTCCACTTTGGATCTCGATGTCGATATCCGTGTGAGTGATTTTCCTTCTACAATCGGCTTGTTAACATAAACAGATTGTTTGGGAGTTAACTTTGGCAAAGTGTTAAAAACCTCCTTCTTGCAATCTTGAAGAATAGATACTGACCAAGCAGGCACGTAGTACTTTCCATCTTGTTGTAGATCAACTTCAGCATCTTTAGAACTGTCACTATTACTTAAGAAGCAAAACTTTTCTCCTGAGGCTTTGTTCTCATAAGTAGTCAAGTCCACTAGATTTCCGTATTTCTTCGAAGTAACTGTTCCATTAGTGATAACCTTCTCTCCTAGTTTTATGGCTGCATGGAGGTCTTTAAGATGTCCCCATTTTGGTTGGTTCAAGTTACCATATTCGTCAAGTGGTGCATCATAATCATAAGCAGTCATGATATACGGACCACCCGCTGTTCGCCCAAAATTTGTTCCTCCATGATACATGTAGTAATTTTGGAAGACACCGCCACGTTGAAAGAAGCGTGCAACTGAAAATGCTACGTCTTCAGCAGCTCTGTGTGGCTTACTTTCACCCCATTTTTGGAACCAACCAACCCAATTCTCGGTAAACATTTTGGGGCTCTTAGGATTGTTTGGCGTGAAATCGTCACAATAATACCCGTTGCAAGTGTTGATCATGGGTGCAGGAGCATTTTTTTGCTTGCACATGAACCATGGAACACCAATATTTTGAGCTAAAGCCATTTGCGCACACCATTTCATGTATGCAATCCCAGATTCTCCATAACTTTTCATGGCGTCATCATATTCATTCTCAATTTGAGCCAAAATAATTGGTCCTCCTTGTGGTGCAAATAATCCAGCTTCTTTGCACATGTCCACGATTTTTGTTGTGAAGGCTTTCATTTCCTTCTTAAAAACTGCATTGTCCGTCCTTAGCTGAATCCCTGGCAAGTTGTGTAACCACACTGGAAAACCTCCATAGTTCCATTCGGCACATACATAGGGACCAATTCGCAACACAACATACAATCCTTCTTCTTGAGCGATCTTTATAAACTTGATAAAGTCAAGATTTCCAGAAAAATCATATTTGCGACGAGCAGGCTCGTGACGATCCCAAAATATATATGTTTCAATGGCATCAAGACCACCATCCTTGGCCTTTTTTATAAGGTCTGGCCACATTTGTGCAGTGCTGCGTGGATAGTGGATTGCACCAGCATTTATTAGTCGTCGTTCTCCATTGATGATAATGGCATTTGCATCATAATCAACAGTTGTTGCTAACGAGAAAGTCCACAACAGTGATGAACATGCAATAATAAATGTCCATGTGCTACGATTAGACATCTTCTTTTGTTCTCTAAAATGAATATTGTGTTACATTTCAAGAGAGCTAGCTTTTATAGGTAGAATTTTTTTCTTGGCTTTTCTATCTTTAGTTTGTGTGTAAGATAAGAATAACATCCATGTAATCTGTCACGATAAGGATTATTTTTCTGGATTATTAGCTTCTCTTCATATCTTAAAATGGTCTTCGAGATGAATTTTGTACAAAATATATAAGCTGTATCATAAATTGTGACTTGTCATTTCCTAACTTTAGAACCTGTTTCACGTGTCTAAAGTTTTAATCTAAATTTTGCATTAGCTTTTTAGATTTTATTTGCTAACATGTTTGAGATGCACATACACTCCGACTTTCATGTTAAAACCTATATATATATATATATATATTACGTTTGATGAATAGTTTTTTTTTTAAATATTTGACCTTTTCACAAACCACTTTTTTTTGCGTATATTTTATTTACCATTGAAGAGTATCTTTAGAAAAATAGACTTGAGTTGTTCTTTTAGATCCATTTATAATCCTTTCCAAATTTGTAAAAAGGGGAAGAAGAAGACAGGTAGAAGGAAAACACATAAGCATAGGAAAAAAAAGGCACACAATCACCCTAAAAATAAACGTTTTTGTAATGAAGTTAACCAAAAATTGTGAAATAGGACAACGGTGCAACAATTTTTAAAGTTAGAGGACCTGCTCGTTACAACAAAAATATAAAAGACCTAATCGAAAACTGAAAATAAATTGGTATTTATATAGATTCAAGGTATTGATTAGTACAAAAGAAAGATATATGTGAAATAAAGAAGAGAGAAATGAGGTTTATTTTGTGAATGGCAAAAATAACTTTGTATTTTGAAAAATATTCGATGACTATGATAACTACCTTCGCCTTAATTGATTTTGTTTTGCTAATCATTTTTTTAAAAAGTTAATTATTTTTTTAAAAGTAATTTATTAAATTTTACTGGATTTCATTAATATTTAGAGTGAAAAAACCACACCATTCTAATACTTCGTTTAAATTAATTTTATTTTAAGTTCATCTGCACCACGTATTCTAATTTTTAAAGCGGACAATTGTGCCAACCCACTACCTACACAACCATATGTAACAAGCATTTTCGATTAACACCCACAGAGTCTCAAATCAATCTATTTATGATTGAAAAGGGAGGAAAAAAGGAAAAAAATGGGGATCTCGCTCTTCTTTCTTCCTATTTGTGCGAAGGGAGAATAAAGTGTGAGACCTACTAAAATTTGTCACTCTTAAGTAGATTTTGCAATATACCAAACACAACAAATTAATGTTTGTCACAAATAAGGAAATAAAAGGAAGAACCAACTTAACAAGAAAGTAAGAATAAAAGAATAATATATATATATATATATATATATATATATATATATATATATATATATATATATCTATCTGTGTGTGTGTGTGAGAAGAGAGAGACAACGAGAGAGAGAGGATAACATGATATTTCACAAGTAAGATTTGTCAAATTTCTTGTGTGTGTGTGTGTGTGAGAAGAGAGACAACGAGAGAGAGAGAGAGAGAGAGAGAGAGAGGATATCATGATATTTCACAAGTAAGATTTGTCAAATTTCTTGAAATTAGACTTTAAAGAATTCTAGTAGTAGCACTAACTAGCCTCGAACACCTAGTACACGACTAGCCCTCAGGATTAGATCCATCACAAACGAAATGCACAACTAACTGACCATCAGTGTTCCTTATTCCAAATGTAGAACACATCGCATTAATAGAACATGATTGCTTTCCAATGCACGCTTTTTCGACCACTTCCATGCTGTGGCATGATTCCCATTAACCTTTTGGAAATGTCCTACACTTCCCCTCAAGATCTCCATAGCTAGAAAATTGGACTTCTAAAATAGTTTTTCTATCAGGGCATCTGCCTTCTAAGGTTATCCCATGATTTGTAACTGAACAAATAGAACCAACTACAATTGTTTGGATAGACACATTTAAGGGGTTTCCACCCATTTCCTTGAACAAAACCAACGTGTTAGTGTCGACGTTTAGGAATGATCTCGGCACATTGTAAAACCTCTGAGAAGGTTCTCCACAACCACTCAAACATCTATTTGGTTCATATTTTCCTCTATAATGACATGTGTTACTCAAATAAATATAAATATTTTTTGTAAAATATAATAAAAACACATACAATGTATGTTAAGGATAAAAAGAAAGACTTAGAGGCTTCTTCAAGTAAAAATTTGCATTCATCTTGAAGCCACCACCTAACACCATTAATGTTGTGTTTGATTTTAAGAAGTTATAAAAAGAGAAATAAGGAAAGAGTGTAAAAAGAAAATGATTGATGAAAGATATATAAAGTAGATTCAATGTGTTGCTTAGTACAAGAGAAAGATATATAAGAGATAAGAAAGAGAGAAATGAAGATGATTTTACAAATGTTAAAAATAGCTCATATTTTAAAAAGTATTCAATGACTATGATAATGGTCTTCACGTTAATTGATTTAGTTTTATTTTTTTTTTTTTAAAGTTGATTAGTATTATAAAGATAATCAAACAAATAAATTTTACTGCATTTCATTAATAACTTATTAGAGTGAAAAAACCACAACATTTTAATGCTTAATTATTTTACTAAATTGATTAAAAAGTTCATTTATAATTAATATTATTTAAGTTCGTCCACACCACGTATTCTAATTCTTTAAATAGGACAGTTGTGCAAACCAACTATCCACACAACCATATGTAACTAGCACTATCGATTATTACCCACCGAGTCTCAAAACAATCTATTGATGATAGAAAAGATAAAAACGATAAAAATGTGGATCTCTCCCTCTTCTTTCTTCCTATTTGTGTGAATGGGTGTCACTCATCGTAAATTTTGCATTATACAAAACACAAGAAAATATTAATGTCTTCCACAAACGAAAATATAAAATTAAGGAAGAACCCACTTAACATGAAAGTAAGAATAAAATAATATATATAGACATATGAGTGTGTATGTGTGTGAGATGGGAGAGACAACGAGAGAGAGAGACAGAGAGGATAGCATGAAAGTATTCACAAGAGGTAAAATTTCTAGCAGCAGCACTAACTAGTCTCGAACACCTAGTACACGACTAGCCTCTGGATTAGATCCACCACAAACGAAGTTGCACACAAACTAGTGACCATCAGTGCCACCCTTTCTTATTCCAAATGTGGAACTCGTCGCATTAATAGAACATGATTGCTTTCCAATGCACGCTTTTTCGACTACTTCCATGCTTTTGCGTGATTCCCATTCACCTTTTTGGAATGACCCGCACTTCCCCTGAGGATCTCCATAGCTAGCAAATTGGACTTCAAATAGTTTTTCCATCGTGGCACCGACTTCTAAGGTTCTCCCATAATCAGAATCGCACAAATTGAACCAACTACAACCTGTTTGGGACAGACACATTTAAGGGTTTCACCCATTTCCTCGAACAAAACCAATGTGTTAGTGTCAGCATTTAGGAATGATCTCGGCACATGGTAAAACCTCTGAGAAGGTTCTCCACAACCAGTCCTACATCTTTCAACTTTATATTCTCCTCTATAATCACACGTGTCACTGCATCCATTTTTACAGGCCACCATTGTAGGCCAATATCGCCCAATGCTTTGCCCATTAACCCAAGCATGTCCTTTTCCAAGGCCTTGTAAATCTAAGACTATAGACTCTTTACCTTCAGGGGTATTAAAGGTGGTCTTGTACCATGTCATTGGCTTTCCAATAGCAGTACCGTTTGTGTTCCATTTAACTCCATTAAGGTTTTTGGGATCATAAAATCTTCTAAACTCTCCATTTAGCCCAACATTGTACGTCCATTTGGATTTTGATAAATCCAAAGTTTTGCCTGAGTTTTGTGCAACGAGTTTCACAGGAACCCCAACAATACCGAGAAATCGCATATCAAAGAATGCACCATAATTTGCATTCCCTATCTGTACTCACTTAATAAACTTATAATGTTTATCCCTTGTTTCAAAACAACAAAGCTTTTCATATACAAAACCAAGATTGCCAACGACTCCCCATTGTGCGCCAATATATTGTCCATTAACATAGGCGTGAAGAACATGGCCTGTTGTGTTCACTTGCAAAGTTGCATTTTGCCAAGAGGACGTGTCATTGATTACCACTTTGGTCATGTACCACAAGTAGTCGCTAGCATCAACAGTTACTCCCTTTTGCTCCAAAAGTTGATATGCTTGAAATTTCCCTTTACCATGGAGGGCATCTTCCACTGGATCTGATGTCGATATCCAGGTGAGTGATTTTCCTTCTACAACTGGCTTGTTAACATAAACAGTTGTTTGGGAGTTAACTTTGGCAGTGTTAAAAACCTCCTTCTTGCAATCTTGAAGAATAGATACTGACCAAGCAGGCACGTAGTACTTTCCATCTTGTTGTAGATCAACTTCAGCATCTTTAGAACTGTCACTATTACTTAAGAAGCAAAACTTTTCTCCTGAGGCTTTGTTCTCATAAGTAGTCAAGTCCACTAGATTTCCGTATTTCTTCGAAGTAACTGTTCCATTAGTGATAACCTTCTCTCCTAGTTTTATGGTCGCATGGAGGTCTTTAAGATGTCCCCATTTTGGTTGGTTCAAGTTACCATATTCGTCAAGTGGTGCATCATAATCATAAGCAGTCATGATATACGGACCACCCGCTGTTCGCCCAAAATTTGTTCCTCCATGATACATGTAGTAATTTTTGGAAGACACCGCCACGTTGAAAGAAGCGTGCAAGCCCGAAAATGCTACGTCTCAGCAGACTCGTGTGGCTTACTTTCACCCCATTTTGGAACCAACCAACCCAATTCTCGGTAAACATTTTGGGGCTCTTAGGATTGTTTGGCGTGAAATCGTCACAATAATACCGATTTGCAAGTGTTGATCATGGGTGCAGGAGCATTTTTTTGCTTGCACATGAACCATGGAACACCAATATTTTGAGCTAAAGCCATTTGCGCACACCATTTCATGTATGCAATCCCAGATTCTCCATAACTTTTCATGGCGTCATCATATTCATTCTCAATTTGAGCCAAAATAATTGGTCCTCCTTGTGGTGCAAATAATCCAGCTTCTTTGCACATGTCCACGATTTTTGTTGTGAAGGCTTTCATTTCCTTCTTAAAAACTGCATTGTCCGTCCTTAGCTGAATCCCTGGCAAGTTGTGTAACCACACTGGAAAACCTCCATAGTTCCATTCGGCACATACATAGGGACCAATTCGCAACACAACATACAATCCTTCTTCTTGAGCGATCTTTATAAACTTGATAAAGTCAAGATTTCCAGAAAAATCATATTTGCGACGAGCAGGCTCGTGACGATCCCAAAATATATATGTTTCAATGGCATCAAGACCACCATCCTTGGCCTTTTTTATAAGGTCTGGCCACATTTGTGCAGTGCTGCGTGGATAGTGGATTGCACCAGCATTTATTAGTCGTCGTTCTCCATTGATGATAATGGCATTTGCATCATAATCAACAGTTGTTGCTAACGAGAAAGTCCACAACAGTGATGAACATGCAATAATAAATGTCCATGTGCTACGATTAGACATTTTCTTTTGTTCTCTAAAATGAATATTGTGTTACATTTCAAGAGAGCTAGCTTTTATAGGTAGAATTTTTTTTCTTGGCTTTTCTATCTTTAGTTTGTGTGTAAGATAAGAATAACATCCATGTAATCATCACGATAAGGATTATTTTTCGGATTATTAGCTTCTCTTCATATCTTAAAATGGTCTTGAGATGAATTTTGTACAAAATATATAAGTCAGATCATAAATTGTGACTTGTCATTTCCTAACTTTAGAACTGTTTCACGTGTCTAAAGTTTTAATCTAAATTTTGCATTAGCTTTTAGATTTTATTTGCTAACATGTTTGAGATGCACATACACTCCGACTTTCATGTTAAAACCTATATATATATATATATATATATATATATATATATATATATATATATATATATATATATATATATATATATATATATTACGTTTGATGAATAGTTTTTTTTTTTAAATATTTGACCTTTTCACAAACCACTTTTTTTTTGCGTATATTTTATTTACCATTGAAGAGTATCTTTAGAAAAATAGACTTGAGTTGTTCTTTTAGATCCATTTATAATCCTTTCCAAATTTGTAAAAAGGGGAAGAAGAAGACAGGTAGAAGGAAAACACATAAGCATAGGAAAAAAAGGCACATAATCACCCTAAAAGTCAGTTAAACGTTTTTGTAATGAAGTTAAACAAAAATTGTGAAATAGGACAACAGTGCAACAATTTTTAAAGTTAGAGGACCTGCTCGTTACAACAAAAATATAAAAGACCTAATCGAAAACTGAAAATAAATTGGTATTTATCTAGATTCAAGGTATTGATTAGTACAAGAGAAAGATATATGTGAAATAAAGAAAAGAGAAATGAGGTTGATTTTGTGAATGGCAAAAATAACTTTGTATTTTGAAAAATATTCGATGACTATGATAACTACCTTCGCCTTAATTGATTTTGTTTTGCTAATCATTTTTTTAAAAAGTTAATTATTTTTTTAAAAGTAATTTATTAAATTTTACTGGATTTCATTAATATTTAGAGTGAAAAAACCACACCATTCTAATACTTCGTTTAAATTAATTTTATTTTAAGTTCATCTGCACCACGTATTCTAATTTTTAAAGCGGAAAATTGTGCCAACCCACTACCTACACAACCATATGTAACAAGCATTTTTGATTAACACCCACAGAGTCTCAAATCAATCTATTTATGATTGAAAAGGGAGGAAAAAAGGAAAAAAATGGGGATCTCGCTCTTCTTTTTCTTCCTATTTGTGCGAAGGGAGAATAAATTGTGAGACCTACTAAAATTTGTCACTCTTTGTAGATTGCAATATACCAAACACAACAAATTAATGTTTGTCAAAAATAAGGAAATAAAAGGAAGAACCAACTTAACAAGAAAGTAAGAATAAAAGAATAATATATATATATCTGTGTGTGTGTGAGAAGAGAGAGACAACGAGAGAGAGAGGATAACATGATATTTCACAAGTAAGATTTGTCAAATTTCTTGTGTGTGTGTGTGTGAGAAGAGAGACAACGAGAGAGAGAGAGAGAGAGAGAGAGAGAGGATATCATGATATTTCACAAGATTTGTCAAATTTCTTGAAATTAGACTTTAAAGAATTCTAGTAGTAGCACTAACTAGCCTCGAACACCTAGTACACGACTAGCCCTCAGGATTAGATCCATCACAAACGAATTGCACAACTAACTGACCATCAGTGTTCCTTATTCCAAATGTAGAACACATCGCATTAATAGAACATGATTGCTTTCCAATGCACGCTTTTTCGACCACTTCCATGCTGTGGCATGATTCCCATTAACCTTTTGGAAATGTCCTACACTTCCCCTCAAGATCTCCATAGCTAGAAAATTGGACTTCTAAAATAGTTTTTCTATCAGGGCATCTGCCTTCTAAGGTTATCCCATGATTTGTAACTGAACAGATAGAACCAACTACAATTGTTTGGATAGACACATTTAAAGGGTTTCCACCAATTTCCTTGAACAAAACCAACGTGTTAGTGTCGACGTTTAGGAATGATCTCGGCACATTGTAAAACCTCTGAGAAGGTTCTCCACAACCACTCAAACATCTATTTGGTTCATATTTTCCTCTATAATGACATGTGTTACTCAAATAAATATACATATTTTTTGTAAAATATAATAAAAACACATACAATGTATGTTAAGGATAAAAAGAAAGACTTAGAGGCTTCTTCAAGTAAAAATTTGCATTCATCTTGAAGCCACCACCTAACACCATTAATGTTGTGTTTGATTTTAAGAAGTTATAAAAAGAGAAATAAGGAAAGAGTGTAAAAAGAAAATGATTGATGAAAGATATATAAAGTAGATTCAATGTGTTGCTTAGTACAAGAGAAAGATATATAAGAGATAAGAAAGAGAGAAATGAAGATGATTTTACAAATGATAAAAATAGCTCATATTTTAAAAAGTATTCAATGACTATGATAATGGTCTTCACGTTAATTGATTTAGTTTTACTAATTTTTTTTTTAAAGTTGATTAGTATTATAAAGATAATCAAACAAATAAATTTTACTGCATTTCATTAATAACTTATTAGAGTGAAAAAACCACAACATTTTAATGCTTAATTATTTTACTAAATTGATTAAAAAGTTCATTTATAATTAATATTATTTAAGTTCGTCCACACCACGTATTCTAATTCTTTAAATAGGACAACAGCAAACCAACTATCCACACAACCATATGTAACTAGCACTATCGATTATTACCCACCGAGTCTCAAAACAATCTATTGATGATAGAAAAGATAAAAACGATAAAAATGTGGATCTCTCCCTCTTCTTTCTTTCTATTTGTGTGAATGGGTGTCACTCATCGTAAATTTTGCATTATACAAAACACAAGAAAATATTAATGTCTTCCACAAACGAAAAAATTAAATTAAGGAAGAACCCACTTAACAGGAAAGTAAGAATAAAATAATATATATAGACATATGAGTGTGTATGTGTGTGAGATGGGAGAGACAACGAGAGAGAGAGAGACAGAGAGGATAGCATGAAAGTATTCACAAGAGGTAAAATTTCTAGCAGCAGCACTAACTAGTCTCGAACACCTAGTACACGACTAGCCTCGGGATTAGATCCATCACAAACGAGTTGCACAGCTAGCTGACCATCAGTGCCACCCTTTCTTATTCCAAATGTGGAACTCGTCGCATTAATAGAACATGATTGCTTTCCAATGCACGCTTTTTCGACTACTTCCATGCTTTTTGCGTGATTCCCATTCACCTTTTTGGAATGACCCGCACTTCCCCGAGGATCTCCATAGCTAGCAAATTGGACTTCTGAAATAGTTTTTCCATCGTGGCACCGACTTCTAAGGTTCTCCCATAATCAGAATCGCACAAATTGAACCAACTACAACTGTTTGGGACAGACACATTTAAGGGGTTTCCACCCATTTCCTCGAACAAAACCAATGTGTTAGTGTCAAGATTTAGGAATGATCTCGGCACATGGTAAAACCTCCGAGAAGGTTCTCCACAACCATCCTACATCTTTCAACTTTATATTCTCCTCTATAATCACACGTGTCATCTGCATCCATTTTTGACCACCATTGTAGGCCAATATCGCCCAATGCTTTGCCCATTAACCCAAGCATGTCCTTTTCCAAGGCCTTGTAAATCTAAGACTATAGACTCTTTTTACCTTGTGGGTATTAAAGGTGGTCTTGTACCATGTCATTGGCTTTCCAATAGCGAAGCACTGTTTGTGTTCCATTTAACTCCATTAAGGTTTTGGGATCATAAAATCTTCTAAACTCTCCATTTAGCCCAACATTGTACGTCCATTTGGATTTTGATAAATCCAAAGTTTTACTGAAGTTTTGTGCAACGAGTTTCACAGGAACCCCAACAATACCAGTAGTCTGCATATCAAAGAATGCACCATAATTTGCATTCCCTACTGTACCACTTAATAAACTTATAATGTTTATCCCTTGTTTCAAAACAACAGGCTTTTCATATACAAAACCAAGATTGCCAACGACTCCCCATTGTGCGCCAATATATTGTCCATTAACATAGGCGTGAAGAACATGGCCTGTTGTGTTCACTTGCAAAGTTGCATTTTGCCAAGAGGACGTGTCATTGATTACCACTTTGGTCATGTACCACAAGTAGTCGCTAGCATCAACAGTTACTCCCTTTTGCTCCAAAAGTTGATATGCTTGAAATTTCCCTTTACCATGGAGGGCATCTTCCACTGGATCTGATGTCGATATCCAGGTGAGTGATTTTCCTTCTACAGCTGGCTTGTTAACATAAACAGTTGTTTGGGAGTTAACTTTGGCAGTGTTAAAAACCTCCTTCTTGCAATCTTGAAGAATAGATACTGACCAAGCAGGCACGTAGTACTTTCCATCTTGTTGTAGATCAACTTCAGCATCTTTAGAACTGTCACTATTACTTAAGAAGCAAAACTTTTCTCCTGAGGCTTTGTTCTCATAAGTAGTCAAGTCCACTAGATTTCCGTATTTCTTCGAAGTAACTGTTCCATTAGTGATAACCTTCTCTCCTAGTTTTATGGCTGCATGGAGGTCTTTAAGATGTCCCCATTTTGGTTGGTTCAAGTTACCATATTCGTCAAGTGGTGCATCATAATCATAAGCAGTCATGATATACGGACCACCCGCTGTTCGCCCAAAATTTGTTCCTCCATGATACATGTAGTAATTTTGGAAGACACCGCCACGTTGAAAGAAGCGTGCAACTGAAAATGCTACGTCTTCAGCAGCTCTGTGTGGCTTACTTTCACCCCATTTTTGGAACCAACCAACCCAATTCTCGGTAAACATTTTGGGGCTCTTAGGATTGTTTGGCGTGAAATCGTCACAATAATACCCGTTGCAAGTGTTGATCATGGGTGCAGGAGCATTTTTTTGCTTGCACATGAACCATGGAACACCAATATTTTGAGCTAAAGCCATTTGCGCACACCATTTCATGTATGCAATCCCAGATTCTCCATAACTTTTCATGGCGTCATCATATTCATTCTCAATTTGAGCCAAAATAATTGGTCCTCCTTGTGGTGCAAATAATCCAGCTTCTTTGCACATGTCCACGATTTTTGTTGTGAAGGCTTTCATTTCCTTCTTAAAAACTGCATTGTCCGTCCTTAGCTGAATCCCTGGCAAGTTGTGTAACCACACTGGAAAACCTCCATAGTTCCATTCGGCACATACATAGGGACCAATTCGCAACACAACATACAATCCTTCTTCTTGAGCGATCTTTATAAACTTGATAAAGTCAAGATTTCCAGAAAAATCATATTTGCGACGAGCAGGCTCGTGACGATCCCAAAATATATATGTTTCAATGGCATCAAGACCACCATCCTTGGCCTTTTTTATAAGGTCTGGCCACATTTGTGCAGTGCTGCGTGGATAGTGGATTGCACCAAAGATTTATTAGTCGTCGTTCTCCATTGATGATAATGGCATTTGCATCATAATCAACGATTGTTGCTAACGAGAAAGTCCACAAATGATGATGAACATGCAATAATAAATGTCCATGTGCTACGATTAGACATTTTCTTTTGTTCTCTAAAATGAATATTGTGTTACATTTCAAGAGAGCTAGCTTTTATAGGTAGAATTTTTTTCTTGGCTTTTCTATCTTTAGTTTGTGTGTAAGATAAGAATAACATCCATGTAATCTGTCACGATAAGGCTTATTTTTCTGGATTATTAGCTTCTCTTCATATCTTAAAATGGTCTTGAGATGAAGTTTTGTACAAAATATATAAGTCAGATCATAAATTGTGACTTGTCATTTCCTAACTTTAGAACCTGTTTCACGTGTCTAAAGTTTTAATCTAAATTTTGCATTAGCTTTTTAGATTTTATTTGCTAACATGTTTGAGATGCACATACACTCCGACTTTCATGTTAAAACCTATATATATATATATATATATATATATATATATATATATATATATATATATATATATATATATATTACGTTTGATGAATAGTTTTTTTAAATTTTTGAACTTTTCACAAACCACTTTTTTTTTGCGTATATTTTATTTACCATTGAAGAGTATCTTTAGAAAAATAGACTTGAGTTGTTCTTTTAGATCCATTTATAATCCTTTCCAAATTTGTAAAAAGGGGAAGAAGAAGACAGTAGAAGGAAAACACATAAGCATAGGAAAAAAGGCACATAATCACCTAAAAAAGTCAGTTAAACGTTTTTGTAATGAAGTTAAACAAAAATTGTGAAATAGGACAACAAGTGCAACAATTTTTAAAGTTAGAGGACCTACTCGTTACAACAAAAATATAAAAGACCTAATCGAAAACTGAAAATAAATTGGTATTTATCTAGATTCAAGGTATTGATTAGTACAAGAGAAAGATATATGTGAAATAAAGAAAAGAGAAATGAGGTTGATTTTGTGAATGGCAAAAATAACTTTGTATTTTGAAAAATATTCGATGACTATGATAACTACCTTCGCTTTAATTGATTTTGTTTTGCTAATCATTTTTTTAAAAAGTTAATTATTTTTTAAAAGTAATTTATTAAATTTTACTGGATTTCATTAATATTTAGAGTGAAAAAACCACACCATTCTAATACTTCGTTTAAATTAATTTTATTTTAAGTTCATCTCGCACCACGTATTCTAATTTTTAAAGCGGAAAATTGTGCCAACCCACTACCTACACAACCATATGTAACAAGCATTTTCGATTAACACCCACAGAGTCTCAAATCAATCTATTTATGATTGAAAAGGGAGGAAAAAGGAAAAAATGGGGATCTCGCTCTTCTTTCTTCCTATTTGTGCGAAGGGAGAATAAAGTGTGAGACCTACTAAAATTTGTCACTCTTCGTAGATTTTGCAATATACCAAACACAACAAATTAATGTTTGTCAAAAATAAGGAAATAAAAGGAAGAACCAACTTAACAAGAAAGTAAGAATAAAAGAATAATATATATATATATATATATATATATATATATATATATATATATCTGTGTGTGTGTGTGTGTGAGAAGAGAGAGACAACGAGAGAGAGAGGATAACATGATATTTCACAAGTAAGATTTGTCAAATTTCTTGAAATTAGACTTTAAAGAATTCTAGTAGTAGCACTAACTAGCCTCGAACACCTAGTACACGACTAGCCCTCAGGATTAGATCCATCATAAACGAATTGCACAACTAACTGACCATCAGTGTTCCTTATTCCAAATGTAGAACACATCGCATTAATAGAACATGATTGCTTTCCAATGCACGCTTTTTCGACCACTTCCATGTTGTGGCATGATTCCCATTAACCTTTTGGAAATGTCCTACACTTCCCCTCAAGATCTCCATAGCTAGCAAATTGGACTTCTAAAATAGTTTTTCTATCAGGGCATCTGCCTTCTAAGGTTATCCCATGATTTGTAACTGAACAAATAGAACCAACTACAATTGTTTGGATAGACACATTTAAGGGGTTTCCACCCATTTCCTTGAACAAAACCAACGTGTTAGTGTCGACGTTTAGGAATGATCTCGGCACATGGTAAAACCTCTGAGAAGGTTCTCCACAACCACTCAAACATCTATTTGGTTCATATTTTCCTCTATAATCCCATGTGTCACTCAAATAAATATAAATATTTTTTGTAAAATATAATAAAAACACATACAATGTATGTTAAGGATAAAAAGAAAGACTTAGAGGCTTCTTCAAGTAAAAATTTGCATTCATCTTGAAGCCACCACCTAACACTATTAATGTTGTGTTTGATTTTAAGAAGAAGTTATAAAAAGAGAAATAAGGAAAGAGTGTAAAAAGAAAATGGTAGATGAAAGATATATAAAGTAGATTCAGTGTGTTGCTTAGTACAAGAGAAAGATATATAAGAGATAAGAAAGAGAGAAATGAAGATGATTTTACAAATGATAAAAATAGCTCATATTTTAAAAAGTATTCAATGACTATGATAATGGTCTTCACTTTAATTGATTTAGTTTTACTAATTATTATTTTTTTTAAAAAGTTGATTAGTATTATAAAGATAATCAAACAAATAAATTTTACTGCATTTCATTAATAACTTATTAGAGTGAAAAAAACCACAACATTTTAATGCTTAATTATTTTACTAAATTGATTAAAAAGTTCATTTATAATTAATATTATTTAAGTTCGTCCACACCACGTATTCTAATTCTTTAAATAGGACAGTTGTGCAAACCAACTATCCACACAACCATATGTAACTAGCACTATCGATTATTACCCACCGAGTCTCAAAACAATCTATTGATGATAGAAAAGATAAAAACGATAAAAATGTGGATCTCTCCCTCTTCTTTCTTCCTATTTGTGTGAATGGGTGTCACTCATCGTAAATTTTGCATTATACAAAACACAAGAAAATATTAATGTCTTCCACAAACGAAAAAATAAAATTAAGGAAGAACCCACTTAACAGGAAAGTAAGAATAAAATAATATATATAGACATATGAGTGTGTATGTGTGTGAGATGGGAGAGACAACGAGAGAGAGAGACAGAGAGGATAACATGAAAGTATTCACAAGAGGTAAAATTTCTAGCAGCAACACTAACTAGTCTCGAACACCTAGTACACGACTAGCCTCGGGATTAGTGATAACTCATATTTATATGAGTTATTTATGCTCTTATTACTTAACTTAATTCAAGTTCTTAAGTAATATTGTTGTTTAATTCAGTAAATATATGTTGTTTAGTGTAAAAGAGGGTTAGGAACTGATTATGTGACAAATTGGCACTTTTTGGTGCTTTCTTGTTATTTTTAATGTGTTTGTTCAATTTACCAGCATTAGGCGCTATAGCGCAGACGCTATAGCGTTGGATTCTGCGGTGATGAGAGAGAAAGCGAAAAAGCAATTTTGGCAAAGGCATGTTAAATCACCAGAGAAGTCGAGAGCAGTTCTGCATCACCACCCACCTTTTGCTTTATAGGACACTTGTCTATTTTGTAATGGTAGTTGGTAATAGTTGGTGGGATGGCTTTTCACCTTTTTGGAGAGATATTTTCTTTATATTGAAGTCTTAAAACTTCATCTTCAAGCTTGGTTTTCTTTGGTTCGAAGAGAGGAGAGTTAGAAATAACTCTTAAACTCCATTTTTGTCCAAGCTCCATTTTCACAATAAAGAGTAGATTTTCTGCAGTCTTTGCGAGAGACGCTTATAGCGTCCAAGCGCTATAGCGCACGGAGCTGTCATCATTTGGAGTGTTTTCTACCTCTTGGTGATTTCGGTTTTATGGTTTTAGGTAACACTTTTATGCTTTGTATTTCTTGTGTTGTTGCTCATCATGATTTGATTCTCTTGTAGTTGGATGCTTAAAGCTTTGTAATGAACCTTTAGTATCGCGTATATAATATTTCACGTTTTGCGTTTCAATCTTTGTGTGTTACTTCTTTCAAACTTGTTTTAGAAATGATCATCTAAAATAGGTATATTCATGGGTACAGACATGGTCCATGATTCGAACTCAAGGATTGATATGAACGATAAGGTTGGTTAAAGACATTTAACCAATTTTTGCTTCCTCTAGACATAGAAATGCAATAGTTCATAGGGCAAAAGCTGTGGGTTCTCCATTATACAGGGGTGAACTTATTTAGAACCTAGACATAGGCATCTTGTAATGAAACCCTGACGTTAGTGACTGAAAAGCACAAAATCATTTGCAACAGCGCTTGACGCTATAGCGTGAGATGCTATAGCGCCTTACTTCTGGGAAATTACTTAGCAAAGAGCATTCCAACTACTCTCACTCTGAATTTCTACTTATAATCTATCTTATTTGCTTTTGTACCTTTATGTTGATGACATTAATGATTCTACAACTTGTTATTGTTACTTGTTTTACTCACTAGCTAATTTACTAATTTAATTATAGAAGTAAACTCAACAATCCCTGTGGAGATGATCTTACTTATCATTATATTACTTGTTGCGATTGTGTACACTTGCACATCACCTTTTCGCACAACAATTAGATCCATCACAAACGAGTTGCATAGCTAGCTGACCATCAGTGCCACCCTTTCTTATTCCAAATGTGGAACTCGTCGCATTAATAGAACATGATTGCTTTCCAATGCACGCTTTTTCGACTACTTCCATGCTTTTGCGTGATTCCCATTCACCTTTTGGAATGACCCGCACTTCCCGAGGATCTCCATAGCTAGCAAATTGGACTTCTGAAATAGTTTTTCCATCGTGGCACGACTTCTAAGGTTCTCCCATAATCTGTAACTGCACAAATTGAACCAACTACAACTGTTTGGACAGACACATTTAAGGGGTTTCCACCCATTTCTCGAACAAAACCAATGTGTTAGTGTCGGCATTTAGGAATGATCTCGGCACATGGTAAAACCTCGAGAAGGTTCTCCACAACCAGATCCTACATCTTTCAACTTTATATTCTCCTCTATAATCACACGTGTCATTGCATCCATTTTTCTGACCACCATTGTAGGCCAATATCGCCCAATGCTTTGCCCATTAACCCAAGCATGTCCTTTTCCAAGGCCTTGTAAATCTAAGACTATAGACTCTTTACCTTCAGGGGTATTAAAGGTGGTCTTGTACCATGTCATTGGCTTTCCAATAGCAGTACCGTTTGTGTTCCATTTAACTCCATTAAGGTTTTGGGATCATAAAATCTTCTAAACTCTCCATTTAGCCCAACATTATACGTCCATTTGGATTTTGATAAATCCAAAGTTTTACTCGAGTTTTGTGCAACGAGTTTCACAGGACCCCCAACAATACCAGTAGTCTGCATATCAAAGAATGCACCATAATTTGCATTCCCTACTGTACCACTTAATAAACTTATAATGTTTATCCCTTGTTTCAAAACAACAGGCTTTTCATATACAAAACCAAGATTGCCAACGACTCCCCATTGTGCGCCAATATATTGTCCATTAACATAGGCGTGAAGAACATGGTCTGTTGTGTTCACTTGCAAAGTTGCATTTTGCCAAGAGGACGTGTCATTGATTACCACTTTGGTCATGTACCACAAGTAGTCGCTAGCATCAACAGTTACTCCCTTTTGCTCCAAAAGTTGATATGCTTGAAATTTCCCTTTACCATGGAGGGCATCTTTCTTTGGATCGATGTCGATATCCGGTGAGTGATTTTCCTTCTACAAGCGGCTTGTTAACATAAACATTGTTTGGGAGTTAACTTTGGCAAAGTGTTAAAAACCTCCTTCTTGCAATCTTGAAGAATAGATCTTGACCAAGCGGTGCACGTAGTACTTTCCATCTTGTTGTAGATCAACTTCAACATCTTTAGAATATCACTATTACTTAAGAAGCAAAACTTTTCTCCGAGTTTTATTGTTGTATTTCTTCAAGTAAACTGTTCCATTAGTGATAACCTTCTCTCCTAGTTTTATTCTTTGCATGGAGGTCTTTAAGATGTCCCCATTTTGGTTGGTTCAAGTTACCATATTCGTCAAGTGGTGCATCATAATCATAAGCAGTCATGATATACGGACCACCCATTGTTTGCCCAAAATTTGTTCCTCCATGATACATGTAGTAATTTTGGAAGACACCACCACGTTGAAAGAAGCGTGCAAATTAAAATGCTATGTCTTCAGCGGTTCTGTGTGGCTTACTTTCACCCCATTTTCGATACCAACCAACCCAATTCTCGGTAAACATTTTGGGGCTCTTAGGATTGTTTGGCGTGAAATCGTCACAATAATACCCATTGCAAGTGTTGATCATGGGTGCAGGAGCATCTTTTTGCTTGCACATGAACCATGGAACATCAATATTTTGAGCTAAAGTCATTTGTGCACACCATTTCATGTATGCAATCCCAGATTCTCCATAACTTTTGATGGCATCATCATATTCATTCTCGATTTGTGCCAAAATAATTGGCCCTCCTTGTGGTGCAAATAATCCAGCTTCTTTGCACATGTTCATAAATATTTTTGAGGGAGCTAAAATAATAAGTGACATACTTAAAATTGAGGGTTTTGCTCCCTATAGAATTTGTGATTTTTTGTTTGAGTGTCCTAAAAAAACTCCACTTTTTGGTCCCCAAAGTTATTTTTGATCAGTTTTAATCTTTTATGACTTTTAATAGCGTTTCACTACTTTTAAAAACATCTAGAAGTGTTAAAAAAGGTCAAAAAATGCACTTTTAAAGATGATAAAGAGCTATTAAAACTTACGAGAAACTAAAATTGAATTGAATAAAAATGGGGGACCAAAAGTAGGTGAAAGTTTTTGGAAGGACTAAAACCAAAAGCCTGCATTTTTTAGAGACAAAAAACATATTTAACCTTAAAATAAATAATGTGTAGTAGTGATTGGAAAATATATGTTATATATGTTTATACGTTGTACATTCGATGATGTATAATATTAGTTTTGATAACATTTGTGATTATATTTTAAAAAAAAGATTTGTAATTATAAAATGTTAGCTTCAATGGATTGACTTAGTGGAACATGACACAACTTGTATCCGATTAGTAATTACTAATGGGTTCAAGTGTAACATCCCCAAAATAATTATTTTGAGTGTCTAATTGATTGAGTAATTTCATTATCCATGATTCCTTGTTGATTTAATTATTTAGTTAAATTAGATGATAAATGTGCAATTGGTGTAAATTGTATGTTGGGAAAAATGGAATTAACCAATAGACTTTGGGGTTCATTAGAGAATTAAGAGTAGTATAGAGGTAGTTTGGGATTTCCACTAACCAAACACTCTCTCACTTTCCACCCCACCCCCAACTGACCCAAAAACATTAAACACACACACTTAAAATTTAAGAAACACAAGAACAAACACACCAGAATTTTAGAAAGAAAGAGAAGAAAGAGAGAGAGCTAGAGAGAGAGGTGAGCCGCGAGAGAGAGAAGAGAAGGAGGAGGAAGACTGCTTCATTGCATGATCCCTTCCACAACCTCCATTCCATCCCATTTTTCATCCTCTATCTACCTATACCAATTTCATCCTAAGCTTGAGCTAAATAATCTCCACATTCCCTTGGTTTTCGAGTTTGAGTGGAGAGGAGGAAGCTTTTGGCCTACAACTCCACCATTTCATCCATTTTGAATTGAGAGGAGGTTCCAAGGACTACTAGCAAGCTTATAGTTCAGTTGTGGGGGTCTTGAAGGAGTGGTAGCTCTGTTTTGGGTAGTTGGGTTTCAAGTTTGAAGAGTATTGGAGGGTGCGAGATTCGGTTCGTGAGTTCGGTTTTCGGTTCGTCAAAGTCTCGTGAGTGTTCTTTTGTATTGGGTGAGTGTTCTCACCACATCGTGTGTTTTAAGTGTTTGCATATGTATTTGTACTGTGGTAGAATGTTTAGGACTGAAGGAATTGCGAGTTTTATGAAATTGATAATTTTACGGTTTTTGCAAATGTCTCGGTTTGTGATTTTGTTACTCGAATGATGTAACATCCATAGTTTTGTTAATTTCGGTTTACGAAATTTACGAGTGAATTATTATTAGAAGTGAAATATAAATCAAGATACGGATATGGGATAGGCGAGAAAGCAATATATATTCACAAAGTCATAAGATTAAAATGTCTTAGTGTCTAAATGATGTGGTTATTTGGATTAAATTTGGACTTAAGTGAGTATTAGTGAGCCAAGGACATTTTGGACATTTTGCCCATTGAAACACCCTCAGCTCATTAAAAGTCAAGTGTTCGGTACCTGGACCTCGAGAGTTAGACCGAATTCGGGGTACGTGTTGCTGTGCTTCGAATCGGTAGAGATAAACTTCGAGAGATTGAAGATGAGTCTCAGGTGATCCAAGGTAGGTGCTGGAGCACGTTAAGTGGGGGGTGTGATAACTCTATGATATTTAGAGTTATTTAACTCTTAAAATCAAATTATTGAATGTAACTCAGTAGTTTTGCATTGTCAAATAAGAGAATGAAGAGCAATTACACATATCTCTTGCTTTGAATTGCATAAGCATTAATTTCTATGACTTATGGTATTTTTATGTGTTTGTTAAATTGTTTCCAGAGCAACCATTTCTCCTGCAATAGAGCCAACAACCATTGAACCTGCAATGCATCCAGCAGTCATAGCACCAGCAATGGAGATTCAAGCAGAGACAGAATCATGCACCAGCAATACAATTCTCACTCAATGCTCCAAGCATTTGATGATGACGTCAGCATGTCAAGTTGCACAAGTGGCAAGGATGTGGTGCCAAGTTCATGCATCTCACCAACAAGTTGGATCTTAACAAGTACACTTGGCATTTGGTTATTGGACCTCCTGTAACGCCCCAAATATGGTATTTCATTAAATTAGGGGGTGGTGTTAGTAACTAAGTAAGTGGTAAAAGGGGCCCAAGACACTAGAGCCCAATGATATAAGTACCAAGGGCTAGAGTTATTTACACAATTGGAGAGAAAAAGAGAAAGAAAGAAAAGAGAAGAGGAGCGCTAGATAGGAGAGGGAGACGGCGCAAGAGGAAGAAAGAAGGAGAAGGAGAGAAAGTTGTTGCCGTGGGTTCTTAGAGTTTCGTAGAAGAGTCCCTTATTCGGCAAATTCCAAGGTAAGGGTGGGTTCTAATATTATAATGGGTTGTATGATGGGGTGTATGTGGGAGATTAGGAACTATAATGCATGTGATGTGTTTGAATATATGATTGAATGATTCTTGCATGTATATTTGTGGTGGTTGATTTCGTTTTGGTGTTAATGACGTGTGTATGATTTGATGGTGAATAGATGCACATTAGGTGTTTGATAAAATGTGTAAGTGGTGTCTAGAATGCATGTTAGGTGTTTGATAAAATGCCATGTTGATTTTATTGGGTGTTTGATGATGGGTAACGGGAGAAAAGTCAATAAGGTTGCTTGTTGGGTCAATAGGCACTGCTAGGTGATAACTCATATTTATATGAGTTATTTATACTCATTCAAAGAATAAGTCATGTAAGTTTTCTAGCAATACAAGGATTATTTAGTTAAGTTTTATGTAATTTCTGAGTCTTTAGTAAATAAATAGATGAAGTGATGAATCTGTGCATTTAGGCACCAATTGGTGCCCTTGAGAGCGTTTTGATGCTTTTTGTGCTTGTGCAGAAATTCGATCTTTGAACGTTACCACGCCCTCACCACGCCTATTAAAGTGCAGCAGAGAAAGGGTGAAAAGATCTTCATTTTGGCGCGCTAAGCAATGATAGTCAAAGATATAAAAGTCGGAAGATTTTTACATTTCCCCATAAGTCGACGCACGTAACACCGTAGCTCGAGCGAAAGGCGGTAGAAGAGAAAAGCAGATATGGTAGGTGGGCAAGTGACATCGGTAGCGTAAGCAAGGTGGCTATTTAAGGCTCACTCATCTCTCTCTCAAGGGGATCTAACACACACAACTTCGTAATCACTTCATCTTCATCATCCCATCATCCTCCATTAACTTAGAATTAGTTTTGTAAAGAAGATCCGGAAACAGGACTTCTATATTTTACTATTCGAACTTAGTTTTTATTTCTCGCATAAGTGTAAGGCTCGGACGTTGTAACGCCTATCTATACACTGCATACATGCTAAGAAGTTACTTGGGTGTATCTTTTGCACTTGAGTTCTTTTCTCGTTATGTATGGTATTAGGATTCCACATCCTTTTCATTCTCGTAATGATGCTCGGCATGAGCTAAACACTTTGTAGTTGAGTTTTTGTTTTGCTATTAATGAATTTCTAGTTAATGTTATGAAGTATTGACGTTTACTGCTTTAAATCTTTGTGTAATAATATTTCCAAACTTGTTTTGAGGTTGGCCTCTTAAAATGGGTAGATTCATACAAGTACGGACATGGTCTATGGAAAGAAATCAAAGATTTATATGAATGAACAATGCACTAAAGACATTTAGGCATCTTTATCTAAGTCTAGACATAGAATGGATAATAGTTCATAGAACATTCTTTGTGGGTACTTAAAATACAGGAGTGGGCCTATTTAGAACCTAGACATAGGATTTCTTGTACTTGAAACTCTGACGTTTTGTGCTGAAAAGCATAGCTCTTTTGCAACAGCGTTCAGACGTGGCCACGTCTTTCTGAGAATAGCATTTGAACGTCATAACGTCTAAACGTTGTAACGTCTAGCTAGGAAGGATTTATTTGCATACAACAACTCAACTCATCCCTCATCCATAATCACAACCAACATTTGTTTACTTATTCTATTTACATCTTTAGCTTTTAAACCAACTCTTATTGCCGATTTGATACTTGATTCTCTTGTGTTTTTGAACTTGAACTTTGAAAGCACACCAATCCTCGTGGGAACGATCCCCTACTTTTATCCACTCTATTACTTGTACGACGTGTATACTTGCACTGATATTGCGAATTCCACACTATTACACAAACGCGAACACTAGGCGCCATTTTTGTTGCTGTTTGGCGCCCCTGTGCGCCCAAGGCTGCCACCGGGCGCCAGTTTTCCTGTGTTTTGGCGCCCTGGGTGGCTGTGTTGCCATTGGGCGCCAGTTTGCCTGTGTTTTGGCGCCCTGTGTGGCTGTGTTGCCACTGGGCGCCAGTTTTCTTGTGTTTTGGCGCCTGGTGGTTGTGTTGCTACCAGGCGCGATTTTTGCTCGTGTTTTGGCGCCCGTGTGCATTTGTGTTGCCACCGGACGCCGCGATTTTCTCGTTGTTTGGCGCTGGACATCTTTGTGTTGCCCCTGGGCGCCATTTGTGTTGCTGTTTGGCGCCCTAGGTGTGCCGATGTTGCCACCAGGCGCCATTTTTGTTGCTGTTTGGCGCCAGGGGGTGCTGTGTTGCCCCTAGGCGCCAGTTTCTTGCTGTTTAGCGCCCTAGGTGTGCCTGTGTTGCCACCAGGCGCCATTTTTATTCTTTGTTTGGCGCCGTGGGTCTTTGTGTTGCCTCTAGCGCGATTTCTTCTTTGTTTAGCGCCCCAGTGTGTGCTGTGTTGCCACCAGCGCCATTTTTGTTCTTTATTTAGCGCCAAGCGGTCTTTGTGTTGCCCCTAAGCGCCCGATTGTATTGTTGTTTGGCGCCCCAGTGTTCTGTGTTGCCACCAGCGCCATTTTGTTCTTATTTGGCGCTGCGGGGTGTTGTGTTGCCCCTAAGCGCGATGTCTGTCTTTGTTTGGCGCCCTGTGTGTGTCGGTGTTGCCACCAGGCGCCAACTATGTTGCTGTGTGGCGCCAGGGGGTGTTGTGTTGCCCCTAGGCGCCAGTTTTGTGTCTGTGTGCGCCCCGGGCATGCTGTTGTGTAAACTAATTGGTGTCTTAGGTGTTGGTGTGGGTTGGGAAATTGGTGTTAGTTCAGAATGCTATAATTGATGTGTTGTATTAACCACGGTGTTAGACGATGGGTCAAATCTGACCACTTAATGATGATGGTGTTGTTGGGTCAAATGTGACCACTTAACGATGATGGTGTTGATGTTTCATGATGTTTGACTGTTGTTCATGGTGTCACATGCATTCATATGCATATTCCGGTGATGTATGGCTTCGGCCTTAGAGCTATGCTCAATGTTGATGATGATGCCACGAGATGGCTATTTTTCGTTGATGGTACCACATGCATATTTCCGTCGGTGTGGGTTGCATTTCATTTCCCATTCCTTACATTGATGATTTCCCTTGAGTGATTGACCTTGATGATGTGGTTGTTAATGATGTTGTTGTTAACGATGTGGTAATTATAGTTGCCTGAACTCTAGTATACTGCTTATCATACATGCTTTTATACTGTTAGAGACTCACCCCTTCTGTTTGAATGTTACCCCCATGTGGGTAACATGCAGGTGATAGTGAGTGAAGGCTTGTCTACCTAACCGTCGGTGACCGAGTCGGTGTCGTCTCGATACGTAACACTCTGGGGAGGATGAACACTGTTTTATTAGTTGTTTTATTGCATTCTTTGATTTGAACTTAAAGTTGTGGATTTTGAAATATCTGTTATTTTTGGTGGTGTAAACTCAATTGAATGATTCCACGTTTTATTTGATTTCACGTTGTTTGGATTTTAATCGTCGAATGTGACACTCCATTGCATGCTTAGTTTTAAATTTCCGCACTCTGATTTTAATAAAACGAACGGGTAGATTTGGGGTGTTACACCTCCCTTCTTAGTTGGTGAAGCTTCCCATCAATCACATTGGAGCAAGTGGATGAGCTACTTGAGCTACTTGGAGCCAAAGGCAACTCACTTCATGAGCCTATAAATACTCCTTATTCTCTTCATCAAGACCATCACTCAAGTTTTAGTCTACTTAGAAAATAGTTTGTTTAGTTGTAAGGAAGGGAGAAAGTGACAACTTCTCCCTACTTTAGTTTACTTTTCTTGTTGCGGTTCTATTAATTGCTGAGAGGTTCATTGCCCCAACATTGTTAGGCAGAAGGTACAAAGGAGTGGCAATTGTTTAATGTACCACCTATCTTTTCTCCTGTGTATTTCTATTCTTATAAACATGCTTTCTCTTGTTTATAAGTGTTTAACAATGTCAAGCATGAGCTAAATTACCCTTGGTTGGGATGCTTTAACTATATAATGAATCTTTGAGTAGTTTTTATGTTACTTGTGATGTCTTGCAATTTAGTTCTTGTATGATAATTTTTTCAAAAGCTTATTTTAAGGTTGATCGCTTAGAATAATGGTTTATGGTGTGAACTCAAGAACTAATATGGATAAGTGACTTAATAAAAAGGAAACTTTGTTAAATCCAAGCTAAATCCTAGACATAGGCTAGCTTAGTCCATAGAATGATACTATTGGAGCTTCAACTACAAGGGTGAACTTATTCAAGAGCTTAGACATAAGCCAGGTAATGAAACCCTGAAGAAAAGTTGCTGAAAAGCACAAGTGTTAATTTTAACAACATTCATTGCAGGTGCAACCCATTGCAGGAGCATCATAAGTAGCATAATAATCTCAAAGTAAAGTTATATAGGGAAAGGCATTCCAACCATCTCTCTCATCTGAATTACAACATCTTTTAGCTTATACACATATTCAAACCCTCCTCATATTTTACTCTTGAACTCTTTCATCACTAAGCAAAAATACTACTTTGAAAACTAGCTAAATTAGTACAATCCCTGTGGGTTCGACCTTTCTTATCACTCTATTACTTGTTTAAGACTGTGTACACTTGCACACCCTTTTCACACAATAGGGTACCTGCAAACACTCTGATGCTTAAGTCAGTAATAGGAAGTGAAGAGGTAAAGTACGAGTAATGAGATAATGAGATTGCGTACCTGGATTTGGAGGGTTGTACCTCTATTTATAGACAAAGAGGTCGTACTTGGAGCGTCAGATACAGATGTTAGATCCTGACCGTTGAAGGTGGATGCGCGTTGTGGAACGCGCATTGGGCCATCCTCCAGAGCTGAATTAGGCCTGGCCCAAATCTTGTGGGGTTTTGGCCCAGTCCGAAACAGTGGCCCCGCAAGTCGAGGTCAGACGAGGTTTGAGGTCAGCCTCGGCTTGAGTATTTCGTTGTGCTTGAAAAGGGAGCAATGATTGTTTTGCCACGTGTCAACTTGTCAGTGGAGAGACATAGATGTGGCGTTTGGGGAGAACAAGGTGACGCTTCGCTGAGTTGAAGCTGTCTTGTCGCTCTGCATTGATGGGACGCATTGAAGGGTATGTTGCTTCGCTTCTCGCCTCTTGGAGGATTATATAAGGCGACTTGAAGGCCTCAATCTTCACTTCGCGTTATTTTTGAGATTTCGTTCATTTGAGAGCTCTGAAACTTAAAAAATCTTTCCGACCACCGTCTCGAGATCAGCTCTGTCGTTCGCTTCGAGATTTGTGGTCGTGCGAGATCATAGTTTCTCGCTTTCAAGTTTATCATTCAAGTCGACTTCAAAGAAACCCTACAAAGAGGTTAGTCTTTATGCGCCTTGATTTTAGAAATTTTATTTACTTTTGACACATTCGTCCGCGCCGACGTCGTGGCTTGGCGACCGTCGCGACTTGCACCTCATGTGGGAGGAGATAGATCAGCCCCGACTTCTTCAGAGGCGGAGATTGATTAAGTAGATAAGATAGTAATAGTAGCATCCTCCCCTTGCACACAGATGGTGCGAACCAAGAGTGAGGAGACACAGAGTTACGTTCCTCTTGGGAAGCCAATCTTGAAGAGGTCGACTGAAGGCCATCTGGTGCGGCCCCAAAGGGAGCTCCGTCCCTGTTCTCCTCTACGTATGGCAACTCTTCTGCGAGGTCGGGTGTCTCGGCTTCGGTCCAAGGGATTGCGAGACAAATCTCTGAGAACACTGAGGGAGGCAATGCCGAGGTGAATTCACGAGTTCGACCAGGTGCAGTTACTGTGGAAAAGCATGACACACCAGTAGAGAAAGTATACGACTGGGTGTCCACCAAGCTCTGCAAAATTCACCCGAAGCTGAGGCCGGATAAGCCTATTTCATATTACCAGAAATACTTTGTTCCCCCTGCGGAGCAGAGTTTGAGGTTGGTGCCCGTTCCCAGGGTCCCGATGTGCAGTGACCACACAAACTTGGGCTTCTTCTTCTATGGCGCTTCTTTGGAGACCATGAATGTCCGACTTCGACTCAATGCATTCCAGCAAAAAGTTGGAGGAAAACATAGCTGAAAATTCTTCTGAGCGGCTCTGAGGTAATAATTCTGAGACCATAGCTCATAATAGATTTATAGAAGGCGAGTTGATTCGTACATCTCGCGGCTCCGAGGTAAGTTTTCCAAGAATTCCTTTTAGATTCAGCGTAGACAATTTCATGTGATGGTTTGTTTTGCCATGACTATAAACAAAAGTTGCGAACAGTCTCTAAAACATATTGACATATATCTATCATGGTCGGTTTTTCGCATGGTCAATTAAATGTAGCCATATCAAGGGTCACATCGTGTAGTGGGTTAAGTTATTGATTTGTGACAATGAAGGACAACTTCTAACCTCTACTTGAAATGTAGCCTACAAAGAAGAATTTCGGAATTTAAGATAAGTAACTTAGGTAGCTCTCAATTATTGATTTACATTTTTATTTCTTTATATACTACAAAAATTTAGTTAAATAGCGACCCACAATTCGCGGCGGGTGCTACAACCGCCGTCGCTCATTTTCACTCGCGGCAGTTCCTAGTAACTGCCGTCGTTCATCTACACCGGCGACGGTTCCAAATTGTCTCGCGGTGGTTCCAATTTTAAGGAAAAAATAAGCGCGAGGTTACAGTGTTGAGAAGCTTTCATTCGTGCCTACAGCTTGGGTTTCCAGAACGCCAAACGACGAATTCCAGAACGCCAAACGACGATTTCCATCTCCTTCCTCTCAGTGAACAGCTTGGGTTTCCATTTCCTTCCTCTCTCAACGACAAAGAAGGGTTTCCATTTCTCATCTCAAGAACAGGTTCGCTCTTACTTCTTTCTATTTCGTGTTTCCTTACTTCGCTCCCTGTTACTCGTTTTCTTCCCCTCTCCTCATCTTTCTCATGCTATTATTCTTCCTCATTATCGTTTTTTCTTGTTACAACAGGTTAGGGTTTTGTTTTCATCTGGTGATTTCGTTTTGATCATCTTCAACAGGTTAGGGTTTTCAATTTTCCAATTTGTGATTCTGAAACTGAAACTAGTGTGATTTGTGGTGCTTTATCTTATTTTCTTTTAATTTGAGGCTAAACTAGGGTTAGGTTCACAGTGGTTTTCTAAGTGCATATGATTCAGTAAGGACCAGGATAATTTCTCTGATTCGACTTGCAATTGGTTATGTGTAAGTTCTGAAGAAATTTTATTGCATAAAGCACTGCCTAAAAAAATGTATCTCCTAGGATAGTTGAGTTTAGATACGACGTAATCATTTTACAAAGAGATTCAGCAATGATATAGTATTAAGTTTAGATACGACGTAATCATTTTACAAAGAGATTCAAAGAAGGAAACATCCACATCTATTTTTAATAAGAAATTATATTGCATGTAACAAAGACTAAAGAGGTGGTTCACATAACACACATCCCACCTAAGACAATGTAATAGCAACAAATGATTACACCTTTCTTGTGACCTTTGGGTGTGCTTGTTTCCTTTTATTTAGACCATACGAAGCATAAGCTTCAATTTAGATCTCGGGATGTTTGTATTTGGGCTATTCAACCTCTCACAAGAGCTATAAATGTTTACTGTGTGATTCTTTTGTAGTGTATCGTAAATTGTATAAAGCAGTTGTTAGATATACTGGTGAAATCATTAGCTATAACAACATTACACCATCAATAATCTAGGACCAATTTAGACCAAACACAACATCTAGCTTACTATCCTTCACTCATTTATTCATTCCGATTTTTGTTTTTCCTATAAAACAATATATACAATATGGGCAATCCTAATCCTAATCCACCCGGGAAAATGATTCCAAAGACATTACGATGCCTAATTGTGATGCTTCTAAGAAAGGAAACTTAAATACTAGTATTTAAGTTAGTTTGACTTAGTTGGCAATACTAGTATTTTTTTTCTCACTGATTGGTTTACCATTTCTTGAAATAGCATTAATACCATTAAGTTCAAAAGTTTCATCGGACACTTCATGAACCACATTTCTTGCTTAACTGTGTCCTGCTCTCTGTATTTTGTCATGTTGTTGCCTTTCACATTGCCTAAGCATGTGTTCTAGATCAATTGCACACCTCTCTCCGATCTAATCTTTTAAGGATGAAACTTGGCATTCCGAGGATCTTTCTTCAATTTCTTTGTTTCTCTTTATTTCAAATTCCCTTCAATACTATTTTGTTTTACTTATTTTTCAATTGCTCATGTCATAGGTACTAACATATTTTTTATCAACTTTTTCTCTCGAGGAACTTCTAATACCAACTTTTAGAACATTAACGTTAGAAAATTATGTTTCTTTGTTGTATTTTGAGTGATGCAGAACATCAAAAGATTGGGTCTGAAATTATTAATTTCTGTCATGTTTTTTTTTTCTCTACTAAGCTCTTTTCCTATTTAACGGTTTTGGTAGAGTTTCCGTCGGTAGAATAGCAAACCGACGATGCATGTGGTGTGCTATTTTTGTTGTTCAAGGAAGAAGTGCGAGTAATAGATGCGTTAAGAATGGTGTTGTTAGAACCGGGCCGAACAGGACTATTCAACCAGAACCGTCGATTCATAGATTGGTTCATTCCCATTTGACCCGTAGTAGTGTTTCAAATTCAAATTCCAAAATTTTCGTTGTCTTTGTGCAATGATGATGAATGAGGCTTGTATTTGTAGAAAGTGTAGTTTGGAGTTGTGCCTTCCTTCACCAACTTGAAATTTATTCTACGATGTGCCAAATTTTACATTTGTATTTGTGCTACATAGCTAAAAAGTCCTCGAGATAGCTCGATTATGCTTTTCTTAAAATCTTAACAAAATTCTAATGATAATGAAATAATGATATCTCTTGTTTTGGATTCAAACTCCATTATCTGTATACATGTTTCACATTCTAGTAGTGTAAATATAATCTGAATAGTTGTTGATAATTGCGGCATTAGCTCAATGTCTCTTGTCCTTTGGGTGTGCTTGTTTCCTTGTATTTGTGCTGGTTCCTTCTCATGCATTGTTGTCCTCATCTTTACTTGCTCTGAAAATAGAACCTGCATTGTCTTTTATACTTTGTTTCAAATTTGACAACTTTCAAAATTTGAATCACCATTATAGTCATACTAGCTTTAAAAAATATCGTGATTTTAACTATCATTTGTTGCTATTACATTGTCTTAGGTGGGATGTGTGTTATGTGAACCACCTCTTGGTCTTCACTCTGTGCAATATAATTTCTTATTAAAAATAGATGTGGATGTTTCCTTCTTTGAATCTCTTTGTAAAAAATGTATCTCCGAGTAAGTATTGCCATGGAATGTTGATCAAATTCATTTTGTCCTTTACATGTCACCTTATTAATATTACACCTTAAAATTTGATTTCTTATTGACAAAGCAGAAGGTAAATTGTTTTTGTTCCGAGAGATGATCATTACGAGTTCATCCACAAATGGCATATTTATATGGATGGTAGTTTGGGTGGTGCATTGGCGACATTGCTTGCTCTTGAACTCGCCGGCAAATCGGTTAGCCAAGTAAGCTTGTTATTATATTTACTGTTTATGACACAATACATATTCATGGTAGCTACTAGCTAAAGTAATCGTATCCAATATTTGTTGATTGATTGATTGATTTTGTCTACAAGGAAGAGAGAAATTAGAAAACCACTTAGAAAACCACTTTGTGAACCTAACTCTACCGATATTTCAATTTTCCTTGTTAATGATTCTCGCGCCACGCGCGCGCGAATATAACTGCATTCCATGGTTTTGTTGGTACAAATTCAATTGGGGTACTGACCATTGATTGTGAATAAATTTGCAAATTCAAAATCAGATAATTATTAGGCCTTTCCATGAATGTTGCAGATTAGTGTCAATACATTGTTGAGGTGACTTTCAGATGTGGTTATCTCATATTGATTTGTGATAAAACATAAAATCCTATTTGAATAGCTTTATTTGGTGTTATGATAGTGCATCATGCCAAAGAGTTCTTCTAGGGAAAGTGTAGATATTATTCATGGACTTCAGAAATCAGAACATATATCATATATAAACTTGCAATTTTGGCAAAATGCTGGTGTAAATTGCATTTGTGGATAGCTGCAACTCGTATTCAGTTGCCAATGAAATGTATAAGATGCATGACTATAGAATTGCTTGAATTGTATTAATTTGTATGCATATTGGTGGGAAACCTGACTTCTACTAAGGAAAACACTGAAAAACATATAACCATTTCAATCAAATCTGATGAAGAAAGTAAAAAACATTTGAAAATAGTATGAACATATCATTTCATTTATTTCATCTCATTTATTGAATAAAGTTTATTTATAGATAAGAATGAAATTAAAAATCAACATTCTAATTCTTAACATCGTACATAATTTGATATAAGTTAATATATTAAATATGATAACATCGTACAGTGCTTGAATTATGCTTATGTATCATGATTGTGAAATGTTTTGGTTTATTTTACTGCTTTTGAAAATAGGGGACTGCATTGTCTCATAGTTTTGAGCCCGTGTTGGCTGATATTTTTGTTTCCTAATTTTGTATTGTTAATAATTTTGTTGTCTCATAGTCGATTCTACGCTACCTGCTGGCAGAATATGATCTTTTAGAAATGGATAAGTCTTGGATTACGAAGCATGAAACACGGATGAATATAAGGAAGGGGTGAAGGGATTCATTAACTTCGCTTTAAACATGGTGCGTTAACGGGAAAATATTATGTCCTTGTCGAGAATGTGGCTTCAAAAAAGGAGGACTTGGGATGTGGTATATGACCACTTAAGATGTACGCCATTTCGAGTAGGATATACTTGTTGGTCCTATCATGGGGAGATAGAAAACCATAACGCCTCAGCGGTAACACTCAACATGCAACTCAAAGCACAATCGTTGAAGATCCCATTCAAAATATGATTAATGATGCTTTTGGTATCGATGGCCCTTTGTGCAAATGAAGTACTGGTTGCATCCAATGTAGAGTTTCAGAGAGATGAGGATGTGATTCAAAACACCAATCTAGAAAGGAATGAAGCCAATGAATTTTATGAATTAGCAAGAGATGGAGAACAACCCTTGTATGAAGGTTGTACAAACTATTCAAGGTTATCTTTTTTGGTGAAGTTATATCATATCAAATGCTTGTGTGGAATGAGTGACAAGGCCATGACAATGATTTTAGAACTTTTGCAAGATGCATTCAAAAATGCAAAGATTCCAAGTTCATTTTATGAGGCAAAGAAAACAATCACCAAACTTGGTTTGAACTATGAAAAGATACATGCATGTCCGAATCATTGTATGCTCTATTGGGGAAATACGGAAGACGAAGGAAGGGAAAATTGTAAAGTTTGTCACACTTCTAGATGGAAATCAAGGAAAAAGCCCGGGGGTACTGAAGTTAACACTGATGACAATAGTATGAAGAAAGTTCCTGCAAAAGTTCTTCGCTACTTTCCGTTAAAACCCCGATTACAGAGACTATTTTTATCTTCAAAGACAGCCGAGGACATGATATGGCATGCTACTAATAACAATAATGATGGAATGATGAGACATCCTAGAGATTCTGAAGCTTGGAAACGATTTGACTCAACACACTCTTTGTTTGCATCTGATGCACGAAATGTTCGTCTTGGGTTAGCTATCGACGGTTTTAATCCCTTTGGTGTTATGAGTTCAAATTATAGTATTTGGCAGTTATTCTCTTTCCTTACAACACTCCTCCATGGGTGTGCATGAAACAGAACATCTTTTATAATTTCGATGATAATTCCGGGAAAAAATGTCGGGCAATAATATAGATGTCTACTTGCAACCTCTTATTAGAGAATTAAATGAATTGTGGACAACGGTGTGGATGCTTATGATTCTTTCAAGCGTGAGATGTTTAAATTACATGCGGCGTTAGTGTGGACAATAAGTGATTTTCCGGGTTGGGAACACTTTCTCGGGTGGAACACATACACCGGACTTGCTTGCCCATCATGTAACTTTGACTCTATTCCTTGTCGTCTTCCTCATAGTAGAAAGTGGTGTTTCATGGGTCATCGTCGTTTTCTTGACAGAGGCACCGATTTAGATTGAATCGGATTCGCTTCAACGGTGAGCAAGATTTGCGTGAGTCCGCCAAAAATATTGTGCAGTTCTCGATATTCTTGGGCGGGTTTTTAACATTGAAAATAAATTTGGACTAAGACTAGAGAATGAGGGGACAAGAAAAAGAACAAGAGGTGCGCGACTTCCACGTGGTAACACTACTCAACAATGGAAAAAAATGTATATTCTTTGAGCTTCCATATTGGAAAGATAATTGTTTGCGCCACAACCTTGATGTGATGCACATTGAAAAGAATGTATGTGATAATATCTTACACACTCTGCTAAATGATAGTGCAAAGTCAAAAGATCACATCAATTCTCGAAAAGATCTTAAAGATATGGGCATAAGACCGGACCTTTGGCCGATGAAAATGGAAAATATCCTTTAAGTTTGTCTTTACAATGACTAAAATGGGCAAGAGAGCTTTTTGGCAACTTTAAAGAACATGGACCGTGCGGATGGTTATTCGAGCAACATTTCAAGGTGTATTGACTTAGATAATCTTAAGTTGAATGGAATGTTAAAAAGTCATGATTGTCATATATTGATGGAGCAGTTGCTACCGTTAGCCATGCGAACATCATTGCCCAAAGAGGTTTCAAATTTGTGTTGATTGAGTTATGCTCATTCTTTAGACAAATATGCAGATAAAGTATTGAAAATTGAAGATTTGGACAAATTGAATAATCAAATTGTCGTCACTTTATGCCACATGGAAATGTTATTTCCTCCTTCATTTTTCATCGTTATGGTTCACTTGGTTGTTCACCTTGTGGAAGAAGCTAAACTTGGAGGTCTGTCCATTATCATTTGGATGTATCCAATAGAGAGGTAAAATATATGTTTTAGCTTCTTTTTATATGTTTTCAATTTGATAATGTAATGGTTATTCTAAACGACATTTGCATATATAGGTATCTTGGACATTTAAAATCCTACGTTCGTAATAAAGCACGTCCTGAAGGGTCTATAGCAGAAGGTTACCTAATGGAAGAAATCCTTACCTTTTGTTCAAGGTATTTAGACAATATTGAAACAAGAATGAATAGACCTCCTCGTGTAGACGATGAACCCGACACCATGGAGGCTCAGTCACGGATAACTGAACTATTTCCTATAATTGGAAAATCGGTTGGTGGTTCTTCGTATTTTACTCTTACACCAAGAGAAAAGTTACAGGCTCATCGACACATGCTAACAAATTGTCAAGTTGTTGATTATTATATTCAGTAAGTATTTCTTCACTTAGATTGACCGTTCGTTTTCTTTTTCGTGGGTACATCTAATACTATAAAATTACATAGGCAATTTAGAACTATTGTGCGAAGGAAACTTAGGGGAAAAAATGCTTCAGAGATAGACAAACAAGTTCATAGAGAATTCGTTCGTTGGTTCGCCAATCGTGTAAGTGTTTATGCTATTTCTATTTCATTAATATTTCTATTTCATTAATATTTTCGCAATGTGATTAATAATCTACACTATGACATTCAGATTGGGAATAATCTTGACACTCTTAGCATACAAGATAAAGATGTTCTTGTTAGTCTTGCACAAGGTCCTTTTAATCAAGCTAGAAGGTTCACGCGTTTAATGTTAATGGATACAAGTTTGGACTTTAGAACGAGACAAGTTTCTAAAAACTCAAAATAGTGGAGTTTTTGGCATGTTTGGAACGAGAAGTTATTCAAGCAAAGTAGTGATACTCAAATGAGGTTTGGAGGGTGCCTTACTATGGACGATTAGTAGACATCATTGAGTTGAGCTATAGTGGTTTCACAAAGAGTCATGTTTAAATGTGAATGGGCTAATACCACTAATCCAAGAGGTTTGAAGATGGATAAGTTGGGCTTTACCTCTATCAAGTTTGCACGAAATATACATAGTGGAGAACATGAAGATGATGAACCATACATTAGAGCTTCCAAGCTCAAATGGTCTATTATGTAGAGGATGAGAATGAACAAGGTTGGAGTATACCAGTTCATTTGAAACCAAGAGACTTGTATGATATGGGTGAAGATGAGAATGAAATTGTGGCATCCAACGAGACATACCCATCACAAAATCTGGAACAATTTTTCTTGGATGATAATACACATATTCCTTTAGCAAGAGTAGTTTTAGATAATGAACCCGAAAGTTCAAATTTGTTAATGAAAATGTTGATGACGATGATCAAGATATGGTTTTATGAATGTGATTGGTAGTTCATTCTATGTAATATTGTTGCTAACTCTTTTAGTTTAACTATGACATAGTTTGTTTGAGATTGATCTCAATCCTTTTAATGTTTCCATTAAATGATTTACTTTACTTGAATTCCTTTTTGATACGGTGTTATGAATTTCTTGTCCATTACTTATGCTAATGAATCAAGGTTTATGATTATGTCGTAAGCTTTATGCCATTACTTGCTAACCAAAGTGAGTTTTCTAATTTAATACGTGCATGTGAGTTTTCATAGAATATATGCATGCGATTTCTTCTGATTTTGATTTATTGCCTAACATGTATTGGTAGGTATGCCTCCTAAAAGAAGATATGATGGCCTCCGTAATGGTCAACCCACATCCGTTCAAGGACATGATTCTTCCGTGAGAAGCACCCATAGTGGTACCGCTACCCCAAAGGGTGTCTATGCCTAACCCATCTTCATCTTTGGAAGATGACATTCCTGAGTTCGATGATGTGCCCTTTCCAAATGAAGCTGGTATCTCAGAAGGTTCATCTTCAAAAATACCCAAGACTAATCCCAAATGGATAGTGGATGTTATTGGTAAATAAACTCTAATTAGGTGGTGTATTTTCCATTATTTATATTTCGTGTACTAATATTTTGACTTATTTTGTGTTAGATGAGGAGGGTAATCGCAGCCAAAGAAGCCTAAAAGTGCGAGATTTGATTCCAAACCGCCTAGGATTCAAAGTTATGACCCAATGGAATGCAAAAAATCAACCAGTTGGACTGTCTCTTTGGTTTATTAGGAGGTTTTTGGGTTTTCTTGGAAATCATTTTCACAAATTCCCTATTTTGTACACGGATTGGCGTGAAGTCCCTATGGATTACAAAAATAATTGTTATGAGAAAGACATAAAGGTATAGAGCAAAATTACTTAATACATTTTATTGTTATTTATGTTTTGTTACTAACATCTTTTATTGTAATTGTATTAAAGACAAAATTTGTGGTAAATGATGGAGCTCACAATAAATGGATTTTATCAAGCTTGGGAAAGAAATGGAAGGACGATCGTTGCAAGCTTTTTAAAGAAAATTATAAGCGGGAGCTTACTCGTGAAGAAAATACTCGGAACCCAGGGAGGAGGACATTCCCAGCATCATTGGAGGAAGTTTTTGGAGTATAGGTGAAACACGAAACTATGGTAATAACATAACTTTTCTTAAATTGGTTCTTTGTTTAATTTGATTAGTATCACTTAATTGGTTTCATTTCTTTGTTATTGATATTGTGGATGCGTAATTTTTTCCTATTATATCCTTCAGAATGAAACATTAATAATTTTTTCCTATCATATCCTTCAGAATTAATATAAATTACTTTGTTAATGACTTTGTTTATAGGCAATGGCGGATCAAAATGTCGCAAACCGCTCAAGCAACGGAGTTCCTCATACATTAGGGGCTAAGACAATTGCGTAAAGCAACATGAGATGGTATCATATCTCATTTTTTCTATTGTTTGAAAATCATAGAAAATGGTTTAACTATATTTATATGGTGATACGATTTAGGAAGAGCGAGATGGGCGGACTTATACTAGAGCAGATATGTATGAAATTGCTCATAAAAATCAATCTGAGTGATTTTGTTAATGATGAAGCAAGACAAAACCATGTAAGTCCAATATCATATATGTATAGCTATGTTTGATTGCAACATATCATATTATTGGGCACATCGTAAATCTTTATGTCTTTCTTCAATACATGTAGGAAAAATTACAACAAGCAGTTCTTGAGGGTTCTTCTGAGCATGAAGCCTTTATTGAAGTTTTCGGGAAAGAACATCCTGGGTATAGTCGAGGCATGGGACTCGGTGTAACACCAACTCGGCTCTGGAAAGCAGTTCGTTCTACGACATGATTCATATGATTTTCAAGCTAATGAAAAGATGTCGAGATGCAGAGTCAAATTGATTCTTTACAAGCACAAGTTGTTGAGGTTGAAAGTTTAAAGGCAAAAGCTGCTGAAGTTGATGCTCTAAAGGAACAAGTTGCTGAATTACCTCTTTTGAAGGAACAACTTGCTTTTGTTATGCAACTTCTTAAGCAAAATCCGGTGAGACAATATTTGTCTTAATGCATTAAATCATGCTTATTGATCCAATGGAAAAGTTGCTAATTTATGACGATTACTGCTTGATTATTTATGACGATTACTATCATGATTATTTATGACGATTACTGCTTGATTGGTTATGAAGTCAATTATGGTGCATTTTTCATTGGCACATACTCTTGTTATAAATGGGGTGAGCACACTGACACATACTCTTATTAGATGACTGGTTTATGTTATTATTATCATTTTCTCTTGCAAAGTTTTGATTTGTTCATTTTTCTTCATTGGTGTGAAGGGTTTTCATTTTTTGAATTGGGATTCTGTGAAATCTAGTAATGGGTCAATTTGGATTTGTCTATGTGGTAAAGGGATTCATGTTAGTTAGCTCATTGTCTTTGTAGATTCTTTTATTCTTTGTTTTTGGGAGATTGATAGTTACCCTCTGAATGTTGAGCTCTTTCTGCTATATTTGCTCTATATTTGTGTATAAGGAATTTGGTAATTTTTGAACTTGTGGTGCTTGAGTTTTGAAGAAATTTAGTCTGATCTTAGTTTTAGTGCTATTGTTTGAATTGAACTGAATTGTACACTCTGTAGCATCGACACTCTGTATGGGAGAGTTTGTGGTTTGGATTTGTAATGTGAAATGGAGAAAACATATATGTCAAGGAGGTTAAGATAATTAAGAGATCTTAATTAATTATTCATATTATTAATTGTCTTATTGGGAGGTTGTGAAGTCAACAATAATTGTTCATTACTTGGGTTTTAGTTTTGTCTATAATATTGATTCTAACTTAATTTATGGCTCTTTTTTCCAGTCGCTTAACTTGGAATCACAAGATGATTTGAGACGCTCTTCTGGTGCCAGTCACACAGGACAAAATGAAGCAAGCCCATCCCGTAGGACATCTAGATAGATGATTCTATTTGGTTGTATTTTGATGTTATGAACTAGTTTTGCTAGTTGGTTGTACTTTGAGATTTTATGAACTAATTAAGTCGGTTGTACTTTGATGTTATGAACTAATTTAGTTGGTTGTATTTTGGTGCCATGAACAACTAGATTTGGATGTATGAACTAAGTTCTAGTTATTATGAACTAAATTTGGTTTCTAGAAGGCGGTATGTGATTTTGGCATAATTGTAGTTTCTTTAATAGGTACAAGTTAGGTTAGAAAGGTACAGAAACAAAAATCAGGTTTAAAATTTAAAAAAAAAATTATTTTTTAACTTGCGGCGGTTGCAACCGCCGCTAGTGTTGGTGGGAAAATTTTGGCGCGTAGCTTTGCGACAGTTAATAACCGCCGCTAGTGTTGGTGGGAATTTTTGGCGCGCACCTTGGCGGCGATTATAACCGCCACGAACTCGTTTGAAGAAAATTCAAAATGCTTGTTGTGGCGATTATGAAACCGCCGCCACGTCGCGGCGGTTTGTGCGGCGATTCTTGGAACCGCCGCCAAAACTACTGGCGACGCTAGAAATAACGGCGCTCTGAGAACCGCCACAAAGATAAATCCACGGCGGTTAGAACCGCCGCCGATCTCAATTTGAACCGCCGCCGTTCCTCCGTTTCTATGTAGTTTCCACTATTTTTTTCAAAATAGTTTTCCATTTTGACATGGTTTCTATAGAAGTTATTATTTACACATTTCTATTTTCTTTTTACAACTTTTCATAGTTTGGACTCTGGTTATTTTATTGTAAATTCTTACATGAAGAGGAATTCTCATATTTTTTTTAATTATGCCTCAGTATAATTTTTCTTTTTGTCAATTGCAGAATATTGAAGAGACTTAGCAGACATGAGGTCAAGTGATGTTGTGAGCTTCATGTTGTGTGCTTCATTAGGTCAAATCTGTGTGAATTTTACCGGTATCTCAACTAAAGAAGGCCTCCATTGTCATACAACTTGGTGTTAGGATTTTGTTTAAGCCATGGTGTCAACAGATTCCCATGCTAAATTTTCTGGTGTTGTCCTTGATGATTCTTTGTTGTAAAACAAATGAGTTTTCCTTGGAGTTTGATGATGCTTCTTTATTTTGGGAGACTGATTAGTTTTGTTTGGCAATTTGCCAAATTTGAAACTACTATGATAATTAAAATTTAATTACAAATTGTTATGGCCAGTATTTATTGAAGGCAATTTAGTAGCTATCATTGAAATTCAAATCCTATACTTTCAATGAGACACAATATACTTCTATTTTAATGCTCCGATGGTTTAATTATAAAAAGAGTGCATAGTTACATGTAACTAAGTTGACTTTAATCATTTCAATATAGAAATGCAGTGGTAAATGCAAAGTTGCCCACTTGGTGGCCGGCTTTAGTCAAAGTTGAAGCTCGAAGTGCTTTCTTTGGTGTTGATTTAATGCAATGACTTCACTTCAATTTGATGAAAGCTAGATAGAATATAGATGATGTTGGGTGGACATCCTATTGGGATGTTGGATGTTATCTACTTTGGAGTTGGAAAAATAAAGAAGAATATTATGTGTCATATATTTGACCTTTTAGACCTTGAGGCGTGGTCACTAATTGTGTGAAGGAGTACCATGCTGTAATAATTGATCCTGGGGTGGTGAAAGATAGTGTCATAGAGTATGTTAGTGTTAAGTGGGACCCTCTTTAAGATGAGTGGTTGTGTGTTAACTCTGATAGGGACGTTAAGGTTTATTCTAAGGTTGCTAATTGTGGGGGTCTAGTGATAAACTCTAATGGTGTTTGAATCACAACTTTCTCTAAATTTATTAAGTTTTGTGACCTTTTTGTTGTTGAGTTTTGGGGAGTTATGATTGGCTTACAGGTTGTTCGCTCTAACGGTAGGAGTAGGGTGGTGGTGCAGGTGGATGCCAATGTGGTTTTCCATGTAATCCTTGGTATGGAGAGTGGACACATTTTGGGGATCGAGGGGTATTGTTAGGGAGATCCACAAGCTACTAAAATTTCCTTGGGAGGTCTGCTTTGTTGGTATCTTCAGAGAGGCTAATCGTTGTGCGGATGCTTTTGTAAATATTGGATGTTGTCAATCTGAAGATTTAATTTTTAATGGGCAATGTCCTACTTTCGCAGGAACATTATTGCTTTTTAATGTTGTAGGGAATGTTATTCCCATACTTGTTCCTATTTAGTTTTTTTTTTTTCAGCTTTGGGGCTTAGCCCCCATTTTATACCAAAAAAATAGTTACCCATGGTCTTGCACCATTAGAGTCCCTCTCTATTCCAAATGATTAATAATTAGGTATCATAATGAAGATTAGAATAGACAAAATGAAGAATAACCAAAAATATGACTTGATCTGTAACCCCAATCAGTTGCATCTCTGAAACCAATGGAACTCATTGTCCAACCCAATGTGCTAACAACCCTAAATAAGGAGTCATAGATTGTATGTAGGGGAGTTTTTTTACTATTGGTGACGAAAGAAACTCAGGCTTTCAATGAAGTTAGAGTCATTGTTGGTGGAGGTAGGTGCAAACGGCGGTGGAATACTAGTGGTGGCCCAGAGCATGGGCGAGAGGGGCGACCTCCCAGGGCCCCATTTTTTGAGGGCACCAAATTTTGATTTTCTACTACTATATATAGATATTAGGATAAAAAATTGTTTACGGTGAAATTTGGTAAACAACCGCTGGTCTGAATTAATTACTTGCGAGATCAACCAGTGAATCTCAGGCTAGATAACCTAGGCAAAAAAAGAGTTGGTTTTCGGGCGTGGCCTACTCTGATTGTCCCGAAACCACATCCAAAAAATCCAGAAAAAATCAGGGCTCATTACTCCCTTTGAAAGAACTGCTTACGGGACTTCGGGGCTCCAAATCCCATATATAGTTTACTATTTTTTATTAATTCTTTGAATTTTTCATAATCTCCAAAAAAAATTAAAAAAATTGCATAACCTTATTTTGATTTTATTATACTTTTATTGGTGTTTTAATAATTTTTAGATTAGTTTCGGTCAAAAAAAAGATTGGTTTTGATTCTTTAACGAATTTTTTGTGGTGTTTTTAAAACTTTTTTTAGTTGTTGTTGTCCTCCTCCTTTTACCGGATGTTATGTTGTCGTGAATGCATCTGATAACCAAAACATCACCGGTATCCATATCTATTTTTTCAAAATATAAAACCAATTTTACTTTTAATTTTTTTAACAAATTAGAAATAATTGAAAAACATATTTGTCAATTAAAGACATAAATTTGTAGTTAAAAAATTCAAAACGAAATTATCTATTTAAAGAATAAATACAAACTTTAAAAAAATTGAAAAACGTATTTATCTATTTAATATATAAATCTTTTGCTAGAAAATACAAAACAAAAAATCATAAATCCGTTTTGTATTTTTCAACAACAGATTTATCAACTAAATAGATAAATCTGATTTCCAATTTTTTTAACTACAAATTTATCTATTTAATAGATAAATCCGTTTTGAATTTTTTAAGGGGTAATATGGGGATAATTGAAATATGTGGGGTATAGAGTCAAACGGTGAGGGTATAAAAATCGCCACCCATATGTTATTATTGATATGGTTTACAACAAATCTACTTATATTTTCTTCTTCAAACATTTTCTTCAAGAGGTCGCATCTCTTATCCAACTTTCTACCTAAAGAACCCCTCTTTTGAAGTCGATAAATGTGTAGAATTACTAACAAATTTAGGGTTGACAATGAACAGAACCAACTTGAACAAAGTTTGAAACTCGACTCATTAATAAATAACTTGTTGAACTCGGCTCATGAACCACATGAGTTGAACTTGAGCTGAGTATTGAGCTAAACCAACTTCGATATATATATATATATATATATATATATATATATATATATATATATATATATATATATATATATATATATCTTTTACTTTAATATAATATTTGTTGTGCATTTTGGGTTCCTAGAGCAATATTTTTTGTTTATTGTTCGATGCAAGTTGTTTAGAATTAACTATATTATTATGTTTCTCTAATTTTTTTATTAAACACTCGTGAGATAGGTTAGCAATAAATATTATAAATATATTTATATTTTCAATTAAGTAATTATTTTATCCAAAAAATATTAGTAAATTGATGTTTTAAAATAAAAATGGTCTACATTTTTTTGGCTTTTTCACAAAAAAAAAATTATGCTACTTCGTGCGAGTCAGGCTAAGGAGCGGAACCAAGCTACTCGCGAGCTTGAGTCGAGTTCGAGCTGAAAAAAAATGTTCATGTCGAATTCGAATAAAACTATGAACTGAACCGATTCTTATCGGGTCGACTTTGTTATACCCCAATTTTGTCCGTATTCTTTTTCTTGTTCTAGTCGTTTATTTCTAGTAAGGGCGTGTTTCGGAGTCGCATGTTTACGAGAGTTATCAGTGTAGGGTCCCGATTACCAACCCTAACCAATTCCAGTCACTACGTTCAACTAACTCAAAATACCGTTATTTAAAATTGGCGCGCTTGAATGATCGATCGGTCTTGTTGTGCGCTCTTGATTTAATATCGTATTCAAGTTTAGTCGTACGTGAACCGGTCTACCAAAATCCATTTTTCTCAAAGTTGGCTTAAACTCAAACCTAAGGATGCGACTCCGAGTTATTTTTTAACACGCCCATTTTCTTATAGTGTTGGTCTAGTCTTAGCTTGATGCCGAGTCCTGGGTTCGTTTTCGTCTTTATATTTGGTTTTTTTCCTATTATTATTTTTTCTTACTTTGTTCACTTAATTTGTTTAAGCACTTAATAAGTCTAGAAATGTCAAAAATTCAATTTAGTTTAGTGTACAATGTTTAAGAGTCCAATATGTCTAAAAATGTCAAAAATTTCAATTTAATTTACAATTTAAAATACTATAACAGTCCAAAAAATGTCAAAAAATAGTATTTAGTTTAATTTACAAATTAAAAGCACTTAATAGTCCAAAGAGTCCAAAAATACAAAAAAATACATAAAAATGGAATCCGAAAATAATAGAAAAAACGCAAAAAATATATAGGGGTGCAAGTAGGATTTTTCAGCTGCTCTCCAGCTGCTGATTTGGGCTGCAGATATGAAAAGCAAAGAGGGTCAAAGTTAGTCAAAGCCCAAGGAAAACAGAATTAAATGCTAAAACCTAGAATTTTAGTATAAAAATGGGATCAGACCTCAGTCAAAAGCACGAATTTCGAGTAAGAAAAATCACTAAAAAAGGATTAGGGTTTTACACTGAAACTCTAATCATCCAAACAGATTGTGTAGATCTGAGCAGTAAAAAAAAAAGAAAGAGAGGAAGGACTCAGAACACAGTAGAAGGGAAAGCAGAAAGCAGTGGAGAGATCGTTTTGCTTTTTTGAGTAATCTGAAAACAGGTTGGTATTTCTTTTGTTCCTTAGATCTGTAAATAGGGGTTTATATGTTGTTTAGATTTCAAATCGCATGTATGTACCAGTAAAAAAATAACATATGCTACAGAATCAAAAACAGTTAGTGTATTTTCAAAGTTCATGAATAAAGTTCTTATGCTGTGTATCAAAAAAACGTGTCTGCTTTGATTAGGACTCATCAAATGGGTTATGCTTAAAAACTGGTCTTATTGTTATATGTTCAGATCAAAATAGTTATTCTTAGTGAAATAATCATACTCAGAGACCTGAAAACGCAAAAACCGAATAAAATAGAGGAATAAAATGGGTAGGAGAGAAATCAGACCAGCGAAAGCGTAAAAAGTCAATGAGATAGAATACTGACCTTAAGCTCGCCGGAGCTCCGGTCATCTTCTCCGGCGAGAGCTCCGGCGAGACCCTCAAAACCAAGCCCAAAACAGAGCCAACAGCAGCATAAATCACCTAAAACCGAACCAACAGTGCAAAACACCACCACTTGAAACCATCACCATCAACCCAGAAAAAAAGAAGCAAGGTTTTTCAGTGACAGAAAAAAAAAACGAAATAAGAGAGGAAGAGAAAACAAGGAACAGAAGCTTACCACACCCTCGATGGCGTATGCGTCGCCGTCGTCGTCACCATCGCCCTCACCATCCACCGCCACCGAAACCACCCTCTTCCCTCTCACTGTTGCTCTCTCTCCCTCCGTTAAAACCGGCGACAGCTGCGCCGAGATATTCTCTCTCCCTCCCTCGCCGTGAAACCGGGCGGATTTTCCGCCGGACTTCTCTCTCTCTCTCTCTTGAGGCTGCGCGGCGCCGCAGCATAGTGAAGAAGGAATAGGGTTTTTGCATTAGGGTTCTCGGTAGGTTTAGGTTTATATATGATGTTTTTATTTTTTTTATTTTTTTTAATTGTTCAGATTAATCTTCACACCCCCTGTATTCACGCATGCAACCCTCACTTACTTAAGCCCAGTTTTGTATACTGGGCTCTCCAGATGCGAACTGGGCTTTCATTTTTGCACCCCTTATTATTTATACATACCCCTGCGACTAATAAAACCCCAATTTACTATGTTCACCCCCTGTTTCGTTTTTTTTAATTCTTTTCCAATAATAATATAAATTATTTTTCTCATGAAAATAAAATAAGCGGCTAAGTCGGTTGTACAACCGGGTTAGTCATTATTTTAGGGCCAATGAGCTGTACAGTTCAGTAACCCTACAAACCTAACAAACAAATTATTTCTCTAAAGATAAAACGGCTAAGTCGGTTGTACAACCGGGTTAGTCATTATTTTAGGGCCAATGAAAGTCAGATGATTCAAGAACCCTACAAACTTAACAAATATGAATAAACCATTTTCCTAAAAATAGGGGATTAAGTCTGGTCAGACAATCGGGTTGGTCAAAGATTCTAGAACTAATGAGTCACATCTGATTCGGGAGTTCTAGAATACCTATTCTAAAACGAACCCACCTCACACCAAACCTCTTTCTTTCAAGAACCCTAAAATTATTTTCAAAAGTAGGGGCTAAGTCGGTTTGTACAATCGGGTTAGCTTGGCGTCCTAGGATCAAATGAGTCATGAGTTCAAGGAATCCTAGGATCCCTACATTAAAAACACCAACCCACAAACATTTTCGGGAAGAACTACGTAGCTTTGATTCCTCCATTGCATCCGAGGTGCGTAGGAGCAAGAATCAACTCTTGTCAAGCACTAAAAACAAAAACCTAAATAAATCTTTTTTTACAAATAAAAGGGTAACAATTAAATAAAATCTTAAATTAATTAGACCATAGGATGTCGTGGGGTGCTAATACCTTCCCACACATAATGACTCCAGAACCCTAACAACGCCTTATCTTAAAACCTAAAGGGATTTTCCGAATTTGCCCTTAAACTAAAATTTGGTGGCGGCTTCCTAAGAACCATTTTCAAGAATCCTTTCCGGATTTTTCTGGTCGCTCTGTTGGCGACTCCACTTCGGGACTTATATATTTTTAGAGAGTCAAAACCTAGTTTAATTAATTTAGGATTAAATTCAATTTTACCTTTTATTTATTCATTTATTTATTTACTTTTGCAATAATTATGTTATTTGTTTGTATAAACCTTAGGGTAGACGACGATATTTTGTATGTATGTTTGTTTTGTTTGCATGACTTTGGGTTTATTTTGCTCCTACACACACTTTGCACTTCTACACTTCACACACGTGAGAAAAGTCCTCACCCGGACTCGAGCATAAACCTAAGTTAGAACGAGATTGCGTAGTGATGGCTCATGGACGACGTCTCGTTGGGTGGTCACGAAAATCTCACCTAGAGTTTGATTCCTTTTGAGGATGTTATCCCTTCTAATAGCTTGCCTATTGTGGGGTCGATGTTCTTGGATCGGGTCCTTGGCTCTAGGAACCATGTGTAGGATCCTTTAGAACCATCCTTGTGAGATTCATTTGTAAAGAAAGCCTTAGACCCACTTCCATAAGATACCTCCTAGGTTCACAAAGGAGCTTAACACCCTTGCATTCAAAACAAACATTAGTGCATGTCGTCTTTTTACAAACAAGAAAACAAAAAAAAATCAAAAAAAACAAGAAAAATCAAATTTGTTACTTTTCCACAAAACACATGCATTTTTTTCTTTTACATCATATGAAAAATACAGAAAATATATATCACATGCATACAAAAAAATATGCCACATTACATGCATTTTTTTCCCTTACATGCATTGTTTTGCCGACAGGGAATTGTAAGCCTTTTTCGACAAAAATGGATCAAAGCATCAAGAAAACCGTGAAATTGAGAATCAGACAACCAGACCTAAAAAGCTTGCTTGACCTAAGCGACAAGATGCCATCGGGACGACGTGATTCCTTCTCCAACAAATATGGGAATATTCTGAGTCTCCTAAAAGTCAACGTGCAAGCAGAGGCCCTTACTGCTCTAGCCCAATTCTATGATCTACAACTTCGGTGCTTCACTTTCCAAGACTATCAGTTGGCTCCAACCTTGGAAGAGTTCGAACAGATTCTGCAATTCCCCGCTGAGAACAATAAGCCCTACCGATATGCTGAAAACAACTCTTGGGTTAAAGGTTTGGCCGGTATCCTCAAAATCAATGCATCAAGTTTAGCTAAAGAAGTGGTGGTAAAGGAGAAAATGGAAGGTCTGCTAGAGAATACTTGGAAGAAGTGGCTTGGTTTTATTTGGTAAAAATGATTGGGTTGCCTTCGGTGGCGCCCTAGCACTCCTTATCTATGGGATAGTTTTGTTCCCTTATGTTCGACTTTGTTGACTACACGACCATTGACGTCTTTCTAGCATTCAAAACTAGAGGACGTAATCCTACTTCGCTTATCCTTGTCGACATATATTACGCTCTCCATGATCGCCATGACAAGAAAGGGTGTGCTCATATGTTGCTTACATGTGTCAGATCGTTGGTTTGTCTCCCACATCTTCAAGAGTAACTATCACATTGAAGCTAAAAGTAAATCTGATTGGAAGCAATACATCACCAACCTCAGGGGAAGCGGCATAACATGGTGTTCCCTTGCTCGAGACACAAATGAGTTTATTTACCAATGTGAGGGTTTCCCAAATGTCCTCTCATAGGAACTAAGGGTTGCATTAATTACAATCCCGCACTTGCCTTAAGACAACTTGGTTATCCGATGTTGCATCCGCCTCCAACGAGAATCTTTGACCGCTTCAGATTTGGGCGTAAGAGGTTCTGAAGATCTTAGTATGCTGAGAAGAATTAGTCGTGCATGGGACAGAGTACTCAAGAAAGGTCGCCTTGAATTGGGTCGCAAGGGAACTAATGTAGGGGAAAATTACCTTCAGTGGGTTCAACTCAGAGTCAAAGAGGTCAAACTACCCTTCCGTCCTGCACTTCCGGTGAGCGAAGTTCCTGAACCTACTCCTATCCTTAATGAAGAAGTTGAGAAACTCAAGAGCTCCTTGGCAAAATCTGAACAAGAGAAAGCTGAATTACAAGCTCAGTTAGAAAGAGCTCTTCAAGAAAAGAGGAGCTTGCGGCAAGAGAATGCTTTCAAAGATAAGCGTATCGCTGAATATGTTGAGGAGTTGAGCGCGGGCAATAAAAAACTCTTCGATGTGCAAAAATGTCTCAAAGGCGCTAATGATGAACTCAAGGCACGTAACCAAGATAGAGATAGAGCTATTGACAAAGCTGTGCATTTGAAACACAACTAAATAGATCCAGAGCGGTGAGAAAGACTTGCGAGGTCAACTAGAAAGAATGAAAGCTCACTTGGAGGGGTTAGTCATGCGAGTACGAGCAAACTTGGGATCAAAAGGAAGGCTAAAGGTGTAGTGCTAGGAAGGCTTGAAGAATGTCAAGCGGCCCGCAACAATGATTCGTAGAGATACCACCGAGGCAAAGAGTTTCGCGAACATCGTGAATTGCTTTGCAAAGAGATCGAAGATGACCTTGCTCACCTTAATTACGAAATACGAAGTTGGGACGGTCATTGCACATACTTTGGAAAGAAAGGTTCTCATGCTTGGCGGATGGGTAATGAAGCTATCGAGAGAAGTTCCAGAGCGCCCAAAGCAAATTTGAACTCGTTATGACTAGAGAAAACATTCCCACTAAAGTTGTTAGATTTGTTAAGTTCTGTAGAAATCTTATTGAAGTACTCCAAATTAAGGCACGTGTGCCCGATGATAAGAAAAGGAAAAGAGCTTGAATGTAGTTGTCTGATTATCAAACATTATGTTTTCACGTTTTATTAATGAATGAACTCCTTTTATTTTTGATCTAAGTTTGCGTTTTATTTGTCGAAACAATGGCTTACAATTCCCCGACGCGATACATTCCATCATACATTCGCAATTCATGCATACTCATACTCACGTCATACATTTTGAAAAAAAAACAGAAAAAGGCAAACTGGTTCTTCAACATCGTTATTGGACCCGCTCTCAAGCAAAAAAGATGGCTGAAATTCAAGACAACCAGGCACTAAAGGACGAGATTGAGAAGCTGAAGGAGCAGATGACCTGAAAGCCCGGTGGCGCCGCCCATGGATTTTCTCAAATCCCCGAACCTGACTTCAAGAATCATACTCGCCCTGTCGTGGTTCCAGTTCCTCATCCCTACCACAATGCGGGTGGCCTTTCTCATGGCTACCAAACTGAAGATCCCCAAGCAAAAGATAAGCTGCAAATACTAGAAGAGCGTCTAAGAGCTGTGGAAGGATCCAATGTGGGAGTAGGGGATGCATATGACTTATGCCTCGTTCCCAATGTGATCATCCCTCATAAATTCAAAGTGCTTGGGACTTCGACAAATATCGAGGCAACTTTGTCCTCGTAGTCACCGATCATGTATCGCAGAAAGATGGCTCGGCTTTGCACGCAACGATAAACTTACGATCCACTACTTCCGTGCGGCTTTTAGCCGAGCAAAGATCGTTCGGTATATGCAACTGGAGCGCACTCACATTCGGTGCTGGAAAGACCTAGCTGACGCTTTTTTAAAGCAGTATAAGTATAACATTGATATGGCTCCTGATCGGACGCAACTTCAGAACATGACCAAAAGAGACAATGAGTCGTTCAAGGAATATGCCCAGCGCTGGAGAGGGTTAGCTGCACAGGTAGCACCACCCCTGTTAGAGAAAGAAATGGTTGCCATGTTCATGGAGACTCTTCCGTCACCCTACTTTGACAAGTTGATCGGAGGAGTGTCTTCAAATTTCTCAGACATGGTTACCATAGGGGAGAGGATAGAAAGTGCCATGAAAAATGGAAAAATTACCCATAGCTCCACAGGAACCTACAACCAGAAAAAGCCTTTCTCTGGATATCCCAAAAAGAAAGAAGGAGAAACAAATGCCATCACAAAAGCCCCCTACAATACCCCTTCACCAACCTTTCAACTTCCTGCCCAAACACAACAAACTCCACCTCCCTACCAAAATTACAGAACCCAAAACTACCCAGAAAGAAAACACATCAACTTTGACCCCATACCCATGTCTCACACAGACCTCTTCAACCACCTCATTAACAATAACCTAATCACTCCCCGACCGATGAGACCACTCCAGCCTCCTTTCCCAAGAGGTTATGATTCTAACGCTGCCTGTGGATTCCACGCTGGGGCAATAGGCCATTCAACTGAAAACTGCAAGGCGTTTAAATATGTAGTACAAGAGCTAATCGACTCCAAGATGTTGAACTTCAAAGAAGACGGTCCGAATGTGGCCACAAATCTCTCTGGGGCATGCAAATTCATCTGTTAATGCTGTTGGAGGAGAATTCTTGATCAAAAAGGTGGAAGACATCAGGACACCTTTGGATACCATACATGCTCAATTGTGTCATTTCGGAGTCATCATGAAGGGATGCACCAACAAAAGTGTGTGTACTGACCCTCACTGTATTGGATCTTGTGAATCATTCAAACAGGTTCTTCAAGACCTACTAGACCAGAACATAGTGCAGATGGGTTCCGACGAAGGAGAAGGTGTGTATACTCTCCAGTCAAGCAATATCCGGCAGCCACTAGAGATCCGCTACAAAACTGATACAAAATTGGCACTAGCTATGCCAAGGCCCATCACTATTCAAGTGCCAGCTCCTTTCCCTTTCAAAAGTACCAAGGCGGTCCCCTGGAATTACGACGTTCAAATTCAAGTGAAAGGGCTCCCAAGCAACCCTGATGTCACTAATGTCTCAGGGACTAGCGGTATGACCCAAAGTGGGCGCATCTATACTCCTGAAGAGCTCGGTAGGGAAAAGTCAAGCGAAGAGGAAGAAAGGGTCCGCAAAGGCAAAAACAAAGAACCTGGGTTTACTGAGGGAAGCACAAGCAAGAAGGTGTTGTCCGAACAAGAAGCCAGTGAATTCTTAAAACTAATGAGGCAGAGCGAGTACCAAGTGGTGGACCAACTGAACCACACTCCTGCCAAGATATCTTTACTATCCTTGCTACTCAATTCTGAAGCTCACCGTGTTGCGCTAATGAAAGTACTCAACGAGGCACACGTCGCTCAAGACATCACTGTTTGCCAGCTAGACGGGATAGTAGGGAATATCGTTGCAAGCAACTACCTCACTTTTACAGAAGACGAGATCCCGGTAGAAGGAAGAGGGCACAACAAGGCCTTACATATTTCTGTGAAATGTGGGGAGTATGCTCTCGCCCGAGTGCTCATCGACAATGGTTCTTCCCTGAATGTTCTGCCTAAGTCCACTATGGAAAGGCTAGATGTGGATTGTTCCTATATGAAGCCTAGCTCTACACTAGTTAGAGCCTTTGATGGGTCAAAGAGAGAAGTCATTGGAGAGATGGAGTTGCCTGTACAGGTAGGTCCAGAACTCTTCATAGTGGTCTTTCAAGTCATGGACATCCTCCCCTCCTATAGCTGTCTCCTGGGGAGGCCATGGATCCATTCTGCGGGAGCTGTTCCATCATCTTTACATCAGAAGCTCAAGTTTGTTGTGAATGGCAAGTTAGTAGTGTTTTTGGGAAGAGGAGCCTGGTCAATAAGTCATCCTCCGCCCGCTACATCGAGGCGGTGAGAGTCATTTGAAACCGCTTTCCAAGCCCCGAAATCGCCAACACCACCTTCGTTGGAGAAGGAACCCGATGCCTAAACCAAGATTGTCCAAGGCCGCCATGATGGTTGCCAAGGTCATCTTGACCAATGGGTTCAAGGTTGGAAGCGGCCTAGGGAAGACTGAGCAAGGGATTCAGACGCTGATCCAATTGTCTGACAACAAGAACGGATATGGGATAGGATACTGGCCTGGTCGCAAGGATAAGAATAGGGTCTACAAAGAAAAGAAAGAGAAGAGAATGGCAAGGCTTGAAGGCGAGAGAGAGCGGGGTGAAGAAGTTGCTCATTTGTGATATCAACCAAAGCTTTGAAGCTACAGAATTCTAAATCCTAAACAGATTGCTGCGATTGAAGATGATCTGGCACGGAGGGCGTGTCGCCAACCGTGGTACGCTTGTGCCCCATGAGATGAAAGGTCAAGAAGCGGGAGATTGTCGATTTTTCCGTAGTTTTCAATTCAAAGTAATTTTTCTCGTAATGCAAATCCTGCCGCTCGCCAAGGCCTTGGGATAACTCAATAAGGGCACACATGTTTTATTAGGTATCAAGTATCAATAAAATAACGTTTTGAATTCTTCAATAATTTTCTTCGTTTCTTATTTATTCGCTTCATTCTTCCTTCCACTGTTTTCATTCCAGTCAATTTTCGCTAATGCAGATCTAAAAATTTTGTCTTTGAAAATAACAATGTCGGTAATCCATATCATAACTTTGATCATCCCATTAATCAAACCGAAGAAGATGTTGAAAATGACGGGAAACCCTCTCGAGTTAATGAGAATGATGGAACAAGAGGACAAAGTGATTCAACCCCACGAGGAATCAATTGAAACAATCAACTTGGGTACGATGAGGGACGAAGAGAGATTAAGATCGGAACTACAATGCCGGATGCGAGCGTGAGAAGCGGTTAAGCTCTTATTCGACTATGCCGATATTTTTGCATGGACATACAAAGACATGCTCGGACTAGACACCAACATAGTCGAACATAAACTGCCAGAGTGAAGCCTGAATGCCCACCAGTGAAACAGAAACTGAGAAGGATGAAGCCGGAAATGTCATTGAAAATCAGGGATGAGGTTAAGAAGCAATTTGATGCCGGATTTCTAGCAGTGTCCAAATATCCTCAATGGGTAGCCAATATTGTCGATCCAGAAGAAGGATGGGAAGGTCCGAATGTGTGTCGACACTGGGATTAAAAGCAGAGCCACTACTAAAGATGACTTCCTCCGCCTCACATTGATGTCTTGGTAGATATAGCACAAGTATAACGCTCTCTCTTCTCCTTTATGGATGGATACTCCGGATATAATCAGATCAAGATGGCCCCTGAAGATATGGAGAAAACCACCTTCATCACTCTATGGGGAACCTTCTGTTACAAAGTCATGCCATTTGGGTTGAAGAACGCTGGTGCCACATACCAGAGAGCAATGGTAGCACTATTCCACGATATGATGCATAAAGAAATAGAAGTCTATGTGGATGATATGATCGCAAAATCCAAAACTGATGAAGAGCATATTGTTAACCTGCACAAACTCTTTGAACGCCTAAGGAAGTTCAAGCTCAGACTAAATCCAGCCAAGTGCACTTTCGGGGTAAGATCGGGGAAGTTGTTAGGATTCATAGTCAGTCAGAGAGGAATAGAGGTGGATCCGGCCAAAGTACGAGCAATTCTTGAAATGCCGACACCTAAAACTGAGAAAGAGGTTCGCGGTTTCCTCGGGAGATTGAATTACATTTCCAGGTTCATATCCCAGCTAACATTCACCTGTGAGCCAATCTTCAAGAATCAAGAGGCAAAGTGGAATGACAACTGTCAAGAAGCCTTTGAGAAAATCAAGAGGTATCTCCAGAACCCGCCAATCTTAATGCCACATGTGTCGCGGCGGACCTCTCATCATGTATTTAATGATTCTAGACAATTCGATGGGTTGTGTCAGCAACAACGGGGCGAGTCCGGGAAGAAGGAATATGCTATCTACTATCTAAGCAAAAAGTTCACAGAGTGCGAGACCAGATACTCATTGTTGGAGAAAACGTGTTGTGCTTTAGCCTGGGCTGCACGTCGACTAAGGCAGTACATGCTAAGCCACACGACTTGGTTGGTGTCCAAAATGGACCCAATCAAGTACATCTTCGAAAAGCCCGTGACTCACGGGGAGAATTGCTCATTTGGCAAATGCTCTTCGTCCGAATACGACCTTTTGTATGTCACTCAGAAAGCAATCAAAGGTAGTACATTGGCCGAGTACTTGGCACATCAGCCTATCGAAGACTACCAATCAATGCAGTGTGATTTCCCGGATGAGAATATAATGGCCCTGTTGGAAGAAGGAAAGTCTCCAGACGATGAAAGGTGGACCATGTCATTTGACGGTGCTTCGAATATGTGGGGGCACGGAGTGGGGGCTGTGTTAATCTCCCCAGACAATCGCTTCATACCATTCACAGCCAGACTGAGTTTCTACTGCACCAACAATATCGCTGAGTATGAAGCATGTACTTTAGGCATTCAGGCAGCCCTCGAGTGGAAAGTTAAAAGACTCGATATATACGGAGACTCGGCTTTGGTCATCCATCAATTAAGAGGCGATTGGGAAACAAGAGATTCCAAATTAATCCCCTATCGCGATCACATCCTAGAATTGGCCGAGAAATTTGAGGAAATCTCCTTTTACTATTTCCCTCGGGAAGAAAATCAATTGGCTGATGCCTTAGCAACTCTGTCGTCGATGTTCAATATCATGGACAACAAAAGTCTCACATTCCTGAAGATACAAAATCGTGAGCTACCAGCACATCATTGCCATGCAATCGAAGGAGAACCCGACAGTAAGCCTTGGTATTATGACATCAAACATTATATCACAAACAGAGAATATCCTCCTGGTGCCTCTGAAAATGATAAGAGAACACTAAGAAGGTTATCAATGGGTTTCTTTTTGAATGGTGAAGTGCTCTACAAAAGGAATCATGATATGGTCCTCCTCAGATGTGTAGCAAACGAAGAAGCGGAAAGAATTATGAAAGATATCCATGAGGGATCCTTCGGAACTCATTCTAACGGGCACACTATGGCAAGAAAGATCTTGAGGGCTGGCTATTACTGGTCGACAATGGAAACAGACTGCTTCAGTTACGTAAGGAAGTGCCACAAGTGTCAAGTTTACGCCGACAACATCCATGTACCACCAGCATCCCTGAATGTCCTGTCAGCTCCCTGGCCGTTCTCAATGTGGGGAATGGATGTCATCGGCCCCATCGAACCTAAAGCATCAAACGGGCACCGCTTCATCCTGGTTGCTATCGATTATTTCACCAAATGGGTTGAAGCCGCTTCTTATACAAGTGTGACAAGGGATGTGGTAGTTAAGTTCATAAAAAGAGATCTGATCTGTCGTTACGGTCTCCCAAATAGAATCATCACAGATAATGGGACCAACTTGAACAACAAAATGATGAAAGAATTGTGCGACGACTTCAAGATACAACACCATAACTCCTCCCCGTACCGGCCAAAGATGAATGGGGCAGTCGAAGCAGCAAATAAGAACATCAAGAAGATTGTGCAGAAGATGGTAGTGACTTTCAAAGACTGGCATGAAATGCTTCCTTTTGCTTTGCATGGGTACCAGAACCTCGGTCCCGCACTTCCACAGGGCAACACCGTTCGCTAGTGTATGGGATGGAAGCGAAGACTACCCATCGAAGTGGAAATACCTCACTACGGTAATCGATGGAGACGAGAACTAGAAGAGGCAGAATGGGTTCAGGCTCGCCTAGATCAGTTGAACCTCATCGATGAGAAGAGGCTAGTTGCATTGTGTCATGGGCAGTTGTATCAACAAAGGATGAAGAGAGCCTACGATAAAAAGGTTCGTCCTAGACAATTTCAAGAGGGGACCTGGTGCTCAAGAAGATCTTACCTATCCAAAAGGATTCACGTGGGAAATGGACCCCGAACTACGAAGGGCCTTATGTGGTGAAGAAGTCATTCTCTGGAGGATCCCTAATTCTCACAAATATGGATGGAGAAGACCTCCATCTCCCAGTCAACTCTGATGCAGTCAAGAAATACTATGCCTAAAGAAATTATATGAAAAAAGAGAAAAATGAGCCAAGCAAGAATAAGCTCGCTGGGTCGAAAACCCGAAAGGGCGGCCCAGGCAAAAGTTAGAGCGACCCGGTGGATTGAAAACCCAAAAGGGCAATCCAGGCAAAAATTAGGGTCAAGAAGTTGGACCAAAATATTGAGGCAGACAACATTTCTGAAAGTTGAATGACGATTGGTCAAAGGCTTGAATATGGGTATCCGACAAAGTTATTTCAAAGGACATTAGCCACCAATAAATCTGCTTAGTATTCTAGTTTTTCTGTTTCTTTCAATTCTTTCATCGATGTAATCTTTCATCGATGTGCCTTCGCATACTTGGCTTCCAATATTAATATCAAACACTTTCCATTCTCTTTCATTCTCCTCATTTTGAAATGATGTTTTTGGTAAATGATCTTGAATTGCGAAACATGTGCCATAATCATAAGCATTACGATCATTACGAAATTCTTGAAAATCACGTAAAAGATATGATCTCTCATAAAAGCGATCCACAAAAATGAACAAATGCACCCTGATCACTTCAAATGAATCACAACACGCCCAAAGATGTCAATCTCGCGATACAAATATATACAGATGATTTTATATCTCACGCCAGAATCCCATGAGTTGATAGAACCCGATCAAAAAAGGGGCGCCAAAAAAAAAAAAATCATTCCACATCTCATGCATCATCCCGCCTAAATACCATTCATCAAATACCTTACAATACACTCATGTGCCATGCACCGCATCATTAAAGGTTTCACTCAAGCACACACTCTCACTAGGGGCATCCAAACATAATGCCACACTATATAACAGATCACCGAGATCCTCGACTCCGAGTGGTCCTTCAGAGCACTACGCTCCTTCGATGCCCTAAGTGCCCGGTCATGGCGTCGAGTCGAGCCCGACGGACCTTCTCGCACCCGAGTGGTCCTTCTTCGGACTAGTCGTGTCACCTAAGACACGGTGTACGTCCTTCATGGTCAACATATCAGTTCCGGATCTGATCTTGACCCATCATGGCCGCTCGAGTATAAAGGCCCCCTCAGACCGTTTAATTAGTACCGTAGCTAGTTGCGCTCCTTCAGACCACGATGGTCCTTCAATTAAGGCCTAGGCAGCCTTTCAGACCTTAAGTGGTCCTTCAGAGCCTTATCGCTCCTTCAGACTTTAAGTGGTCCTTCAGAGTCTTAGCGCTCCTTCAGGTCCTTGATGACCCTTCATTTAGTTTCTGGTTAATGCACCGAGTGTTAACCCTTCATTGCTCCTCTAAAACCTTCCACTTCCCCCTTAAACGGACAAAATTAGCGTCTATCTTATCTTTATTCCTATTTCTACTACGAAAGTTCTAGAGCTCAGCACTTTCTGGTAAAATATTAATAAAGAGGCACTGGTATTATACCCCAATTTTGTCCGTATTCTTTTTCTTGTTCTAGTCGTTTATTTCTAGTAAGGGCGTGTTTCGGAGTCGCATGTTTACGAGAGTTATCAGTGTAGGGTCCCGATTACCAACCCTAACCAATTCCAGTCACTACGTTCAACTAACTCAAAATACCGTTATTTAAATTGGGCGCGCGCGCGAATGATCGGTCTTGTTGTGCGCTCTTCGATTTAATATTTGTATTCAAGTTTAGTCGTACGTGAACCGGTCTACCAAAATCCATTTTTCTCAAAGTTGGCTTAAATTCAAACCTAAGGATGCGACTCCGAGTTATTTTTTAACACGCCCATTTTCTTATAGTGTTGGTCTAGTCTTAGCGCAGTCGTCGAGTCCGGTTCGTTTTCGTCTTTATATTTGGTTTTTTTCCTATTATTATTTTTTCTTACTTTGTTCACTTAATTTGTTTAAGCACTTAATAAGTCTAGAAATGTCAAAAATTCAATTTAGTTTAGTGTACAATGTTTAAGAGTCCAATATGTCTAAAAATGTCAAAAATTTCAATTTAATTTACAATTTAAAATACTATATGATCCAAAAATGTCAAAAATAGTATTTAGTTTAATTTACAAATTAAAAGCACTTAATAGTCCAAAGAGTCCAAAAATACAAAAAATACATAAAAATGGAATCAGAAAATAATAGAAAAACGCAAAAAATATATAGGGGTGCAAGTAGGATTTTTCAGCTGCTCTCCAGCTGCTGATTTGGGCTGCAGATCTGAAAAGCAAAGAGGGTCAAAGTTAGTCAAAGCCCAAGGAAAACAGAATTAAATGCTAAAACCTAGAATTTTAGTATAAAAATGGGATCAGACCTCAGTCAAAAGCACGAATTTCGAGTAAGAAAAATCACTAAAAAAGGATTAGGGTTTTACACTGAAACCCTAATCATCCAAGCAATTGTGTAGATCCGAGCAAAAAAAAAAAAGAAAGAGAGGAAGGACTCAGAACACAGTAGAAGGGAAAGCAGAAAGCAGTGGAGAGATCGTTTTGCTTTTTTGAGTAATCTGAAAACAGGTTGGTATTTCTTTTGTTCCTTAGATCTGTAAATAGGGGTTTATATGTTGTTTAGATTTCAAATTCGCATGTATGTACGGTAAAAAAATAACATATGCTACTGAGAATCAAAAGCAGCTTAGTGTATTTTCAAAGTTCATGAATAAAGTTCTTATCTTTGTGTATCAAAAACGCGGTTCGCTTTGATTAGGACTCATCAAATGGGTTATGCTTAAAAACTGGTCTTATTGTTATATGTTCAGATCAAAATAGTTATTCTTAGTGAAATAATCATACTCAGAGACCTGAAAACGCAAAAACCGAATAAAATAGAGGAATAAAATGGGTAGGAGAGAAATCAGACCAGCGAAAGCGTAAAAAGTCAATGAGATAGAATACTGACCTTAAGCTCGCCGGAGCTCCGGTCATCTTCTCCGGCGAGAGCTCCGGCGAGACCCTCAAAACCAAGCCCAAAACAGAGCCAACAAAGAAAGATAAATCACCTAAACCGAACCAACAAAGTCAAAACACCACCACTTGAAACCATCACCATCAACCCAGAAAAAAAGAAGCAAGGTTTTTCAGTGACAGAAAAAAAAAACGAAATAAGAGAGGAAGAGAAAACAAGGAACAGAAGCTTACCACACCCTCGATGGCGTATGCGGCGCCGTCGTCGTCACCATCGCCCTCACCATCCACCGCCACCGAAACCACCCTCTTCCCTCTCACTGTCGCTCTCTCTCCCTCCGTTAAAGCCGGCGACAGTTGCGCCGAGATATTCTCTCTCCCTCCCTCGCCGTGAAACCGGGCGGATTTTCCGCCGGACTTCTCTCTCTCTCTCTCTTGAGGCTGCGCGGCGCCGCAGCATAGTGAAGAAGGAATAGGGTTTTGCATTAGGGTTCTCGGTAGGTTTAGGTTTATATATGATGTTTTTATTTTTTTTATTTTTTAATTGTTCAGATTAATCTTCACACCCCCTGTATTCACGCATGCAACCCTCACTTACTTAAGCCCAGTTTCGTATACTGGGCTCTCCAGATGCGAACTGGGCTTTCATTTTTGCACCCCTTATTATTTATACATACCCCTGCGACTAATAAAACCCCAATTTACTATGTTCACCCCCTGTTTCGTTTTTTTAATTCTTTTCCAATAATAATATAAATTATTTTTCTCGCAAAATAAAATAAACGGCTAAGTCGGTTGTACAACCGGGTTAGTCATTATTTTAGGGCCAATGAGCTGTACAGTTCAGTAACCCTACAAACCTAACAAACAAATTATTTCTCTAAAGATAAAACGGCTAAGTCGGTTGTACAACCGGGTTAGTCATTATTTTAGGGCCAATGAGCTGTACAGTTCAGTAACCCTACAAACTTAACAAATATGAATAAACCATTTTCCTAAAAATAGGGGATTAAGTCGGCTGTACAGTCGGGTTGGTCAGCATTCTAGAACTAATGAGCTGTACAGTTCAGGAGTTCTAGAATACCTATTCTAAAACGAACCCACCTCACACCAAACCTCTTTCTTTCAAGAACCCTAAAATTATTTTCAAAAGTAGGGGGCTAAGTCGGTTGTACAATCGGGTTAGCCAGCATCCTAGGAATCAGTGAGCTGTACAGTTCAAGGAATCCTAGGATCCCTACATTAAAAAACACCAACCCACAAACATTTTCAGGAAGAACTACGTAGCTTTGATTCCTCCATTGCATCCGGAGGTACGTAGGAGCAAGAATCAACTCTTGTCAAGCACTAAAAAACAAAAACCTAAATAAATCTTTTTTACAAATAAAAGGGTAACAATTAAATAAAATCTTAAATTAATTAGACCATAGGATGTCGTGGGGTGCTAATACCTTCCCCACACATAATGACTCCCGAACCCTAACAACGCCTTATCTTAAAACCTAAAGGGATTTTCCGAATTTGCCCTTAAACTAAAATTTGGTGGCGGCTTCCTAAGAACCATTTCGAAGAATCCTTTCCCGGATTTTTCGGTCGCTACAGACTTGAATTGAATCGAACTCGATTCGGCTCAACTAATTTTCAACCCTAAAAAAACGAAACTAGGGGACGCTCTATATATTAGGATGTAGTTTTCTATGTTAGTTTCTCGTTGATTGATTTGTTTTTATATACCTTTAGGACAATTGTTTTTTTTTATAAAGGAAAAATCATATTTCATTCATAATCAAAGAAAAGATACAAGCCGGACTACAATCAAAAGTTTGGACGCTAGCAAAGTCCCTTGATGCCCGAGCTAAGGAATGGACAACAAGGTTGGCTTGCCTTCGGATAAAACTAACCGTATAGTTTTGTGACATATTTAAAAGGTTTATACATAAGCTTAAAATAGAACCAAATTCGGTTACAGAACGGCACACTCCGCGATACCATCGACCACTGTCTTGCAATCCAGCTCAATGGTGACTCTCTGGATATGTAATTCTTGAAGTCATTTGACTGCAGCTAATAAACCCAAAGTCTCTGCCTCCTGTGGTGGTGGGGAACCATAAAACCATTCCGTCTTTGATTTAACAAAACGACCCTCGCAATCCCAAATGAACAAACCAATTCTAAACCTATTGTCATCGAACAGAGTCGCATCAACATTACACTTCACACAAACAAAACTATATTATTTATAAAAAAAATGTTATGATATGTATAAAAAAATGTTAATATTTATATTTATAAATTCAAAAGTTTTTTGAAGCAATTAGTTGTTTTTTATTGTAAAACAAAATTAGTAGTCGCAATGGACCAATCGGCCGATCAATAATTGTGAGGAAGAATAATAAACTATAGATATTATTTTTTCACAAAAGCTAATGTTTAGTAGGCCATATTACATGCATCATCACAAACAAAACTATATTAAATTTCTTATGGTATAAAGTTAAACTATATTTAAATTGGATATAAGTGTTGATTTTGAAGGAAATTTAAATTATTTGGCGTGCCACCTTGTCCAACAGTCAGAGGTAGTATCAAATAAAAGGACAGATTGAGTCAAACAAAATTAAGTGGACAAAGACAATGAGTTAATTATACTAATTTTGTTTTGAGAAGCAAAATATAGTCTCCATCATTCCATAATTCTACTAATTAAGCTTAGAAATTTCAAGAATAAAATAAACCATATATATAGTGTTCGGTATAGGATCTCGGGAAGTATCTGGATCCGGGGTATAAGTTGTGTTGCTTCGAGAGATTTGAAGATGGACTTTGGATTCTTGGAGATTGACATCGGACAGTCTGAGGTAATTTGATTTTCCACGTCGGGCGGGGTGTACCTGCAGACTCTCTGATGCTTAAGTCAGTAAGGGAGTTTGAGAGGTGTGTATGAAATGAGAACGTACCTGGAATTGGAGGGTCGCATCTCTATTTATTGGCAAAGTGTCGCACCTGAGGCGTTGGATCTAGGCGCTTTAGATCCTGTCCGTTGGATGCAGACCGCGGATGAATGAGTGCACTAGGGGCTGTTTCATGTGCGGAATTGGGCCAGACCCAATTCTCGTGGGGTCTCAGCCCAGTCCGGAACATATAGTATGAATAAAATCTTAAAAATAAGTTGCGTTCTTAATATCATCTCTCTTGATTGTCTGATAATCAATACATTAAGACAGATTGTCTGCAACAATCGTCATCGTTCAATGAAATCTGTCTTTCAACAACAAAATCGTGAATTAAAAGGTTTGAGTCTTTCCCATATATGGCCAAGAAAGAAAAAGCTGAAGGTATCAATCAGCACACAGATTTAGAAGATTAAGCAAAGTATCAGACATGTAAAATAACATAAAATCATATATAGTAAAATGACAGATTGAAAAACAACAAATTTCAATGCCATGACATTCAAAGATTTGCTATAAACAAGGATTTCATCCGATCGGAAAGATTTATGACTGAAAAGGGAGTGGTCCTGTCCAGTTGTATAGGGGACCAATTTTGATTTTTGCAAATTTAATGTTATAATAAAACAGGGACTAGAAAATGAAACTAAATCGACGAGTTTGTCAATCTTGCTATTTGTCTATCAATCTACGTCAATCTATATATCAAGATATTAGTCTACGGAAAGATGAACAAAAAAACATTCCTATTGTTATGTAACTTCGCCTTGGCTCAAGATTGAGCACAATAGTATCTCAACCTAGGCTCAAAGGCCAAGCAAATAGAAAAAGAGTTGGTTTTTTTATACCCCCACCACATCCTTCTATACCCCACATATCATTGATAATCTCAAAATACAAATGAAAAAAAGGTTTTGTTTTTAAAAAATAAAATAAAACCAATCGTATATATGTATTTAAATATATATACGACTCAAAAAATAACAAATCGTATATACATCAAATGGTGGTATATACGACTTGTTAAATTTCAGACTTCATCAGTATTTAAAAACAAATCGTATATACATTTGTGGGGGTATATACGATTTGTAATTTAACAAGTCGTATATACCCCTCCCATATGGATATATGATTTGTTTTTTTAAAAATATTACAAAAAGGCTACTAAAAATCCGTTAAAGATTCAAAACTAATTCAAAAGTTGTAAAAACACCACTAAAAATCTAACAAAACAAAAATAAGGCTATGCAAATTTTTTTAGATTTTTTGAAGACTATGAAAAACTAAAACAATTAATAAAAAATAGTAAACGATGGAATTTGGGATTTTGAGTTCGTTGTCTCATTAGAAATCCCTTCTATGAGAGTCTTGATCCTTGATTTTTTTTCGGATTTAATCGTTGTGGTTTCATTACAATCGAGTAGGTTGCCCGAAAACCGATTTTTTAGACTAAATTATTCTCTCGGCGTATAACATCATCACGTGTTAACGAACTATACACTAAACAGAACCAAAAGACAGTCAATATTCATATCTAATTTATTTTTCTAAAAAATATATTTTCTTGTAGTTTGCGTGATTGTAATAAGTAGAAAATAAAACATTACCTTTACTAGAAATGGTTTTTATGTACATTTCCTTTTTACTATGTAAAATATATCTTGGCGCTTGACAAGATTTTCATTCAACCAATGCACTATTATTTTTACCAAATTCATTATAGTAATATAACATGCAGCAAAAATCGATCATCTTAGTTGCCACCTGTAACTTGGACACTAAGAATTAGCCTCATAATAATAACTTCTTGCCAAACCATCTCTTATGAATGTGAAGTCCAATATCGTTTTTTTAACGAGACCCAATGACATATAGTTAGAACCACAATTGGACTTGAGAGATAAAAGTCTCGCACACGTTGAGAATTTAGTCTAAAGACCCTTAAAACTACAACTTACTTATTTCTAACAAAAGATAATTGAAAGTTCATCCGCATCATCATATTGAGGCTATTTGAATTCTATGTTGACCCTCAAGGCACCTACGCATGCAATAGCATCAACCCCTAATTCTATATTTGTAGGCTTCTTGTCTAGTTCAAGTTCAATAGTGAATACTAAATCCAACTTGATATGAGTGATACTTGAGCGTTATGTCAAAAAAAAAATAATACTTGACCACATCTTGTCTTTTAGAAAGAGCAATTAAGCCACTGACAACTAGGGAACTGACCACAATCTTGTCTTTCTCTCCATCCTATTTCCATCCTAAATCAAACAATACAAAATCTCTCTAGATCTCCCTCCCTCCCTCCCTCTCCTACCAGACACACCCTTACTGATGTCACTCTGCGGCGATGACCAATCATCAACCCGAAATATAAAATATTGTTTCAAACCCTTTCTTCTTGAATCACACTTATATGAAATTTAGTGAGGAAAATATTAAATTTGTCTCTAATTTCTGTCACTAAATTAGTGACGGCGAAATTGTGGATGAATTTCATTATTTTTGTCCAAATTTAGGGTCGGTTTTAAAATTTATTTATGAATTATAAAATTTTAGCATAAGAATAGAATCAAAAGACAAATAAAGATCACCAAAAAGGTTTATCTGAGTGGTAGTTGGGCTTGAATCCCATTTCAAGATCTCGAATTTGAATTTTGGGTGTGGCAAAAACTCTGTTGGAAGGGGAGAACCACACACACCGACAAAGTCGAGTATACACGTGGTCAGCCAAATTCCCGACTAAGCCGATGGATAGTGCGTACTAATAACACGATAACAAGGAAAGACAAATAAACAAATAAAAATCACAAACTCCATAATTAAGCCTTAAATTAGTGGAAACTTATTCTCACCATGAGTGCATCACCAGCCATGACGACAAGGGAAGTAGGTGAAGAGAATTCAACTTCAATCCAACAACCATCTTTTGTCTCCACCATGAGTCCATTGACATGATTGTGGTATTTGAGACACACATATCTATGTTTTATATATGTACAAGGTTTGATTGTGAATATATGTCATCACCAATTATCGAATTATCGGTATCAGCTAAGTCAACATATAGGGTTTAGCCATGCCCTACTGGGAGAAAGATTGTATGATGTTACAATAATTATCGGATTATCGGCATCAACTAGGGAATTGACCACAATCTTGTCTTTCTCTTCATCCTATTTCTCTCCTAAATCAAACAATACAAAATCACTCTCTCTTTCCTTTCTCTCTCTCTCTCTCTTCTACCAAACACACCCTTAGTGATGAAATATTGATGTCACTCTGCGGCGGTGAAAAATCGTCAATCCAAAATATAAAATATTGTTTCAAACCCTTTCTTCTTGAATCCAACTTATCATACATTCAACTATGACTCGAAGGAAATAATTTCATCTTCTGCATGTTGAAAATTTTATCCTTAAATTGCCCCATTTTCACAATTCAAGTTTCAATATACAATGAGCACACAATACCCTATCTTACATGAAATACACATCAAATAGAATGCTTTATTACATATATAAAGTTGAAAACTAGGCAATGCCACAATAATCTTTAATATTAGCACGGTAACTGAAGTTCAGTAGTCCAAGATGATCAAAGGGCTTATATTTCAATGGATGTTCCTCATCAATTAACTCTTCAGGAACTTGTAGAATTCCTTTGTAGAAGGCAAACAATCCAAGAGAGTACCTTGTTTCATTACCATTCATTATTACTTTATGATTGGGAGACTTTATTCTGTCATTGCTCCAAGCCTGTATATATACACATAAACCAAATAAGACATATTCAACTATCAACAATATTCCAAATACCCTAGTCTTTTCTTTTTGCCTAGAAAATAAAAAATTTAGTGAGGAAAATATGAAATTTGTCTCTAGTTCTGTCACTAAATTAGTGACGGCGGAATTGTGGATGGATTTCATTATTTTGTGTCTAAATTTAGTGTCAGTTTTAAAACTTATTTATGAATTATAAAACTTAAGTATAAGAATAGAATCAAGACAAATAAGATCAACAAAAAGGGTTTGGTCCGAGTGGTAGTTGGGCTCAGATCTCATTCTAAAGTCTCGAGTTCGAATTTTGGGTGTGGCAAAAACTCTATTGGGAGGAGAGAACCACACAGACCGGTAAAACCGGATACACGTGGCCAGTCAGATTTCCGACTAAGCTGGTGGATAGTACGTACTAATAACACGGTAAAAAAACAGACAAATAAAGATCACAATCTCCATAATTAAGCCTTAAATTAGTGGAAAATTATTCTCACCATGAGTGCATCACCAGCCATGACGACAAAGGAAGTAGGTAAGGAGAAATCAACTTCAATCCAACAACCATCTTTTGTCTCCACCATGAGTCCGTTGACATGATTCTGATGAAGAATAGTTGTGAAGCTCTTATCAATGTGACACACAAAACCCAATTGCGGCTCCACTTGGTTTGGTGCTTTATGTGCCAATAGCCTAAGGAGATAACTTGTAGACCCTATGTATGTATCATAATGCTCCACAACACCATAACTTTCAAATATCATTCTTGCCACTTTCCCATCCAATTCCTCCACTAGCTTTGCATACTCAAACAAATATTTACTACACAAATCCAAAACAACATAAACTTCATCAAAAAATAAAAGGGTAATATTTTTCTTATTCATAAAAAAGGATCACTGTGGTTTTCACTTCTGCCTATACAATTTGAATCCACGACTCTTTAAATGTAGATGAAGTATGTTACCGTCTTAACAACGTTTTCTTGTCGTCCAAAGGATCTGATCTGAAAAAGTTTAAGCGAGTTAAGTCCTTGAGGCTCACCAGGGTGAAGGAAGACCTCAAGGCTAGTATCCTCTCAGTGTACATGAAGTGTCTTACCATCTGAGTTATGTTTTTTGTGGGAAGGTAATACAACGTTTGAAGAATTAAAGGATCTTCTTAAGTAATATAGAGTTTAGTGAAATCTCAACCATTCATTAAATAAGTGAGAAAAAGTGAATTTACAATAGCACAAATGAGAGATAAGAGTTTTAAGAGTGAGATTTGTATCACTTTATTTCCTCAAGTTTTTACCACTTGAGAGGATCCATCCCCAAAGTTTAGTTTGGTATTTAATGATAAAGTTTTAGAATTATAAATGATCTTGCAAACTAATGAATTAATTTTTAGAAGAACCAATTATATGGGTATCTATACCTACCAAAAATTGTCATTTCCATTAGGCCATATTGTTGTAGCAAAATTTTGAATTCCCTCAAGTGATGTTCCTTCATCTATGCCCATACTTTCATGGAGAGGAATCTTGGGGTGTTGACCAACGTAGCCCTTCAAAGGTTTCCCTTCATAAATGTTTTTGAGTTTGGTTTCTAGTGGGAGATCAAAGAGCTCTTTCAAGGAAGCGAAAACACCATTTTGAAGCTCATTAAAAGCTTTATCATACACAACTACAAAGCAGCCATACTGATGACCAGGAATTGGTTCCTGGATTCAGTTCATCATTGGTGAAATCAAGAACAGGAAGTCTAAGATTTCCTTCCGAACCCATTGATTATATGCTATCTCGATCTCTTGATTATTGGTTTGCTTGGCTATATAGTTTAGATTATGCATGGTCTTAGCCTATATATATATATCATAACTATATTAATTCATAAGTTTGTCCACATGGGTCGCCACATAGGACCAATCAGAAAATGTCATGCGCATTTCTAAATAATTACATGGCATCCACCTCATCTCATCAGGTGGACAATAGGGTAATTACACATTTAAATTCAGCGCAGACTTAGCAAAAATGATACCGATGAGGTTCGAACCCCACCCTACTGCTTGAAGAAATGTGTTTAACCAACTAAGCTGCTACGCTATGCTGTAATTCATACTAAATATATTATACTTAATGTAATGTTTATATCCTTGTTACCTCAAAATTTCGGCAAGAGCATTAAATTAAGCTTTAAATGGTGTTGACTGCATATTTAATATAGTATTCGTGGGTGCGCAGTCAATGTGCAAGTCAATGTGCCATAAATTCAACAAAGAAAGTTGTACAAGTGTCGACAACACAAGTAGACTTCGACAAACTTGGTTCTTCAAGTAACGAAGCAATGCCAAACACCTTCGGCGACAGAGAGGACCCATTTGTTCGACGTAAACCGGGCCCAACACTTCGCAAATCCTTCGACAACAAGTCGGGTCTGGTCAAGCGCAAGGAGCAGCAGATTAGTGGGCGGTTATTTCCTAGTTTTTAGGAAGTGGTTATCGTGCTTGCCCACGATTGTATCCGAGAGTATAAATACTCCCTTGTAATAGGAAAACGGGGTCACCACATCTTTACAAAAAACTCTGTGAAACTCAACTTCCAAGCCAAAGCGAAACAAGAGTGAATCAGATTACATTGTACGTGTTGGTGCACCACCTTCTTTTCTCTTTCACTTTAATGCAATTTTTACTTGTTTTTTACGCTCGTTGTACTTCTTGCTTTCATTACGCTCTCTCGACTATCTCTTTCTACTATTTTTCTGTTCTTACGCACGCTAAAAGACACAAAATTTCTAGGCAATTGTCAAAGAGATTTTCTAGTTTGATCTCACAGTCTTAACATTGAAAACTAGTGATTGTTTGCTAAAAACACCAGCAAACAAATTGGCACGCCCAGTGGGACCTTTGCCAGTTATTTTGTGTCGTTTCTGTTAAGTGTATAAAGTTGTATGCACTTGAGGAGTGGTAGAATGGTACGTACCAATTCTAACAACGCCTCTAGTTCCAGCCCTGTGATATCACAAGTGCAAGGAACAACGGTAGATTCTGCCAACGTAAGCGGTGGAAATGTTGCAGGGACTACGGCCCCGGTGACGCCAATAACCGCTCCTCCCACGATGTCAATGACCAATGTTGGTTCGACATCGTCTATGGCCTTGCCACAAAGCGTAGGACTTCCTTCTAGTCCTTATGTGGCAACAGGGAATAGTTTGGAAACACGTTTCCAAAATATGAGTCTACCACCATACCCTTTTGGGGTATATGGCATGCCTACTGGAATGCCACATGTGTCGACCTTTTCTCCTTCACACGTTTCTTCTGAGGGTGTACTTGGTCGAAATCCTACTGCATTAACCAATGCGTCCTTGTTGGCATTAAGACAACAAGTAGACGAAAGCAATCATGACATGGTTAATATGCTGACTCAACAGATTGGTACCGTGTTCAATCCTTTGATTCAGAACACAAATACCAGTTATCAGATGTTAGCAGACCAGATGGGTAGGATTGCAGATTTCTTTGGGGCCCCTACGGGAAACCATAGGCAGTTACCAAATAGTGGGAACAATATGCCTAACACCCCACAGAGATCAGTGACTGTCGAAGCCCAGGCGGTTATGGGCGAACAACAAGGGGTGGGTAATCACATCCCTGAAGTAGTTATGGTGAATCGAAACCAAAATGCTGATGAAGTTGTTCGACAAGTGCAACGAAATAACGTTTGCGCTCAAGACAACCTAGCCACTTTGGTCGAAACCATAATGGCGCAAAATGGCCTTAACGTAGGTTTACATAGGCCTAATTTCATATCGCCCCTGTGTGAGTATATCTTGCAGTGCACTGCCAAGAGGTTGGAAAATCCCTAAATTCACTAAGTTCGGGGGTGATACCAATGAGTCCATTTGTCGAGCATATTGCCCTGCACATGATCGAGGCAGAGACATAGCTCAAAATGAGAGTTTGAAAATGAAGTATTTTCCAAATTCTCTAACTAAGAATGCCTTTACGTGGTTTACCACTCTACCCCCTGGTTCCATATACACATGGGGGCAATTAGAAAAGGCGTTTCATGAGCAATTCTACATGGGCCAGTCGAAGATTAGCCTCAAAGAATTGGCCAGTGTTCGACGTAAAGTACCTGAGGCTATTGACGATTATTTGAATAGATTCAGTTATCAAGGCAAGATGTTTTACACAAGTGCTCGAACATGAGCTTGTCGAAATGGTCTGCAGTGGCCTTGACTATTCAATTCGAAAGAAATTGGATACGCCTCATTTGAGAGACATGGCCCAACTAGCCGATAGAGTTCGACAAGTCGAAAGGCTTAAAGAGGAAAAGGCTAGAGTGAATAAGTACAATAAAAAGAAAACTTCGGTGGGTTTTCACAAAAAGAAAAGATAGCCTATGTAGACGAGCAATTCGACTTTCGCATTCGGTGATGTCGAATGCGAGGAGATAGACGTGGGTGAACTTAAGCCCGGTCCTCCTTATGCTTGCAAATTATTAAGGCCCGCAAATGGGAATAATCCCGTGGAGCCTAAAAACGATAGATTTGTGCCTCAAGACATACACTTTTGATGTGACTAAATGTGATGAGATCTTCGATTTGCTAGTGGTCGATGGCCAAATAATAGTGCCAAATGGTTCGAAAGTTCCTCCTCTCGAACAGAGGAAGAAAAAGGGTTATTGTAAGTTTCATAATTTTTGGGACATACAACCGACCGTTGTGTTCTTTTCAGGATATGGTTCGTAAAGCGATTGAAGAGGAAGACTCAAGTTTGGAGATAAAGAATAAAGCACCGATGCGGATCGATGTCGACCCCCTCCATCAAGTGGAGGCAATGTATGCGAGCCAATTGAGATGAGTATCAATATGGTAGACGTAAAAATGGTGGATTCTCCTAAGTCTACCAAATCTCCTTTGAAAAAATCAAAAGTGTTGTTCAAAAGAGTGATCTTTGTGAGACAAAGTTACTCAAGAAGAATACGAAGAAAAGGTACAATCTGTGTACCCTAAGGCTGAGGAAGATCTGATAGACTTCCTGAATCGGTGTAAATTGAGCTCTGAGGTCATGTTATGTCCAAGGTGCAGTGCTGTGTTCGACAAAGAAGCGGCTAAGAGTGTCGAATGCTGCGAAGTTCGACCACCCCTGAAAAGGAAATGGCCAAGCAAGAGGCCAAATTTCAGCTTCGAGAGGGGGGACCTTCCTTACAAGGTGAAGAATTCAAGCGGTGGCTTCGACAAGTAAGCCGCGCGCTTCTACGGGCAAGGGTATAGCCAAGAAGGAGTTTGTGCTGTCTCCTCTGCCAAACCATTCTTTCCAAGAACAGATCCATCAAATGAGAAGTGGATACACGCTGGATGTAGACACTACAAAAATGCTGTTCAACAGACTGGAACGGCCAAGCCAATCACGGTGAGGCCTCAAAGTATAATTATAAAAATAATTACAAGGGAAGAACCCCATGACGAAGACCCAATGGCGTAGATACCGGTATTTAAAAAAAGAAGGCAACACGGGTTGCTAACGAGCCAACGCCAAAAAGCGGTTAATGGTGTAACTCCTAAAACCGTGGGGAACACAAGGATAAGTATAGGAGCTGCCAATCAAGTGAGGGTTGGAAACAGGGGCTAAAGGGAAATCTATTGTTATAGAGGAACCAAGAAGGCTCGCTATGGAGAGGATTTTCCTCCATTAATGACTTTAAAGAAGAAAAGTGCTTCATTCGACATGGACGAAGATGTCACATCGATTTCGACGACTCGAGGCTAGTTTCGACGTAATCGCAACGTGGTATCCATTTTGCCGAGTGAATACGATGTTGTTCTGATACCCCAAATGACGCCGAAGAGGACTTTATTGGGGATATGGCTAACCATAAGCCGTATGCTACTATGTCATGAACAATGGTCGTAGAAGAACAAATGGCCACTTTCGAGAGGCCGGACGAGGGTACGCAGACATCATTTGAAGCCCTTATACGCCCAAGCAAAAGTTAATGGCGAGGCATTAACAAGATCTTGGTCGATGGAGGGGTGCGGTTAACTTGATGCCTCGTGCCATCTTTGAAAACAATAGGTCTGCTTTGATACAGACCTTAGACCTCATAACATTATGCTAACCAATTATGAGGGGAAAATCGTGGTCGTTGGGAGTCTGTCGAGGTAGAGAGGTGGTGGTAGGTACCGTAAGAAGAACCACCACGTTCTTTGTTATAGCATCAAAAGCAAGCTACAATCTACTCCTTGGAAGAGAGTGGATACATGGCGTAGGAGCTGTTCCTCAAGCCTACACCGTAAATTGGTAATGTGGGAGGATGATGGTCCGGTAGAGTACGTCAAGGCACTGCGAGTTATTTCCTTCACGATGTGAACAACGTCACGGGGAGAATTTTGAGAAACAAATGGCGAACATTGCGCCATGTTCATCTTCGAGCCAAGCATATATCTCCTCGGATAATGTGCTTTCCTCCATTCACTTGTACCCAACACATGGTTTGTGTGTGGAGAGAGAGGAAATAGAAGGTGCCAATGTCTATCCCGAGGGTGTACTACCTCCAACAGGATGGGACACCGACTCTTAGAAGGTTTAAGATGTCGCATACCAGTTCTTGGGATAGAATTACGCTTACATGGCCGAGAATAAAATAAAACGGCTTTGGAGACCGAAAGTTAAATCAACAAACAATGGCCGCCGAAGCCATAACTTCATCTCAAGAAAATGGTGAAGTCATAAATGACAAATGGATTGCATTTATGACGACGAACCATTGGGTTTTGAAAAAGACCCTAGAGATTCTACAAAGCGCATGCAAGCTCAAGATCCGATCGAAGAGGTGGATTTGGGAGATGGAAGCGACCAAAAGGCCAACCTATATCGGTGCACATCTTGATGTCGCGCCTTCGAACCCAAGTCATTTCACTGCGCAGAGTTCAAGGATTGCTTTGCTTGGGAGTACAAATGAAATGCCCTGGCTTGAGTCGAGAAGTGGTGGAATTACAAATACCCATTCGACTGTGGAAGAAGAAGCGATGAAGCAAACGCCAAGAAGATTTGCTCCTCGGATATTGGCTAAGATCAAGGAAGAGATAGAAAGGTCGTTCAAAAGCAAATTCATCGAATCGCGCAGTACGTTGATTGGTTAGCCAATATAGTTCCAAAGAATGAAAAAGAATGGAAAACTTAGAGTTTGCGTGAGACTTTAGGGATTTAAACAACGCAACACCCAAAGATGAATACGCTATGCCCGTGAGCGTAAATGCTAATAGATTCGGCAGAACAGGATTTGATTATCTCGGTTTGCTAGATGGCTACTCGTGATATAATCAAATCTTTATTGCCGAAGAGGACGTGTCAGCGCGCGCGATGTCCGGGGCATTAGGTGTTTATGAGTGGGTGGTCATGCCTTTGGTTTAAAAATGCTTTGGTGCCACTTATCAAAGGGCAATGAATTCTATGTTTCACGATTTTATTGATGATTTTATGCAAGTGTACATAGATGATGTGGTGGTTAAGTCATCCTCGAGAAAGTGGTCATTTAGACCATCTTCGACGTTCTTTCGAGCGAATGAGGAAATATGGATTGAAAATGAATCCAACCAAATGTGCTTTCTGTGTACGTGCAGGTGAATTCTTGGGTTTTGTAGTACACAAGAAAGGCATAGAGATCAACGAGAATAAGACTAAAGCAATTATGGAAACGAAGGCTCCTTCGACCAAAAAAGAGCTGCGATCCTACTACTAGTGGAAAATCAATTTCCTTCGAAGATTCATCTCAAATCTAAGTGGCAAAACACAAGCTTTTTCGCCATTACTGAGATTGAAGAAAGAAGATGAATTCAAGTGGGAGCAGGTTCACCAAGATAAATTGCTAAAATTGTATATAGCAGCTTCTGATAACACTATAGGTAGCATGTTAGCGCAAGAGGATGATAGTGGTGTCGAAAGACCCATTTATTACCTTAGTAGGGTTTTGATTGATGCTGAAACTAGGTATAGTCCAATTGAGAAACTATGCCTTTGCTTGTATTTTTCATGTACAAAATTGAAGCAATATATAAAATCAGCAGATGTTTATGTTTATTCGCATTTTGATGTTATTAAACATATGTTATCAAAACCAATGTTGCATAGTCGAATTGGCAAATGGGCTTTAGCTTTGCTAGAGTACAACTTAACTTACCAACCCCTTAAATCAATTAAAGGACAAGTGGTTGCTGATTTTATAGCAGACCATTCTGTTGTCGAATGTGAAATACATTCATTAGACGTACGTCCGTGGAAATTATACTTCGATGGCTCAAGCCATAAGAATGGAACAGGCATTGGGATTTTGATTATCTCTCCAGAAAATACTCCAACGAAGTATAAGTTTAAAATTCGAGATTCTTGCTCAAATAATGAAGCTGAATACGAGGCTTTAATAGTAGGCCTTAAAATTTTACTCGAATTGGGGGCAAGTTATGTCGAAATAAAAGGTGATTCTCAACTAGTGGTCAAACAATTGACAAAAGAATACAAGTGTATAAACGAACACCTTATTAAATATTTCGTTATTGCCAATACTTTGCTAAAAAGGTTTACGTTCGTTCACCTAGAACATTTACCACGAATCGAAAATCACGTGGCAAATGAACTGGCACAAATTGCTTCTGGTTACAAAGTATCGAAGCAAAGCCTAGAAGAGTTAATTGAGATAAAAGATAAATTAATCTCAGAAGACTCTCTCTATAATACTCCTTCAACGTTATTGTCAACACCAAAAATTGGGGGGGCAATAAATACAACTGAAGTGAGTGTCGAAAAACGTCACATTTTCGACAATATTGACTTGGCAGAAATTTTTGCTATTGACAATATGGTTGATGATGATTGGCGAAAACCCATTGTAGAATATTTGCAAAATCCTACAGGGAACACTAACAAAAAAGTAAAGTACAGAGCTCTAAGCTACGTGTTAATTGGAAACGAATTGTACAAACAAACTCACGAAGGGTGCTACTAAAATGTCTTAGTGAAAACGAGGCATATTTGGCAGTTTCTGGTACACATAGTGGAGCATGTGGCTCACATCAAGTAGGCCACAAAATGAAATGGTTGTTATTTCGACAAGGAATGTATTGGCCAACTATCTTTGAAAGATTGTATAGAATTTGCCAAAGGTTGCCAAGAATGCCAAAACATCTTTGGAATACAACATGTGCCCGCAAATGAGTTGCATTCTATAGTGAAACCTTGGCCATTCAGGGGTTGGGCTTTAGATGTGATTGGTGAAATAAAACCAACCGTCGAAAAGGCCACAGATACATTCTAGTAGGGATTGATTACTTTACTAAATGGGTAGAGGCAATACCTTTAGCCAATGTAGATCAAGAAGCAGTGATAAGGTTTATTCAAAATCATATCATTTATAGATATGGAATTCCAGAAACCATTACTACAGACCAAGGTACCGTTTTCATTGGTCGAAAAATGGTAGATTTTGCTGCTGAAATTGGGTTCAAGTTATTGACTTCGACACCATACTATGCACAAGCCAATGGTCAAGTAGAGGCTGCCAATAAAATCATTATTAATTTGATTAAAAAGCATGTTGGACGTAAGCCTAGAAGTTGTACATTCTCTTGACCAAGTGTTATGGGCTTGTCGAACTTCACCTAAAGAGTCTATAAACACCACTCCCTACAAAGTTAACATTCGGGCATGATGCGGTGTTACCGTCGAGATTTGTTTACAATCAACAAGGATTCAAAAACAATGTGAAATTCCTTTTGATCATTATTGGAATATGATGATTGACGAATTGGTTGATGTAGACGAAGAGAGGTTGTTAGCTTTAGAAATGCTTATTCGACATTGAGAAAGAAAGAGTAGCTAAAGCTTACAATAAAAGGTTAAGTTAAAAACCTTTGAGGAAGGGGAGTTAGTGTGGAAAGTCCTATTACCTATGGATAAAAAGATAGAGTTTTAGGCAAATGGTCACGGGGTGGGAAGGCCCATTTCGCGTGTTGCGTTGCTTTTCGAATGGCGCTTATGAAATCGAAGAGTTAGGTGACGAAAATAGGACTCAGAGAATAAATGGCAAGTATTTAAAACGATACAAGCCAATGTTAATCGAAATAAAGATCGAGCAATTGTAAGTAAACCAAAATTGTTCATAAATGGCAATGTATAAAGAAATTGTCAAAATTACACGACCATTTTCAAAATGCTAAGCTATTACAGATCTTAGAAGGTCGACAAGGTAGCCTTGTGCCTCTCCATGATGCTAACACTTAGAGAAATAGAGGTGTCGAGAAGATATCGACTCCTTGTCGAGATCGGCGAGAATAGCTTAGTCTTTGGTCAATCTTCTCCAAGTGCTCTATAGCCGCCATTGCTTTGGTAGTCTTGGTGGACGAAGAAGCGGCGCTCACGCGTTCGGACGATCACGCCTTCCGATGCTTAGCATTAGACAATTTGAGTTGAAGGGTCTTTATCTCTTCCTCAATGCGCGCGCAATCTCTGCGCCCCATTCAAGCGATTGCTCTCTCATCATTGGTCGCTTGGGTCTCAAGGGCTTCGATGGCATCTTGATCACCTTGAGAGAGGCGAGTTCCACCTCGCAGAGTTGGGTCTCTTGAATCTTGCGCTTAGAGGTAGTCGGACCGTTGGTTGATCAAAAGAGAAAGTTGCTCAAAAATAGGGCCAAATTCCATGAAGAACGCAAGGACATTTGGAGGAGGGTCTAATCTCGGTGATCTTTCGAATGAGGATTTTACCTCAAGATACGCAGACGAGTCATGCTCGATGGTTGCCACCAAGTCCCCTTCTAGCACCTTCGTCTTCAATCGCAAAGCAAAGCTTTCGACCGTCTCTTGGTTGATAGAACTCGAGAATTGTTTGAGGAGCGCAAACCAAGCGGCTCGACGAGCTCTTGAGGCTTAACATAATCTTCAAGGTCGCCAAGGATCTGTCTTCTTTAACTCGGCCCGATTCTTGATCGGGCCGACAATATTGTTGGATGACTCCTTGGCAGAAACGCCTTGATCTGCAGCTACCTCTACTCTAGGCTCCTCTGGTTCTTGATCTACCATGTTTGCTTCAGGAATTTCGACGGAGGGAGCCGCTACTTCTGGTCCTTCAGTTGTTGAAATAGTAAGCTCTGGAACTTGAGCAGTTTCTCCAAAAACAGCCTCCGGTTCGACGCTACCAGTAGTTGGAGTAGCCTCCTCCATGACAGGAGCATTCTCTTCGACGACCGCCTCTTGTTCGACATTTCCAGCACTTGGCGCCAGCTCGTCGAAGACGGGAATTGCAGGGTTCTCCAATGCTTGGAAAATCTCTTCAGCAGTTGCACCTTGAGGAGATGAAGGAAAAGGGAGCATAGAGGCTGACAACTCCAGATCAGCAACCTCAACCATAGATTGGACTTCAGGGTTGTTCACGAGCAGTCCACCCACCTATACACAACAAGGTGTATTGCTTAAGTTAAAAATTGGAAAGGTGAGATCGAAGAGGGCTAAACTGATGTCGAAAGGGAATTTACCTCTTGTACCTTAAGTCTCTTGATTGGAGGAGAAGAAGGTGGTTCAGGAGTCTCATCAATGATGATGCCTTGAGCTTCCCTTTGAATCTCAGGGAGATTTCTTTTCTTCGCCCTCTGAGTGAGGGGGATGTTATCATCACTTTCAGTGTCCTGCAAAAAAGAATTTGGGTTATGACAGGAAAGTGAATGACGAAGGGAAGAGAAATTTCGACGGATCAGCAAGGCAAGAGTATAGTACCTCATCATCCTCAGGGAGGACCATTTTCCTTTTAGCTTTGGTCTGTTGAGGGGATTTCGCTTGGGTTGGTTTCTGAACAGAAGGTTTTCGACGTAAGTAAAAGTCGTAATCAAAAATAACTTGGAGCGAATAAATGGCAACATACCTTCTTTAGGACAATGTCCGGAATAGGCTGCGTGTCCACCGATTTCTTGGTCATTTGGAGGAGATGGTGCTTTGTGGTAGCCTTGTTCACTTTGGCTTTCACTTGGGTGCGAGTTGACTCGACGTCGAAGAACGTTGGTAAGAAAACGAAATAAAACTAAGTTCTGACGTTCAAGACTCGAGAAAGATGTGGGTATCAAAAGTAAATACAGGTTGTTCGAAGGAAGGTCGCCACCGGTTTCTTCATAATGTTTTACGAAAAGGTGTCAATAGCCTCTCCAAAGAAGAAGCGAGTGGTATAGTAATTAGTCCACCATTCATGGAATTCCTTGGTGCATGAGAATCGGGGTTGAACTTGAGGGCTCAAACTCAAAGCCTTGTAGTGGAATTTCTTAAAGGCGTGTTTGTAAGTGCCGAGTCGATTCGAAAACTCTCGCCTATGAAAACATATCTTGGCGCTTGGTCGAATCGACAAAGGCCAAATTGTCCAGCGAGAATAACTTGGGAAGTATCTCTTAATCCCGGCTATTTTTAGCTTTGCCAGGTAAGCTTTGGTAGAAAGAATGGCAGGAGAAAGGTAGGCTTGCCAGATTTGGGCAATCTCTTCGGCATGTTCGACAGAAGAAGAGGGAAATGGCTGTCGAAACCAAGTTGGACCAAAAGGCCTTTGCACAAAAGGAGCCATAGAGTCTACGAAACTGGTACACTTCAGGAACATGTCGAAATGAATTTCGAAAGACTCTTCGGGAGGGATGTTTATCTGTTTGGGTTTCAACTGAGCTAGTCGAATACCTTCAGTCCTCCTAGACTTCAAAGTTGGGTGAACAGACTTAGGGATGAACAAACCCAGTCGAGACTCAAAGGTGGCTAGCAGCCACAATTGCAATAACCACAATGGGCCAGAAGCCAAAAACTTGTTGGTGGGTTCGTCTTCTTTCAGTTCCAAGACAGCATTGTCAAGTTCCTGATAGAGAGAGCCCAACAACAGTTTGGCAAGATTGAGGTTTTCTTTCTCATGGAGTTGGGCTGCCAGTGGAATATAGGTTTTCGAAACTTGGAGTGAACGGGTGCAGAAGACAAAAAGAGATAACCAAAGGGTTAAGAAGGCGACGTGTTCTTTAGCAGACACTGTGTCATTGTCACGGTTATGGTGTTCTGTGATGTAAGGAGCAAAAGTGGCGTTATTGAAAGTGAATGGGTATACATACTCAGGATTGGCAGGGTCAAAAGTCTCACCTAAGGGTTTCAGACCGGTGATGGCAGCAACATCTAGTAAGGTGGGAGTCAGCATGCCACATCTCAAGTGAAGACTATGAGTGGCACAATCCCAGAACTGCATAGCAGCCAATATTAAGGTACTGTCATACTTAGGCCCATACCTAGATAACTGGATAAGGTCAAAAATACCTTGTTTTTTCCAGATATCGGCCTTTTTAGCCTCCACCTTGTCGAGCCAATCTATATAAATCTGTTGGTCGAGCTTCAGGAGCGAGACCTAAAGACTCGGAAGGCTGTTCGAGAAATTCTAAGTAAAAAAGGGTCTTAGTGAAAATTGCAGGTTGAAAGCAGGCATGACTAGGAAAAATTTCAGAGACTTGAGTGTTCTCTAAAAGGGTATTAGGAAGAGGACCTAAATAGGCATGAGTATAAACCCTAGTAGAGGAATCAATACAGGTTTGCCATTGAACCGCTTTCGACTATCGCGAATGTCGGGCTCATCAACAAAGCCATCAAGGGTTTTAGGTGCGTTAGTGTCGTCGTTCTTCGTTGAGCATTCAAAGTGAGATGAAGAAGCCATGAGAGATAAGAAGCAAATACGAGGCGAAAATCAAGCGTGGGGTGAAAGGAAGGAATGAAAGTTTGAAACTTTAGTGATTTGGGGATTTTTGCAAAACGCGAGAGAATGAAGAATACGATAGGTTTCACAAAAGTTCAAACCGAGTAAAGAGGAATATGAAGGGTTGTAGCCGTTTATATATGTTGGGAAGCTACGCTCTGATTGGCATCGTTCGCCATAACTCACACGTCGTTCGACGCGTTTGAGAGACGTGATGGCCCACCAACTATGCAACGTGTGCCAATGAGGCGGTTCGTTTACTGTGCAAGTAATGATGGTTGTCTTTTCGACCACTGTTGAAATGCAAAAGGCGGTAGAAATGACCATTGCACAGTATTCAAAAAATACCTTTTCTTCCCTCCATTCCTTATTCCGTCGAAAAGACATTTTTTGGGGGGCAATCTGTTACCTCAAAATTTCGGCAAGAGCATTAAATTAAGCTTTAAATGGTGTTGACTGCATATTTAATAGTATTACGTGGTGCGCAGTCAATGTGCAAGTCAATGTGCCATAAATTCAACAGCAAAGTTGTACAAGTGCTGACAACACAAGTAGACTTCGACAAACTTGGTTCTTCAAGTAACGAAGCAATGCCAAACACCTTCGACAGGAGAGGACCCATTTGTTCGACGAAACTGGGCCCAACACTTCGCCAAATCCTTCGACAACAAGCTGGTCGAAGCGCAAGGAGCAGCAGTTAGTGGGCGGTTATTTCCCTAGTTTTTAGGAAGTGGTTATCGTGCTTGCCCACGATTGTATCTGAGAGTATAAATACTCCCTTGTAATAGGAAAACGGGGTCACCACATCTTTACAAAAACTCGTGAAACTCAACTTCCAAGCCAAAGCGAAACAAGAGTGAATCAGATTACATTGTACGTGTTGGTGCACCACCTTCTTTTCTCTTTCACTTTAATGCAATTTTTACTTGTTTTTTACGTTCGTTGTACTTCTTGCTTTCATTCTGCTCTCAGACTATCTCTTTCTACTATTTTCTGTTCTTACGCACGCTAAAAGACACAAAATTTCTAGGCAATTGTCAAAGAGATTTTCTAGTTTGATCTCACAGTCTTAACATTGAAAACTAGTGATTGTTTGCTAAAAACACCAGCAAACAATCCTATAATTCAAATTTGCAGGTAGCGACCGTAAAAAAAATATTGAATTTTAACAATACCATTATTAAAACACAGATCCTTTTAAAATATTTGTTACTTTTAATAGGTTAAAACAAAATATATTTTTAAAACTTATGTTTAAGTGTCTATCTTAGCAATAAATTAAAATCAAAAATAAGATTAAAAATAATTTTGGGGGCATTTTTAAGGTATGAAACCCGTGCAATAAGGGACTATATTTATAGATAAAATCATAAAGTAGATATTCTTTAACTAAGGGACTATATTTGTACCTGTTAGCAAAAGGGGAAAATAGAGGAAAAAATTTCACATTTGTTGAACCAACATCACTTTTTGTTGCCTTGGCTTCACCTTTTATATAACTGGTTCTGTGATGATAAGTTGAGTTCCTGTAGAGCATAACTTCATTCAAAAAATTTGACTGTATTAAATCAGCCTAATACAATCTTTGCTGCAGGTAGTTTTTTGAATAAGAGTAAGCTCAAGCTATACTAAATAATAGAGTGAAGGGTCAATTACAAGTCACCGGAACACTTGGTGCTTGATTCCTGAAGAGGGTCAGTCGATCTTCTGACTTTGGCAATCTGAATTTTTACTTTGAGTATTATTGATGGGGTCTTTTAACAATATTTTGTAAAATAATGAGTATTCTTTAGTCCTGTTTCTTTGGGATTTTAGTACCTATATTTCACTCATCTCACTTAATACGCACGATTTAAGTGTTCTAATGTGTGGTTTTAGTTCAATCACCATTTAGTAGTGAGTGACCTATTTCTTACATAGTCTTTAACTAAGATACATAGTGTTTCCTATTCATTGAACAAATTTCTATGTTTCATAATAATACTTCTTTTGTGAGAATAAGTTTTTTGCTAATACTTATAGTAATACTCATATAACTAAATATCTAAATGACATTATCTTATATCAATTTTATATTTTATATTTCTTTCCATAACTATGTTGTTTAGTAACACATTAACAAATTTTAAAATCCCAATATTTTTTATTAGTAAAAGACTTCATTGATTTTTAAATTTATAAATTGGAATTTATTAAAACTTTTACTCTAATCAAATTGATAATATGATTTTACAAAGATTAACTTGCCAGTAAAAAAATTCTTAAAATATATTGTCCAAATGATTTCCAATAAGAAAACACATATTCTCACAACAAATTAATTCTCCAATAACATAGTCTATTTGACAAAACAATTTTAATGCAGTCAAAGTTGCCGCTAAAGATAAATCTAAAATTCAGATTTTTTATACTTCTTTTCTTATCTTAGCTTCACAATCACTTCTGATGAACTTAACCTTATACCACCCCTTCTGATGTTAATTATATATATTATCTATATATTATAATATAATTCATAATAGGTTTATTTACCGTTATGTACAAACAATTTTTTGCATCAGATAACACACTAAAATATCAAATTGACTATTTTTTCTCCTAAAAAAAACTAAAAAAATTAAGTTAGAATGAAATGTATACCCGTCTTTGTACAGAGAGATACATACTAGTATATATATATATATATATATATATATATATATATATATATATATATATATATATATATATATATATATATAATATGGCATCGGGTGTCAAATTTAGTGACTTACATCAATTAATAATTTCGCATATAAAATGAAATTTATCAATCTGAGGGACAGTGGCAAATCTAGGACTTTAGACTAAGGGGTGCAAAAACAATTCATTATCAAAAATGTTGGTTCTTAAGATTGTATAATTTTTTTTTCAAATATCCTCACTTAATTAATTTACTAAAATTAAGGAATCAAGTTATCTAACTCCAAATTTATTTAAGAATAAATTGTCAAATAGTCTCTAAGTTTACACGCTCTTTCCTATTTAAGTCTTAAAGTATATGAAAATAAGAAGTAGTCTATAAAAGTTTGTGATATCGATAAAATTTCTTCCTAAAGTTTAATAAATAGTTCCTTACAAAGATTAATAAGGGAGATTTATTAAAAAATTAGGTGCAAATTTAAGGACAGTAGTGCAAACATAAAATTTCACAGGGTTCAAAAACACTTTATAAGGGTACTAATACACAATTTTTTAGGAGGTTCAATTGAACCACCTGATAAAAAACAACATAGGTCCGCCACTAAACACGCATTTACTTATCTATTAAACTAGCAGTATACTCGTGTCTACGCACAAGTGCTTTCGTTTTATTTTTATGTATGAATTCGACAAATTTAATTAGTCCGAACATTACACCGTGAAAATCTTGACAAATTTAAAATAGAAAAATTTAATTAGTCCGAACATAGCCCGTGTAAAAAAACGGAATATTAAAATTTAAAAAAAAATAATAAAAAAGAAAAATGAATGAGACATGTAGATGAAATTTTAGTAGATATGTCGTGAAAAATAGAGAAATGAGAGAGTTAGAGGAAGAAATAGGAGAAGAGAGTGAAAAAGTTTGAAAAAGTGTGCGAGAGAGTGAAAAAGTTTGAAAAACTGAAAAAATGAAATTACCTAAATATCCTCTAATTGCTTAGTTGGAAAAAGAGTAAAATTTGTATTTTGGTAGTGGGTGATTTGTATAGACAGTAAAAGGATGAACTCAGACAAAATTTAATTAGTCCGAGCATTATCGATAAATCAAGACAATTTTATAATTGACAAATTCAATTAGTCCAAACATTATCCCGTGTAAAAAAAACGGATAGTAAAATTTTGTCAAAATTTGAAAAAATTTAAAATAGTAAGGAGGAAAAATGAGGGATGCATGTAGATTAAATTAAACTAGGTATATTGATAAAAATAGAGAAATGAGATAATTAGAGGAAGAAAGAGGAGAAGAGAGTGAAAAGATGAAAAAGTAATTTTGGTAGTCGTTGAAATGACATATTTGCCCTCGAAAAGTGAGTTTTTGAAAAGGGTATGTTGGTAATTTTGGTAGTGGTTGTTTTGATTAAAGTTATTATAGTTGATAGTTGATTGATTGTTGATAGTTGATGATTGATTGATTAATTGATTTTGATTGATAAAGTTATAGTTGATTGATGAATAGTAGTAGTTGTTTTGATTAAATGTCTAGTTGAGTTTTATCAAGAATAAATAGAAGAAAAATATAGATATTTTAGTAGCTTTTGTTTTGATTAAAAATATTATAAATAGTTTTAAGAGAGAGAGGGAGAGGGAGGAGGGAGGAGGGAGGGAGGGAGGGAGGGAGGAGGGAGGAGGAGGGAGGAGAGAGAGAGAGAGAGAGAGAGAGAGAGAGAGAGAGAGAGAGAGAGAGAGAGAGAGAGAGAGAGAGAGAGAGAGAGAGAGAGAGAGAGAGAGAGAGAGAGAGAGAGAGAGAGAGAGAGACTGACTGTAGGGGAGAGGGGTGCAGAAAATTTGAGAAAGATAAAAGTGAGAGAGGAAAGAGAAAAATGAGTTTTAAATGTAATATTAAAAAAGTTAAAAGATGATGTGAGAAAGTGAGACTCACACAAAATAAAAAAATGAAATAGAATAATTAGAAATGACATATTTGTCCTCAAAAAGTGAGTTTGAAAAAATGGTAGGTCGACAATTTTGGTAGTAGTTGTTTTGATTAAAGTTATAGTTGATGATTCTTGATAGTTGATTGATAAAGTTATAGTTGATTGATGAATGGTAGTGGTTATTTTGATTAAAAATATTATAAATAGTTTTAAAAAAAATAGAAATGTGGAGAGAGAGAGAGAGAGAGAGAGAGAGAATGTATGGGAAGAGAGATGGAGAGAAAATTGGATCACGATTCACGGCAGTTGAATGCAATCTCATTTGTTGAATGAGTTTGTCAAACAATCTCAGCCCTTAGTGTTACTATTCAAAAATAATGTAAAAAAATTAAAGCATGAGAGAGAGGGACACGCTTGAATGCAGTGAATCCATATCCAAGAAAATTGGGAAAGATAAAAGTGAGAGAGAAAGGAGAAAAATGGGTTTTAAATGTAAGACTATAAAGTAATGAGGGTAAAGTTGGGAGAAAAAATGAAATGCTATAAGTTATAAGTTCAAACGCTACTTTAAATAGTGTTTCAAAAATGGCAGTGAACACTCAATTTTTAACGTTATTTTTGACGTTTTCTCGAAAAATTACGAAAAATGCATTTTTGCGTCTTTTGCGTGTTTAGGCGTCGAATACGTCATTTTACTCGTTTTTTTTTACTTTCGCGCTATTTTTACTCTTTTTTAAACGAAAGATATATATAATTCGAAACTACAAAAATAGTAAGTTTTATTTAATTTGTTTAAGTAAGTTGTCTTTTTACAATAATTCAAAAATAATAATAAAATAAATACTAAATTAAATAAAACGGCAGCGTCAGCAGATTCAGAGGTCGGCAAGCTGTAGGAGGTGATTTGGGTCCGATCCAAACCTACAAACAAAAGTCAGGCCCAGTCAAACCCAGTCAAATGTAATTAATGCAAAAACCTAAAATGTTAGTATATAAACAGGGTCTAAACACGGTCCAAAAAAGGAGAGGAAAGACGGCGGAAAAATGCACAGACAAAGCAACCATATCACAAAATAGCATTTTGATCTGCCAAAAAATTGTAGAGGGGGAAGCCACCACCACTCATACCCAAACCACCGTCACCCACAACCTTTCTCTTCCCCCCACCAATCACAAGCCGCCGCCACCACCATAAACCACCTAAGGCCAGAACCACCGTCCCCCAACCAGCGCCGCGGACCACCCAACGCTAACCCTCTCACGCCCAACTACCACCACCTCCTAACACCATCAGTAAACCCATCTCCACCGAACCACCCCCACCGTAAACCGTAAACCCCGCGCTCATCCTCACACCACCGTTGGTCATCCTCTCCCACCACCATAAATCGCCCTCTCCCACTCCCACAATCACAAAAAAGCAGTCCAAAGAACAGATCTAAAAACAAGACCCAAACAGACAACAAGAAAATCGAAAGGGAAGGAGAAGCGAAAAAAATCGAAAAGCGGCGAACAGAATCGCCCCCCGGCGTGGAGCGCGCGCGGCTCGTCTTCCACGGCGAGCCTCTCGCGAACTCCGGCGAGGCCTCCTCCCCCACCATCGCGAGCTTAGGCGTTGCCTTCTCACTCTCTCTTTCTCTCGGACCCTCCCTCTCTCTCACCGTCGCAAACCCACCTCCGATCTCACCCAATACCCAAATCGAACCTTCCCCTTCTCTGTTGTCTCCATCGCCTCCGTCTCTCCCTTTTATCCTCTCCTCCATTTCTCTCTCTTGAAACTCACCCTTTCTCTCTCTAATGGCGGCGCATGTGAGGAGGAGAAGGAGGATATGGTGGGTTTCAGTAACACCTGATCTCCTTTCTTGTTGTTTATTTATTTATTTAAATTCTATTTGTATTTTTATTTTATTTTTTTTGTATTTAATTTTTAGTTTTCTGATCTAACTACTTACACCCCCTCCTTTAAGCTGTGCACCTCTAGCAAGCCCACCTTCGCAGTGGGTTAAAAGCGCGATTGGGCCTTTCAGTTCTGCACCCCCTTTGGTTATTTTAATTTCAATTGTTATTACTATTATTTCTTGTTTCTTTTTTTAGTTATTTATTTATTTTGTTCCAAAATAACGATAACATAATTAGGATTTGGTCGAGACGTACGTCTTATCAAATCCGCAACACCGGTTTAAGAGACCCGAGTTGTACAACTTGGTCCTAAACCACTTAAAAATTAAAACCGAACAACACGTCTTTTTCGAAAAACCCCAAATCAGTTTAGTACTATGTAGCACCTATTTTCAAAAAAAAAAAAAATAGGGGTTTGGCCGAGATGTACATCTTGTCAATCCCGGTTTAAGAGACTCGAGTCGTACGACTTAGATCTTAAACCCCTTCAAAACTAAAATCAACCCAACCAACAAATTTTCAGGAAGAACTACGTGACTTTTGAGTCTCTCATAGCACCAGAGAGTACGTAGGCGCGGGGTCTCCCTGTCAAAGTCAAAATTAAATTTTCTTAAATTAGTCCTTTACAAATAATAAGTTTTCTACTAAATTTTATTAAGTATTATTCTGGGGTAAAATAATTTGTAATTTATTTGCACAATCAAATTTAGGGTAACTGTCCTAGGACAGATGTACTAGGGGTGCAGTGGAATTAGGTTTCCGCCCTTCCCTATGCATAACCGACTCCCGAATCCGACCTAGTTAACGCAGACCAAACAATTTTAAATTAGGTTTTTCTCAATTTTCCTATTATTAATAAATTGGGTGGCGACTCCTCGAATAATTTATATTTGAGCCGTCAACGTCGAGATCCAGGTCACGACAGATGGCGACTCCACTGGGGATAGTGAGAGTCAAGCCCGGTATGTTTGGTTGTGCAAAATGATTATAAGGTACGCTTGTTTGCCCCTCTTAGTTTCTTATTTATTTATTTATTGTTTTTCTTTGTATATATCTTATTTTTATGTTTATATTGTTCCTTATAAACTCTAGGCTAGATGACATGTATTATTTGTTGTTTGGTTGTATTTATTGAAATATTTTATGATTTTATTTTATTTTTAGTTTTGAGGTTTGTATGCTCCCTTCACACACTACACCTACATTGTGAGCACACACTGAGAGTTGAGCTCATACCTGAGCCACAAAAAACACCTAAGTTAGAACGAGGATAAGTGGGACTCATTCTGGATGTACATCCTATGTGACTTCCATGAACTCCTCATCTAGAGCACGATCCTTCTATGCGGGTACTCACATCCGGGATGTACATCCTGTTGTGTTTAACTCTCTAAAAGGGTACTTGGCTCTAGAGACCTTAAATCTCCATAAGATGTAGTTACCACCCGGTGAGTACTCACAATAAAGAGGTTAGCCCTATAGGTCCCAATGCCAATGGCACGGGCTAACCAAATTAGACCACAAAGGGAGTTCCTCTTATCCTTGTTTTTTGATTGTATATATTTTTCTCGTTATCGCTCATTAGTTTCCACCAAAGTAAAGATAAAAAAAAAATGAAAAAATATATTGCATTGCATGCATAAAAAAAAATCATGCATCAAAAAAAATATATTGCATTGCATGCATAAAAAAAACATGCATCAAAAATCATGCATAAAAAAAAAACATTAATAAGAATCATATTGCATTTTATACATTAAAAAAAAAAATAACATCAAAAAAATCATGTTGCATTTCATGCATATCAAACATTAAAGAAAAGGTCATATTGCATTTCATGCATGAAAAAAAAATCATGTTGCATTTGAAAAAATGCATTTCATATAAAAAAAAAAAAAAAAAAAAAACTATCAATCTTGAAAATGATACATGCATCTGCATCTAATTTTTTTGTTTCTTTGCATGAGTTCTTCGGAAAAAAAAAGGGTTTCTTTTTCGTCTATAGAGTGCATTTTCATAAGCTAATACAAAAATTGCATTGTTATTCATCATTCATCATTTTCATTTGCCACTCATCATTCATCATAAATCCTTCATTCATCAAAAAATAAATTACATTGCCTTTTAAAGTACTCATAGCATATTCCCTTCAAATGGGGCAAAAAAAATTCTTTGCATTTCTTGCATAAAAAAATATAAAAATTTACAAAGCAAATGCATGTAATTGCATCTTAGGACGAGTGTTTGCATACATACCATGCATCCCATAGCACATTGGTTTCTTTGACCCATTCTCATGTAGCATGATTTATTTTTCTTCTCTCTTTTAAGAAAATCAATAAAAAAAAGAAAGAGTTTTGAAGTTATTCAGTCTTCATTCATGTTATGTTCACAATAATAGAAAAGGTTCAATTTTTGTGCTTGTGTGAAAGCGGATACCAATCAAGCTTAGACTCATGGAATTGGATCATTCTCTTGAAAGTTTTTGGTAAGATTAGTCATTGAAGGATTAGAGAAGTAGGGTGAGAGGACAAATATCATGGGGAACTATACCGGGGCATATTGGAAAAGATGAGTGGAAAATAGGGAGACATAAGGTTGTGGCAATCAGTTCTTGAATAAATAGTTCAAAGCCCAAAAAAGAGAGGATTGTCATTAGCGCTTGTTTAGTCATGTAAGCTTGAAACTAAGTTAACTTTGTTGAAGCTTTACACTAATGGATTTGCATGAATCTCATTTTTCCCCGTGTCCCCTTAAAACACCAACCCCTTTTGAGTTCTTGTCTCGTGATAACTCTTAAAGCCCTTTTGGTCGCATCATTCAAGGATGAACCCGGTGAGCAAATATCAGATCTCAAAGGTCCATTTCCCAGGAAAAAAACAAAAATAGACAAAAAAAAATATATAAAGAGCAAAGGATGTGTAAAAGAGTGAATGTTATTTGAAATTAAATTTTTGAAAATGCGGAATCAGGATTTCAAATGAAGAGTGGCCATTTTTTTCCCTCTATCCCATAAAAAGAACCCTCATTGTCGCCTTTGAGCCTGCAACTTCCATTCACTAAACCCTGGACAAGGATCAACACCACAATAGAATTTAGTGCATTCAGCTTTCCAAAGTTATTTTATCAAAGATAGTGGAAAAAGTTCAAAAAAGAAAAAGAGAAAAATGAATAAAGCCCGCAAGACTGAAAGCAAGTATTGTCATTCTTGGCAAAAGTTAGGGCACAAAAGAAAAAGTAATGAAAAAGCATAGAAGTGAAAAAAATAATTAAAAAAAAAATGTGAATGATTTGAGGAATGGGGAACACAAGAGGAAGCTGAATGCACTAAAGATTCATGATCTGTTCCCATAACCCATTACCCATACCCATAAGACGTTTCTCTGAACCTTCTACTCCTTTCTCTTCCATAACCCATATCCAAAAAACATTTCTTTAAGCCTTCTAACCATTTTTTCCCCATAACTCATAGCCCATATCCATAAAACATTTTTTTAGCCCTCCATTCATTTTCCTTCTATAAACCATAACCCATATCCAAAAAACATTTCTTTAAGCCTTCTAACCATTTTTTTCCCATAACTCATAGCCCATATCCATAAAACATTTCTTTAGCCCTCCATTCATTTTCCTTCTATAAACCATAACGCAACCCATAAAGCATTTCTTTGAACCTTCTAATCACCTTTCTTCCATAGACCATAACCCCTACCCGTAAAGCATTTCTGGGAGCCTTCTAATAATTTTTCTTTCATAACCCATAACCAATAGCCACGTTGCAAACCTCTAAAAGTCCACTCTGATTGATGGATGATTGATTTCATTTTCTTAATGTTAATTTTTGGGATAAATAATTTGCTCCTTTTAAATTATTCTTTGCTCTAGTAAAAAAATGAAGTGAAAAAAAAAGAGAATCCTGCTAGATTGAAGACCCGAAAGGGCGGTCTAGGCAAAAATTAGGGAGAATAAAAGTAAAATAAAGCCTGCTAGATTGAAAACCTACAAAGGCAGTCTAGGCGAAAATTAGGGCACAAAAGGGGAATGAGACTTACAATGAGAAATATATGTAGTTCACTGGGAAATTTTTTTCACTTGGGCCAAACAAAAGTGTACATTGGGGCAATTTATTGGAGGGTAAAAACCCCACACTGGGGCAAGGTTTCGTAAAGACCCTTTAGGAGTTAAAGGTTTCTTGCTACACCATGTAGTATTCTCTCCGGGAAATGTCTTTCACCAGAATGAGGCAAAATTCTTACCACACCCTACATCTGTCAAACTTTGTTTGTCACACCAGTACTCTTGTGAGCAACAACTTTTACCAATACTGGGGCAAAACTGGTGCAAGACCTTTCACAAGTCAAAATCCTCTTTCCACACCTGGTTTGTTTTCTCTTCAAGAATGCTTGTTGCCACACAGAAGCAAAATCTTTACAGGGCCCTTCATGAGTCAAACTTTGTTTGGTACACCCGTGTAGCCTTCTCTTGGGGCAATACCTCTTACCAACACAGGGGCAAAAATGTTTGCTCGACCCCTGATGAGTCAGATTTCGCTTGCTATGCCCGGTAGTCTTCCTTCTCGGATAAAACCCGATTCTCAGCCAATTTCCAGCAAGTCAGGTACCTCAAGTAAATGGAATGCCCAATAACTCAAGGTTGCCATAATGCATTTTCCCTATCATCTTGTGTCGTCTTTGTCCTCCCTATGGCTTCCCTCTAAAATACCCTTCACTTTCAAACCAAAAATCCAAAACCCAAAAATTCCAGCTCTTAAATACATGTTGTTATACCCCAATTTTGTCCGTCTTCTTTTTCTCACTTTAGTCGTTTATTTTTAGTAAGGGCGTGTTTCGGAGTCGCATGATTACAAGAATTATCAGTGTAGAGTCTCGGTTACCAATCCAAACCAATTCCAGTCACTCCGTTCAGCTAGGCATGCGCGCGAATGATCGATCTTCTCGTGCGTTCTTCAATTTAATTATCTGTATTTGAGTTTAGTCGTATGCGAGCAGGTCCACCTAAAGTCATTTTTCTCAAAATTTGGTTTAAATTCAGACTAATGCGATTCCGAAAGTTAATCGTGGGGTTTGTAGTTAACACGCCCATTTTTGGTTTAGTTTTAGCGTATTTGTCGAGTTCGGCCCGTCCTCGTCTTTGTATTTGGCCTGACTCCTATTTCTTATTATTTTATTCGTATTTTGTTTATTTAATTTATTTAAGCATATATACAGCCCAAAAATGTCAAAAAAAATTCTATTTAGTTTAATTTACAATTTAAGATCACTTAATAGTCCAAAAGTCCAAAAATACAAAAATGATAATATAAAAATACAAAGAATATAAAAACGAAAATTAAATAAATGAGCAGAAAGATCGTAATCTCTGGGGGTGCATTCTTGCTCTCCAAGACTACTCACAGACTCCACATTATCGATCCGCAAAAGCCCAAAAAAATGACCATTAATGCTAAAACCTAATTTCTACCTATAAATAAGCGGCTAGCCTAGTGTCTAAAACACACAGAAACCAAGGCAGACAGCTACTGCTAAAATCACCCAAAAATAGGATTAGAGTTTCACATCGAAACCCTAATCCACTAAACACGGTTCTGAGGTTGCTATGATCTAAAGAAAAGAAGCGTTGGCGATCAAGCATACGCAGCGAAGAGTGATTATGGTCACAATGGCAAGCATCTAGGAGCCTAATCTAAAGCTGGAGTTAAGCTCAACAAAAGAATCCACGTACCTAGCTGGATCAGGTCAGAGATTTTCAGATATAATACTGCCTCTATATTCAGTTTTGCTTAATAGTATGCTTACACTAAAGATATTGATGTGTGCAGCTTCAAATTGAAAAAGACATATATTGCAATATGGCAAATTGAGAATAAACTATCTATACTAAAATAACATGGATAGTTGTCTATATTTTGTTGTATCTGTTGTCGATATGTCATTCCTGGAATTACTACCCTATCTACTGTTTTTTGGGAGGCTTCCATATACCACCATATATCATTGACTTTGACTGTCTCATCTCTTACATACACTACTTTGAGATTATTATTTTTTATTCTAACTCTGGGGATTTTGGACTATTTATCCGTCCAGTAGCAAGAGCTCCTTTTGATCTTTTTATCATGTTTAACCTGGATCTAATATATAAGTTCCTTGAAGATTTCATCAGGTGTAAGAAATGATGAGTTAATTAAAATGACCAGAACTATAAACCATACTACTATTTTGTATATACTCAGCAAAGCAAAACAGAGCCAAAACCCAGAAAATCACCACCTGAAAACCCACCACCGGCGTCGTTTACTTCGCCGGAGCAACCGCCTTCGCCGTCCCCCTCACGCGTCGTCGCCGGAGAAACACCGTTCTCCGTTCGCCGTCGTATCTCCAGTCGGCGTAAACACCATGGCCGACGCTCCCTCTCCTCCTCTAAGCTTCGGTCTCCATTTTCTCTCTCCCAGGAAACCGCGTGATTCTCGCCGTTAGTCTCTCTCTCTCTCACTTGAGAGGTGCATGCCTGCGATAAGTGGGAGAAGAGGAAATGGTTTTTGGGTTGCAATTTTTTGGGTCAGCCCGTTTACGGTGCCCCCCTTTTTTTTTTTTTTTTCTTCTTTCTTTTTATTTTAAGTTTTCTAATGATCAGACTACTAATTGAATCCCTCCAATTCACGCGCTCACCTCCCCCACTTAAGCCCAGTTTCGCATACTAGGCTCTCCTATGCGAACTGGGCTTCCTTTTAACACCTCCTATTAATTATACAACCCCATGCGACTAATAAAACCTCAATCTACAATTTTCACCCCTGCTTTTTCTTTTTAATTCTTTTCCAACTCAAACATAAATACTTTTTCTCTCGAAATCAAATAAACGGCTAAGTCGGTTGTACAACCTAAGGTTAGTCATTATTTTAGGCCAATGAGTGCATCTGATTCAAGAACCACGAAAACTTAATAAATATAAAAATGTAAATCATTTTTCCATAAATAAACGGCTAAGTCGGTTGTACAACCGGGTCAGTCATTATTTTAGGACCAATGAGCTGTACAGTTCAGTAATCCTACATAAACTTAATAAAATATAAATAAATTATTTTTTTCATAAATAGGGGACTAAGTCGGTTGTACAACCGGGTTAGTCAGCGTGCTAGAACTAATGAGCTGTACAGTTCAGGAGTTCTAGAATACCTATTCTAAAACGGGCCCACCTCACTAATTTCCTTCAAAAAACTCAAAAATCATTTTCAAAAAGTAGGGGACCAAGTCGGTTGTACAATCGGGTTGGTCAGCGTCCTAGGAATCAGTGAGCTGTACAGTTCAAGGAATCCTAGGACCCCTACACTAAAAAACACCAACCAACCAAAACTTTTTCAGGAAGAACTACGTAGCTTTGATTCCTCCATTGCATCCGGAGGTACGTAGGAGCAAGACTCAACCCTTGTCAAGCACTAAAAAACAAAAATCTAAATAAGTCATTTTCTTTACAAATAAAAGGGTAATAATTAGATAAATCTTAAATTAACTAGACAATGGATGTCGTGGGGTGCTAATACCTTCCCCACACATAACGACTCCCGAACCCTAATAATGCTTTGTCTTAAAACTAAAGGGATTTTCCGAATTTGCCCTTAAACTAGAATTTCGGTGGCGGCTTCCTAAGAACCTTTCGAAGAATCCTTTCCCGGATTTTTCGGTCGCTACAGCTGGCGACTTCACTGGGGACTTATTTATTTTTAGAGAGTCAAAACCTAGTCTAATTAATTTAGGATTAATTCAATTTTTACCCTTTTATTTATTTATTTGCTTTTGCATAATTATGTTATTTATCTGTGTAAACCCTAGGGTCGAAGACGATATTTGTGTATATGTTTGTTTGTTTGTTTGCAGCTTTTGGGTTGTTTCTAAATTGCTCCTACACACACTTCACTTCTACACTTCACACACTTGTGAGAAAAAGTCCTCTACCCGGACTCGAGCATAAACCTAAGTTAGAACGAGATTGCGTATTGATGGCCTGCGGGACGTACGTCTCGTTGGGTGGTCACGAAAATCTCACCTAGAGTTTGATTCCTCTTGAGGATGCTATCCCTTCTAATAGCTTGCCTATTGTTGGGGTCAGTGTTCTTGACTGGGGTCCTTGGCTCTAGGAACCTTGTGTAGGATTCTTTAGAACTATCCCTGTGAGGTTCACTATAAAAGAAACCTTAGACCCACTCTGTAAGATACATTTCTAGGGTCACAAAGGAGCTTTATACCCTCGCATTCAAACAAATATTTATGCATACCGTCTTCTATCAAAGGAAAAAAAATAATCAAAAAAAAACCAAAAATCATTTTTTACTACTTTTTTAGAAAATATACCACATGCATACAGCAAATAAACATCTACTGTTGCATGCACTTTTATGACCGTCAGGGAATTTAAATCTTTACCTTGAAGAGAAGCCGTGCACGCTGAAGTCAAAATTAAATTTTGTACTTTACTCTCCAATGAAAAGTTTATAATTCCCCGACATGACGAATAAAATCATATATTATCATTCGCATTTCACATACATTCGTTCATTCGCATTCTCATTTCATGCACACTCATTCATTTGCATAACTACATCATGCATTACAAAAAATCAGCATAATATTAGGAAAATATGATGAGAGGTGAGACATTCTTGTGAAATAAATCATTTTTTTGGAAAGGGTTTAGTCATACTTCGTTGCAAGCTCAAGGTGTTTCAAGTCACTCGGTTTTTCAAATTTTTAGCTTGCTCACATTTTTTAACCGAACGTTGCATCTCTTCCATCCCATGATAAATGACCGAAAGGCCCATCAAAAATTTCTATCATGGTTTAAATGTTATTTCTCTACGAAGCATTTGTGTAGTGACGTGGGTAACATGTATGTTTATTTTTGTCTGAGTCAGTTAGCGTCCCTACCTTACCATCATCCCCTGTCAAAGTCTAATCCCACCCCGACCACCCATACTCCCCACGTTAGTACATAGTTGACATTTCTGGTTGGTTCCCCTAGTGAAATAACACTTTAGGCCCTCCATACTGGGGCAAACATGTGATCTCTAAAATACCTTGTCAACGTTGTATTCCCTTGGTGCAAGTCCTTTACCAAAAAAAAAATATAAAAATGCCCGTTAGGTTGAAAACTCGAAAGAGCGGCCTAAGCAAAAATTAGGGCATAAAAAAAAATAGAAATAAAGAAAAAAGAGCAAATATATAAAAGTAAATAAATTATTGTCCTTAAGTTAATTTTTGAGAAAACTAGCAATCATGTTTTGAAATGAAGTTTGACCATCTTCCCCTATCCTCAAAAAATCCTTTGCCACCCACCTTAAGCCAAAAATCCCAAACCCTAGACAAAGATCGATTCCGCATCAAAAAAAATGGTGCATTAGTTTTATCAGCTCACTCACCCAAAAAAGAAACAAAAATCACAAAAGAGTGAAGTCAAAAAGAGGATTAAAAAATCCCAAAAAAAAAAAAAAAAACAAACAAAAAAAAACAAAAATAGTACAAATCGTGAGCTGATACTTCATTACCATCAAAGCACAAGAGATCCTTGTCTGAAATAAAACCCCAAACACTTCCCTTGTCCTCAATATCCTTTCCTTCGTAAATCATCACCCATTAGCCAAGTTACATCACCAAATTATTCGTCTCATCAATCATCAAACACTTCATTGAGCCTAATAACCCCTTCTTTCACAAACCATTAACCATTAGCCAAATCATACCGCTCAAAAAATCATTCGTCTCATCAATCATCAAACACTTCATTGAGCCCAATTATCATGTCCCTCATAAACCATTAACCAGCAGCCACATTACAACTCTGAAAATCCATTCTGATCAATAACCGATTGCTTTTGTTTTCTCAAAATCTTAAATTTAGGACAAATAAGTTTATTTATTTACGATATGTTTGCTAAAAATATATATGTCTCAAAAAAAAAAAACTCTCAAATAAAGAGAAAAATCAAAGGACTTGCACCCCAAAGATTCATTCAAGTTCTGTCGACATCAAGACAAGGTTTAGTGATCACCAAGTGGTGTTGTCATCCTAGCAAAAACTCAAGACTATCATAGTCTGGGAATCATTTTATAGAGAACCAAAAGTTTATACTAGGATCGTCATCGATATCCTAGAGTGGGGCATCCCTTTCACCATCTATTCCATTTGAACTTGGGGAAATTTGTACAGTGTCCATCCCATATCACACCCAGCCCATACCAGACAAACTCCAAAAACCCATTACCCTAACTCCGGCACTTTCCACAACCTCACCAAAACAACCGTCTGAATTCCCGTTATCAAGTGGGGTAACCCTATCACCCTTCACTCCACCTACAAATGGGGATATTCACCATACACCCATCTCATCCCCTTGTTATATCCACATCAACAAAGCCATACCGGGGCAATTTCTCAACTCATTACCCTATATGTTGCTACTCTAGTCGGGGCAATTCTGTCCTTACCATAAACGGGGCAACACCAAACTCCATGTGTTGAGATGAAGCCCATTGCTCTCCACCTTTCACTCCAAAGTCAGGGCATTCCTAGCTCATCATTTCCTCTGTCCCCTAGTTATTGTCATCACTAGACAGGGGCAAGTTATTCACTCACCATCATCAAGTCTAAATTGGGGCAGTCCTGCATTTCTTGGCTTGGGAAAGCCCACCTTTCATGACTTTACCCAAAACTTGTCATTCACCCCTTCATGTGCCACAAATGTCCACACCCTAGGTCTTTAGAACCCCAAGTTAACCGACTCGTTCATCTATATTCGCACTACTATACATCTTCACAAAACAATGCTTTAGAGAGAGAAAACACAAGTTGATCATATGATGTTGGAAATCCACTTATTTAGTGGTGTGGGCCAAAACTTCGGTCATCATGGGGCATCAAAATGAAAGAGAAAAATGAGCGAGCTTGCAAATACTTTTTCACATCGATTAATCGTAGAATAACAACATTGAGATTGCCAAGTATTGAATCAAAACTATTTTTTCAAAGAATGATCAATATTCACCGCTTCTCGCATCTAAAGTCTCACATCTCATCATTACCAAAAATGTTTCTATACCCCAATCACTCATATCATATCATATCATATCATATCATATCATATCATATCATATCATATCATGTCATATCACATCATATCATATCATCACCTCATGCACCATAGCATTTGCACCCGAGCATTTCATTTGCATCATAATCACATTTGGCATTCATCATTTTTCAAAAAAAAAAAACAATAAGCAAAAAGAGAAAAAGGAAAAAGTCATTCCACATCCTACCAGATACCAATCATTGCTTGCACCATTAATTGCTTCATCAAACGTAGATTGGTTTTCCCTTTCTCGGTAGATGCATTTGTTAGGTGTGCTCGGATAAACACGATCAGTGTTAGTCCCTATCTTGTTCCTCTAATATCAAAGCTCTAAGCGTTGATCCCGTATCGCATCACAGATCACCAAGCTGATCCCAGACCCCGAGTGGTCCTTCAGAGCACTACGCTCCTTCAGTGCCCTAAGTGGCCCAGGTCGCAAACGTCGTAGTCGAGCCCGACGGACCTTCCAGACCCCGCGTGGTCCTTCAGACTAGTTGTGTCAGCCTAAGACACAGTGGACGTCCTTCATGGTCAACATATCAGTTCTAGACCTGATCTTGACCCATCATGGCCGCTCGAATATAAAGCCCCCTCGCATCGTTTAATTAGTACCGTAGCTAGTTGCGCTCCTTCGCACTACACGATGGTCCTTCAATTAAGGCCTAGGCAGCCTTTCGGACCTTAAGTGGTCCTCGTGAGCCTTATCGCTCCTTCGCACCTTAGTGCTCCTTCGGGTCCTTGATGACCCTTCATTTAATTTCCGCTAACACACCGAGTGTTAACCATTCCTTGCTCCTCTTAAAACTTCCTTGCTTCCCCCTTAAACGGACAAAATTAGCGTCTATCTTATCTTTATTCCTATTTCTACTACGAAAGTTCTAGAGCTCAGCACTTTCTAGTAAAATATTAATAAAGAGGGCAAATTGTTATACCCCAATTTTGTCCGTCTTCTTTTTCTCACTTTAGTCGTTTATTTTTAGTAAGGGCGTGTTTCGGAGTCGCATGATTACAAGAATTATCAGTGTAGAGTCTCGGTTACCAATCCAAACCAATTCCAGTCACTCCGTTCAGCTAGGCATGCGCGCGAATGATCGATCTTCTCGTGCGTTCTTCAATTTAATTATCTGTATTTGAGTTTAGTCGTATGCGAGCAGGTCCACCTAAAGTCATTTTTCTCAAAATTTGGTTTAAATTCAGACTAATGCGATTCCGAGTTAACTGTGGGGTTTGTAGTTAACACGCCCATTTTTGGTTTAGTTTTAGCGTATTTGTCGAGTTCGGCCCGTCCTCGTCTTTGTATTTGGCCTGACTCCTATTTCTTATTATTTTATTCGTATTTTGTTTATTTAATTTATTTAAGCATATATACAAATTTCAAAAATGTCAAAAAAATTCTATTTAGTTTAATTTACAATTTAAGATCACTTAATAGTCCAAAAGTCCAAAAATACAAAAATGATAATATAAAAATACAAAGAATATAAAAACGAAAATTAAATAAATGAGCCAAGATCAAGTAATCTCTGGGGTCTGTTCTTGCTCTCCAAGACTACTCAGCAGACCCACATTATCAGATCTGCAAAAGCCCAAAAACAACCATTAATGCTAAAACCTAATTTCTACCTATAAATAAGCGGCTAGCCTAGTGTCTAAAACACACAGAAACCAAGGCAGACAGCTACTGCTAAAATCACCCAAAAATAGGATTAGAGTTTCACATCGAAACCCTAATCCACTAAACACGGTTCTGAGGTTGCTATGATCTAAAGAAAGAAAGAAGCGATGGCGATCAAGGCATACAAGAGATATGATTATGGTCACAATGGCAAGCATCTAGGAGCCTAATCTAAAGCTGGAGTTAAGCTCAACAAAAGAATCCACGTACCTAGCTGGATCAGGTCAGAGATTTTCAGATATAATACTGCCTCTATATTCAGTTTTGCTTAATAGTATGCTTACACTAAAGATATTGATGTGTGCAGCTTCAAATTGAAAAAGACATATATTGCAATATGGCAAATTGAGAATAAACTATCTATACTAAAATAACATGGATAGTTGTCTATATTTTGTTGTATCTCATTTGTCGATATGTCATTCCCTGGAATTACTACCCTATCTCTTTGCTTTTTGGGAGGCTTCCATATACCACCATATATCATTGACTTTGACTGTCTCATCTCTTACATACACTACTTTGAGATTATTATTTTTATTCTAACTCGGGGATTTTGGACTATTTATCAGATCCAAAGAGCAAGAGCTCCTTTTGATCTTTTTATCATGTTTAACCGGATCTAATATATAAGTTCCTTGAAGATTTCATCAGGTGTAAGAAATGATGAGTTAATTAAAATGACCAGAACTATAAACCATACTACTATTTTGTATATACTCAGCAAAGCAAAACAGAGCCAAAACCCAGAAAATCACCACCCGAAAACCCACCACCGCGCGCGTTTACTACGGCCGAGCAACGCTTTCGCCGTCCCCCTCACGCGTCGTCGCCGGAGAAACACCGTTCTCCGTTCGCCGTCGTATCTCCAGTCGGCGTAAACACCATGGCCGACGCTCCCTCTCCTCCTCTAAGCTTCGGTCTCCATTTTCTCTCTCCCAGGAAACCGCGTGATTCTCGCCGTTAGTCTCTCTCTCTCTCACTTGAGAGGTGCAGCGGCTACTGATAAGGGGAGAAGAGGAAATGGTTTTAGGGTTGCAATTTTTTGGGTCAGCCCGTTTACGGTGCCCCCTTTTTTTTTTTTTTTTCTTCTTTCTTTTTATTTTAAGTTTTCTAATGATCAGACTACTAATTGAATCCCTCCAATTCACGCGCTCACCTCCCCCACTTAAGCCCAGTTTCGCATACTAGGCTCTCCTATGCGAACTGGGCTTCCTTTTAACACCTCCTATTAATTATACAACCCCATGCGACTAATAAAACCTCAATCTACAATTTTCACCCCCTGTTTTTCTTTTTAATTCTTTTCCAACTCAAACATAAATACTTTTTCTCTCGAAATCAAATAAACGGCTAAGTCGGTTGTACAACCGGGTTAGTCATTATTTTAGGGCCAATGAGCTGTACAGTTCAGTAACCCTGAAAACTTAATAAATATAAAAATGTAAATCATTTTTCCATAAATAAACGGCTAAGTCGGTTGTACAACCGGGTCAGTCATCATTTTAGGACCAATGAGCTGTACAGTTCAGTAATCCTACATAAACTTAATAAAATATAAATAAATTATTTTTTTCATAAATAGGGGACTAAGTCGGTTGTACAACCGGGTTAGTCAGCGTGCTAGAACTAATGAGCTGTACAGTTCAGGAGTTCTAGAATACCTATTCTAAAACGGGCCCACCTCACTAATTTCCTTCAAAAAACTCAAAAATCATTTTCAAAAAGTAGGGGACCAAGTCGGTTGTACAATCGGGTTGGTGGCGCCCTAGAATCGATGAGTCTGCATGCAGTTCAAGGAATCCTAGGACCCCTACACTAAAAAACACCAACCAACCAAAATTTTTTCAGGAAGAACTACGTAGCTTTGATTCCTCCATTGCATCCGGAGGTACGTAGGAGCAAGACTCAACCCTTGTCAAGCACTAAAAAACAAAAATCTAAATAAGTCATTTTCTTTACAAATAAAAGGGTAATAATTAGATAAATCTTAAATTAACTAGACAATGGATGTCGTGGGGTGCTAATACCTTCCCCACACATAACGACTCCCGAACCCTAATAATGCTTTGTCTTAAAGCTAAAGGGATTTTCCGAATTTGCCCTTAAACTAGAATTTCGGTGGCGGCTTCCTAAGAACCTTTCGAAGAATCCTTTCCCGGATTTTTCGGTCGCTACACATGTGAATCCATGCATGCTCATTAAGTAATGCTTCAAAATAGTCAACTTGGAATCGGTAATGTGATTTAGAGGGAGCTAATGATAATCAAAAAAAAAAAAAGGGAAGAAAGAGAAGGTCAAATTTGAGGGTGATTCGCTTGAAAGGTGAGAAGTGATCATAAAAATAGAAAAAAGGGGTCTAAGCAAGTTAGCTATGTTGAGGACAAGCTTCCATATGAGTACAAGCTTGATTGATTTCAAATAAGGCCTGCACAAAAAGAAAAATTCTTAGTAAATCCAGCTTTCAAGACAAGTGCATAATTCATGCATTTCATGTCATAGTTTGCATACGTTTCATGTTCATCCATGCATGGCACTTCATGACTAGAAGCATACATTTACGTTCAGTACTTTGTAAATAAGTGACAAAAACCATCCAAAGCAAAGTGTGCATTGCATGCTCTAATTCATGCTACCGGTTCAGCCCTGACACTGCTTTACTTTTCATGCTAACGGTTCAGCCCTGGCATTGTCTTTTATATTTCGTGCTAACGGTTCAGCCACCGCATCGCTTTTACTTTTCATGCTAACGGTTCATTACGGCATTGTCTTTACATTTCGTGCTAACGGTTCACCGCAACGCTTGCTTTTTACTTTTCATGCTAACGGTTCAGCCCTGGCATTGTCTTTACATTTCGTGCTAACGGTTCAGCCCTGGCACTTCTTTACTTTTCATGCTAACGGTTCAGCCCTGGCATTGTCTTTTAAATTTCGTGCTAACGGTTCAGCCCAACGCATCGCTTTTTTACTTTTCATGCTAACGGTTCACCGCATTGTCTTTTATATTTCGTGCTAACGGTTCACCGCAACGCGCTTTTTACTTTCGTGCTAACGGTTCATTACCGCATTTGTCTTTTTAAATTTCGTGCTAACGGTTCAGCCCTGGCACTGCTTTTTTACTTTTCATGCTAACGGTTCAGCCCTGGCACTTCTTTACCTTTCATGCTAACGGTTCAGCCCTGGCATTTGTCTTTTAAATTTTGTGCTAACGGTTCAGCCCTGACATTGTCTTTTATATTTCGTGCTAACGGTTCAGCCCTGGCACTGCTTTTCACTTTTCATGCTAACGGTTCAGCCCTGGCATTGTCTTTACATTTCGTGCTAACGGTTCACCGCATCCTTTGCTTTACTTTTCATGCTAACGGTTCACTCGCATTTGTCTTTTAAATTTTGTGCTAACGGTTCAGCCACAGCATCCGTCTTTTATATTTCGTGCTAACGGTTCAGCCCAACGCATCGCTTTTTACTTTTCATGCTAACGGTTCAGCCCTGGCATTGTCTTTACATTTCGTGCTAACGGTTCAGCCCTGGCACTTCTTTACCTTTCATGCTAACGGTTTAGCCCTGGCATTTGTCTTTTAAATTTTGTGCTAACGGTTCAGCCCTGGCATCTGTCTTTTAATTTTCCATGCTAACGGTTCAGCTCTGGCACTGTCTTTTAATTTTCCATGCTAACGGTTCAGCCCTAGCATCTGTCTTTTAATTTTCGTGCTATCGGTCTTGCTCGCACCTTTTTTTACGACAAGTCGACCGATCTTGCTCCGCTTTGTCTTTTATTTTCCCATTATCGGTCTTGCCCTGGCGTTGCCTTTATTTTCGCTGCTATCGGTCTTGCCCTGGCATTGTTTTCTGACGTGCTCCGGCATTGTCTTTTATTTTTCCCGCTATCGGTCTTGCCCTGGCGTTGCTTTCTACTTTGTGATACTAATTTAACTCTGACGGTCGTTTTGTAATATAACCCTAACACCGCACCTTCAACATCGCCGACTAAAATTGAGGTTCATATCCGTACTTATCTCTTACTTTGATAATACAACAAAACATGGGGAACATGATTTTGTGTATTATATCGTAAGAGAGTAAGCACGGAGGGGCAACTGTGAACACTCAATTTTTAACGTTATTTTTGACGTTTTCTCGAAAAATTACGAAAAATGCATTTTTGCGTCTTTTGCGTGTTTAGGCGTCGAATACGTCATTTTACTCGTTTTTTTTACTTTCGCGCTATTTTTACTCTTTTTTAAACGAAAGATATATATAATTCGAAACTACAAAAATAGTAAGTTTTATTTAATTTGTTTAAGTAAGTTGTCTTTTTACAATAATCCAAAAATAATAATAAAATAAATACTAAATTAAATAAAACGGCAGCGTCAGCGGATTCAGAGGTCGGCAAGCAGTAGGAGGTGATTTGGGTCCGATCCAAACCTACAAACAAAAGTCAGGCCCAGTCAAACCCAATCAAATGTAATTAATGCAAAAACCTAAAATGTTAGTATATAAACAGGGTCTAAACACAGTCAAAAGGAGAGGAAAGACGGCGGAAAAATGCACAGACAGCAACCATATCACAAAATAGCATTTTGATCTGCCAAAAAATTGTAGAGGGGGAAGCCACCACCACTCATACCCAAACCACCGTCACCCACAACCTTTCTCTTCCCCCCACCAATCACAAGCCGCCGCCACCACCATAAACCACCTAAGGCCAGAACCACCGTCCCCCAACCAGCGCCGCGGACCACCCAACGCTAACCCTCTCACGCCCAACTACCACCACCTCCTAACACCATCGTAAACCCATCTCCACCGAACCACCCCCCCACCGTAAACCAGAAACCCCGCGCTCATCCTCACACCACCGTTGGTCATCCCTCTCCCACCACCATAAATCGTCCTCTCCCACTCCCACAATCACAAAAAACAGTCCAGCAACAGATCTAAAAACAAGACCCAAACAGACAACAAGAAAATCGAAAGGGAAGGAGAACCGAAAAAAAAATCGAAAGCAGCGAACCAGAATCAGTCCCCAGCGTGGAGCGCCGCCGCGGCTTCGTCTTCCACGGCGAGCCTCTCGCGAACTCCGGCGAGGCCTCCTCCCCCACCATCGCGAGCTTCCGGCGTTCCTTCTCACTCTCTCTTTCTCTCGGACCTCACCCTCTCTCTCACCGTCGCAAACCCACCTCCGATCTCACCCAATACCCAAATCGAACCTTCCCCTTCTCCTGTTGTCTCCATCGCCTCCGTCTCTCCCTTTTATCCTCTCCTCCATTTTCTCTCTCTTCGAAACTCACCCTTTCTCTCTCTAATGGCAGCGCATGTGAGGAGGGAGAAGGAGGATATGGTGGGTTTCGTAACACCTGATCTCCTTTCTTGTTGTTTATTTATTTATTTAAATTCTATTTGTATTTTTATTTTATTTTTTTGTATTTAATTTTTAGTTTTCTGATCTAACTACTTACACCCCCTCCTTTAAGCTGTGCACCTCTAGCAAGCCCACCTTCGCAGTGGGTTAAAAGCGCGATTGGGCCTTTCAGTTCTGCACCCCCTTTGGTTATTTTAATTTCAATTGTTATTACTATTATTTCTTGTTTCTTTTTTTAGTTATTTATTTATTTTGTTCCAAAATAACGATAACATAATTAGGATTTGGTCGAGACGTACGTCTTATCAAATCCGCAACACCGGTTTAAGAGACCCGAGTTGTACAACTTGGTCCTAAACCACTTAAAAATTAAACCGAACAACACGTCTTTTGAAAAACCCCAAATCGGTTTAGTACTATGTAGCACCTATTTTCAAAAATAAAAAAATAGGGGTTTGGCCGAGATGTACATCTTGTCAATCCCGGTTTAAGAGACTCGAGTCGTACGACTTAGATCTTAAACCCCTTCAAAACTAAAATCAACCCAACCAACAAATTTTCAGGAAGAACTACGTGACTTTTGAGTCTCTCATAGCACTAGAGAGTACGAGGGCGCGGGTCTCCTCACAAAGTCAAAATTAAATTTTCTTAAATTAGTCCTTTACAAATAATAAGTTTTCTACTAAATTTTATTAAGTATTATTCGGGGTAAAATAATTTGTAATTTATTTGCACAATCAAATTTAGGTATGCTGTCCCCAGACGGATGTACTAGGGGTGCAGTGGAATTAGGTTTCCGCCCTTCCTATGCATAACCGACTCCCGAATCCGACCTAGTTAACGCAGACCAAACAATTTTAAATTAGGTTTTTCTCAATTTTCCTATTATTAATAAATTGGGTGGCGACTCCTCGAATAATTTATATTTGAGCCGTCAACGTCGAGATCCAGGTCACGACAATGGCTATAAGCTAGTGGAAAAACGCTAAAACTTAGTTGTGTCAAACACTTATAACTAGCGGATCCGCTATAAGCTAGCGGATGAGCATTGCCAAACAGAGTCTTAATATAATAAAATCATAATTATTAGAAGAAAAACAAAATAAAATTATATAATTGGAAGAGATTAAAATTATAAAATACGCAAAATAATGTATATATATATTGTATATGTCCATTTTTTTTTATAAGCGTGTAATGTCCATCTGAGTTTGGCTTATGTAATTATTACTAAACGGGCACAATAGTAATTTCATCATCCATGAAAAAATTTGGTAACCACACCAAAGTTATATTGTGTCAAGCATGTGCTAACCAGTATTTTTATTTATCCGCTCACTCACCACAGAAAAACTAAATTGTGGTTAATATGTATTAACCATTAGACTGTTGTATAATAGTCACACAAAAATTAGTAACTATTACTAAGAATATCCTTATTATCATAAGCTAGAAGCACATTATCTAATCTACTTAATCTCAATTTGCAAATTAAACTCATGTCAACTAAACACATAAACCCAAGTTTGATCAACTACGGTCACACACCTATATAGAAATTGGTTTAACATTTGGTTATATATCCTTGTTAACGAGTTGTATCCCTCCGTCCTATATTATATGATTTCCTAGTTAAAAAAAATTGTCCATAATACATGAGTAACATGACTTTTTAGAATAACATTGAAACATTAGTGTTCTATCATGCAGGCATACCCTTCATTATTCTACTACTTTATCTTTTCAATGTCATTAATGATGGCTAATTTAGTAAATTAACTCACAATTTCTCTTTCTCATACAAAATTAACTATTTTTCTTAATTTGTATGAAATGATCCAAACTGATACACAATATGGGACAGAGAGAGTAAATCCATTTGGAACCATAGCCAGGAAAATATTGGTTGAGCTTAATATCCAAACCATAGAAATGTATTGTATGTTCTAATCCGAAAATGATTGAGCTTAATTAATATCCAATTTACAAAATTTGGATATGATTGGTTATCAAAAATCCATCAGTCAAAAAATAAATATTCATCAAATTTAACGGTATATTGATAAAAAAAATAGCGGATAGTGTATGAGCGGATAACAGATGAGCGAGCGGATAGCGGATAAACTAAGTGATAGAAAATGACGTGTTTGGTAAACCTAGCCGTTAAAATAGCTAATAAATGTAAATGATATAAAATGATATTTAATTAGTGATTAAACTATTTAATGATGACAAAATATTTAATGAAGAAAGAGGAGTAATTTAAGAAAAATAAAAATGGTAAAAATGTTTAAAAAAAGTGAAACGCTATCCACTATCCGTTGGCGTTTCAAAAAATGGTACTTGAAGTAGCGTCTGAAAAAATGTAAACGCTAGTGCTTACCAGACAGACGTACTCTTCACCCACTAATTTCATCTGCTAGTTTCATCTGTTATCCGCTAGCAGATAGAACGCGCCAAACAGAGCCTAATTAAGCGGTGCATCACATACAAATGGATAAAACACTCAAGAGCATTTGGATGAGATGGTAGAGATCTCTTCCAGCTTAACCAATGTCCTGAGTTCGAATTTAACCTTGACATGTTCGAATCTAGCATTGGACATGCAGCAGTGTTAAATCTCTTGAAAGAAATTTTTACCACTCATTGTAGTCCTACTCAAGAATGCCCTGTTTATAAAAAAAATACAAATGGATAAAACAGATTTGCATTCGTTGTCATGGAATTCAAAGATTTCCTATATTTAAACAATCACTTAGTCTCCCTCAATAAATAAATAAACAACAACAATTTGTTGGAAATGACGAATGAATAAAAGAAAAAAATAGTCCTATGAGTTGCATTTTGCAGGGGACCAAATTTAAATGCAACCCCTTATAAAACTGGGACCAGAAAATGAAACCTTTTGCTATCAACAACTATTATAAAATTATATTTGTACGAAAATGCTAAATTATGTAAATTATTCAGTAATAATCTCTGAAAATTGTAAAGATAAACAGAAACGTTAATGTAGTTCTAAATTCAAAGAAACTGTGTTACATCGACTGAGACAGGGAAATTATATATATATTTATATATATATATATATATGAGCATGGGCGGTCACCCAAACCCCTTTTTAAGGCGCGCCAAAATTTGTTGTAGTTGTTGCGCCCCGAAAAATCCGGTTTGGACTTTTCGTTTGACAACGTGAAAATAGTAGAGCCGCCACCAATATTTATTTAGGAAAACATTGAAAAAACCTTTTTTGGAAAACGCGGGTGGTCTTTTGAAAACAAAGAGATGTAGGTTCGAAATTCGGTTGCGCATGGGAAAGTATTAGCATTTCACGCGCTTCTTTTCTACCGAAAGGAACCATTAACTTGATGTGGTTTTGAAATGTTTGATTTGAAATACATCGTTCTACTTCTTTTCTTTTCTTTTCTTCCTTTTGAGAGATTGCTTTATTGAAAACGGGAAAAAGGAATGTTTTTGGTATCTTTGTAAAGCGGAACAAAACAAAGATTTTTTTTGAAAAGGGTGCTTGACGGGACATGAACCCGGTCCTACGTACCCTCACGGAGTGAGGGATCAAAGCTACGTAGTTCTCGTTTTTTAGGGTTTTTTTTAAAAGGTGTGCTTGACGGACGTGAACCCGGCCCCACGCACCTCATTTGGTGAGGATCAAAGCTACGTAGTTCTTGTTTTGCGTCTGAAAACGGCTTAAGGGTTTAAGTTCTGGAGTTTTTGAAATAAGACTCGAGTGTTCTCGAACACCAAACAAGCAAAGGCTTCGAGTGACATTCAATACTAACTCGAAAGAAAAGAGAGTTGGAACCAGTAATCAAACAAGCAATGGCTTCGAGTGATTACCAGTGACAACGTTGCATTATTCTTTTTGAAAACGGTTTTGAAAAAAAGTGGGAGCATCAATGATAATTATCACCAATAGCTCGTGTTATTTTGGGAATTTGAATTTGTTTTTGTTGTTTAATTAATGTGTGGGAGCTTTCATAATAGTCAAACAAGCAAAGGCTTCGAGTGACTATCACTAATAACTCCTCATTAGCGATCAAACAAGCAATGGCTTCGAGTGATGACTAATGATTTGCTTATGAAAATGCCTTAGGGTTTTTATTTGGAAAAACATGTGATTTCAAGTTTGAAAAGAAATAGAACATTTCAAAACTTTTTTTAGTCAAAACCAAGACACAATACTTACCAATTTGCAAGCAAAGTAATCAACAATTGGGACACAAGCGTGCTCGTTACTATTTACAACAATACACAAGAATGATATTGAATTATCAACAATTAAACAATTAGCACAAGAATAGAAGATTGAATCCTATTAAGCAATCTTCTCACTTAGGTTAAAGTGCATGAAGCACAAGTGAGCCTCATATTGCCGATCATCAACCAACAACAAATGGCAAGCAAATTAGGTTTAAACAACTTGAGAAAAATCATTTTTAAGCACAATTGCAACTTTATAAATCAAAAAGCAACAAAACCCTAATTCATAGCTAAAACTTGCGAACCAAAACAACAAGGAAAACCTCCTTTGTTCAACACATTCAAGCAAAGAAATGATTTAAACACTAAACCCTAAATTGAAAACAATATGCGAAACAACAAATGGACAAGATCTACATATTGTTTCATCAAAAACAAGATTATGCAAGCAAACTTTATAACCAAAGATTAGAGACATGTATTTACAAGATGGAGGCACTAAACACAAAATCAACAATTAGGCATGCCTTATTTTGCTTATGCGAAAATAACAAAATATAGAAAAGGAGATTTGCAACATCAAACATGCATTTGCAACATCAAACATGCATTTGGACAAGGATTCACATAACTAAACCAAGAAATACATCAAAATCAAGCAAGACCTAATTTATTCAAGACATGCGAAATGAACATGATCCTAAATCACCATTTATTTCATCAAAAGGCAAGCACAAAGTGAAATAAACACAACCACAATTTATTCCAAGATTGAGAAGCATTTCAAGCACCCAAACCTCCCTAAGTGTTTGTCAAAATGCTTGAAACACTTCTCATCACAAATAATCAACACATCAACAAGATTTAAACATAAAAATGCATGAATGCAAGGATATGCGAAATTAAAACCTAAGATCTACATTTTTGATGCAAAAAAAAACGTGTTGATGATGCAAGGGTTAGAAGGAATGCCTAAAATCCAAGCTAAGAAATATGAAACTAGAAGAATAAACACCAAGTAACTTGAATCTTCAACTTGATATTCAAATTTGAACTTGGTACTTGAATCTTAATGATGAGCACTTGAAGGTTAATGAGCTAGGAGCAAAATATATGAAAGAGGAGTGGAGTGGAGGTGGTTTGGTGGATGAAACTTGAAAAGAAAATGGAGGAGGAAGGAGAAGGAGGGTTCGGCCTAGAGAGGAGAAGAGGAGGAGAGGTTTTTTGTTCTAGGTTAGCAAAATGAGAGTAATAGCCAAAAGATTGGGAAAGAGTGAATATGTGAGGTATTTATAGGAGTTTTTGAGGTTTTAGGGTATTTTGGTCCTTTTATTTTGATTGGGCTCTAGGATTAGATTTTAATTTTGAATGGATGGCTAGGATTGTTAGTCACATGGATTAGGGGTATTTAGAAAACACAAGTGTGTGAGAGGGGAGTGAAGGTGGCGCATAAAGGAAAAAAAAAAAAAAAAAAGAAGAAGGGAAAATTTGTGAACAAAAATCTAATTTTGGAATGGTGACTCTTGTAAGATAGGGTTAAGGGTATTTTGGTGAGGGAATGTTATCAAAAAGGAAAATTGGTATTTTTTGGTGGAGAAGTTAGTGTAAGTGTGTGGAATAATTTACCAAAAAGGGCAAAATTGAGGATAGGATCAAATCAAATCTTGGTGAATAAGAAAAGAAGTGTGTAGAAGAATTTTGAGAGAGAGGGTATAGGTGGCGCATGCTCAGCTGGTCATGGAGAGAAAAATAAAAAAAATGCTTGTTTTTGGTCTTTTGTCTTATTGAGGACACTTCCTCCTTTTGATTTTTTGAATTTTGAATTTTTTTGGGCATGCAAATGAAAATGCACCTATTGAAAATATGTTACATATTTTTGGGCACCATGAAATAGCCTCCCCAATTAGTCTAGACAACCAAAATTGTCACTTAATAATTGGGGAAATTTTAATGGTCTTTTGGCATTTTTTATGCAATAAAAATAGGGAAAATGCATTTTTAATTATTTTGAACTAGGATGTTCTCTCTAAAATTGTACAAAAATTATCTTTGAGAGAATAAAATGTACTTTTTGTGGATGCCTATTTTTTAACGAGAAAATCATTCTGTTGTGAAAAATGACCAAAATGCCCTTTACCCTAAAAAAATTCCTAATTTGTCCAAAAAGTGCATTTCCACTCCAAAAAATGATTTTAGAAGCTTTGAAATGACTTTTAGAAACCTAAATGCAATGCATGATGCTCTTTAATCCTTAATCTATTTATTTTTGGGGAAAATTAGGGTTTTGACCTAAGCCGGACAAAATTGGGGTATGACAGTAGTTAGTAGGATATACATATATTTTTATGTTATTTATTGCAATTATAATACACAAACAACATTTAATTGCCGAATAAAAATTAAGTTGTATAATATTGAATTTTTTTAAGACAGATAATTGTTTTCATAGTGCATGAAGACATATAGAATAATATTAACTATGTCGCAAAATAGATTAAACAACCTCTCTTTGATTTCTATGGAATTTTTTAAAAAAAACCTGTGAACAAATAGTTGTGAGGGCACCATTTTGTTTATTCTTTTCTAAGACATGATCTTCTTTTCTAAGACATTGACGCCTTTAGCAGATTCCATGAGTTTAGGTTCTAAAAAAACATTTACTTTTTATTTCTAAAAAAGTAATTGTTAAGAATGCATGGTTGAGAATTCAAGTGTGAGTGTCTCACATCAGTTAGGAATGAGCTATATGAAGAATATATAAGATAGGAGATACATATATCTAGCACCTTAAAATTTTGGGTGGAGATGTGGTGTCTAAGTCTCTTATTGGTCTGGTTCATTGGATAGCTCGTTGTTGCTCCCCGTGCTCTCCAGACTCCCCAACAAGTAGTATCAAATCTATGGTTCGGTTTGGTGGGGGAGCGAGAGCGGGATCTTGGTTTGGATCAAGACTAGTGATGTGGTGACTCGCACTATGGGGAGAATGTTGAGATTTCAAGTGTGAGTGGTAAGTTCCACATCCGCTAGGAATGAACAATATGAAGGATATATAAGAGAGGAGACTCATATACCTAACACCTTAAGGTTTTGGATGGAGATGTGGTGTCCAAGTCTCTTGTTGGTCCGGTTCATTGGATAGCTCGTTGTTGCTCTTGGGGGAGATGTTGAAAAATTCAAGTGTGAGTGGTTAGTCCCACATTGATTAGGAATGAGCTATTTGTTGAAAATTCAAGTGTGAGTGGTTAGTCTCACATCGAATATAAATGAGCTATATGACAGATTTATAAGAGAGATAACTCATATACCTGACGCCTTAAAGTTTTGGGTGGAGATGTGGCGTCCAAGTCTCTTGGTGGTCTGGTTCATTGGATAGCTTGTTGTTGCTCTCGGGTCTCCCCCGGACTCCCAACAAGTGGTATCAAAGTCATGGTTTGGATTGGTGGGGGAGCGGATAGTCACTACAAAAAAAACATGTATTAGCGACAGACGTTAGCGAGGGAATTGGAGTCAATCGCTAAAACTGACGTTGGCGAGGGAATTTGCAAGGCAATGTGGTGTGTCGTTTCAACTTGGCATTAGCGGCGGAAATTGGGAGATTAGCGACGGATTGGTCCCTCGCTAAGTGAGTGCGGGATTTTGAAAAAACAATAGCACATTACTCGAGGTATTAGCGACAAACTGGTCCCTCGCAAACTATTTCTGACTATTGCAGGCCTTGGGAAGAGCGTGAAGTGGCAGACCTTGGACAACGTGAAGTGGTTAGCGGCGGAATACAATCCCTCGCTAACTTTAAGTTTTTTTATATCTGAAACTCTTCTTTCCTCTTCTCATTTCTTCTTCTTCCCTATTCTCTCACACTCTCCTTTTTCACGAAATCTCTCTCATGTTTTTACCACCAGCACCACCATCTTCTCCATTTTCTCTCTATCATGAACCATCTAGCTCTCTCTCTCTCTCTCTTTCTCCTACACCACCACATCACCACCACCACCATCACCACATAGCTCCTCTCATCCTCACTCTCTCTCTCTCTCACTCTCCTTCTCCCTTACTTTTTCTCCTTCTCTCTACCCTAATCCACCCTTCACCACCACATAACTCCTCTCATCCTCACTCTCTCTCTCTCTCTCTCACTCTTTTTCTCCCTTATTCTTCCCATTCTCTCTACCGAATCCACCCTTCACGACCACCACCATCACCACTCTCACTCCTCTCTCTCTTTGGGAAGCTCGATAATAATAATTTAACAATATAATATTCATTAATTATATGATAATAAATATATAAAAAAAACATGTTTAAAAAAATTAAAACAGTACTTAATACAAGCCATTCAAATTGGGAACACGTGGTAGTCAGAATTTTGACCTGTGGCACCCGGGGTTAGCAAGGGAATGGTCCCACACAAATTAGCGACAGATTCAAATTTCCCTCACTAACCTTTAGCGAGGAGGTTTTTAGCGGCAAAAGCAGTCTCTCGCTAATTCCCTCGCAAATGGCCATTAGCGACGGATTGGTCCCTCGCTAATCATCGGTTTTTTGTTGTGAGTGGATCCTGTTTGAACCAATTATAGTGTTGTGGGTGACTCGCACTTGGGGAGATGTTGAAAATTCAAGTCCCACCTCGAATATGAATGAACTATATGAAAGATATATAAGAGAGGGGACCCATATACCTGACGCCTTAAGGTTTTGGGTGGATATGTGGCGTCCAAGTCTCTTGATGGTCCAGCTGATCGGCTAGCTCGTTGTTGCTCCCGGTGCTCCTCCGAACTCCCCAACATACATGACCCCAACTATATAAGTGTTTACTTATATACAAAATAGTTATTGTGTTATTTGAATATCAATTTGGAACACTAAGAGTTGATATCAAATTTGCTCCTTAATACGGTTCACACAAGTGTGGTTAATGAAGTGTTGATTCTATGTAATTAGCTAGATTAGTGAGCTAACGTACACCAAAGGAGTTTTAAGCAGAAGGTCCACATTTTAGATCCTAGAAACTATATAATAACTAACATACTCACACAACGCACAAACTTTAGGATAATTTTTATTAGGAGACAAGCAAGTCAACTTGCTCACCACTTAAGGAAAGCATCTTCGCTTTATGCGAGTACCCATGATTTTAATTATATTTCGTCATGTATTCTGACTTTCTTATTGAATGAAATGAGTTAAGGCTTGTTAGCATATGATTTTAATATATTATAATATTATATTTGTGCATTTGTAGGGTGACACTGTATTTATTATAATTTGCTATGAACTTATAATACTTTGAAAATTATAAAATTTAATAAAAGAAAAAAAGAAAAACTTAATTGATAAAAAATACTATATTTCTACTTGCTTAAAAAGCTTGTGTTTAAGAAAGTTAAAAAAAAAATTAAATATTTTCATCTGATCTTAAAAATGGAGTAACAATCAGAAAAAAAAAAAAGAGATCTAATATAAGATATGCACTCCTGTTGTCCCTCTCGTTGCTACTCCCATCGTCACTCCCATTGTTGCTCCCCGTTGTCGCTCCCGTTACTAGTCTCTCATTGCTTCTCCTGTTGCTAGTCCCAGTTGTCGCTCTCGTTGCCACTTATTTATTATTTTTTAGATCATTTAATACTAATTTAATCATTTTAATTAAATTATTTAAAAAAAGTTTTTTTAAAATTTTTGCTAGAGGTATTTTTTTTACAATTGCTAGTGGTTAAATTGATTTGTTTTAGTAGATTATAGTAAATAATAAGTTGTATTTATTTTATTTATGTTTTTTGAATACAAAAAACAAAGAAAAAAAATGATCGTTGTGTGTACGCATCGGTAGCTATTTAAAAAATTGTTTACTTTTTCTGGCAATTACACCTATTTTCCCCTTAAATTGCACACATGTCATTTCCGTATTGCACTAAAAATGTAAATTTGCTAACACCTTCTTTTATTATAGATTAGATTTATTATATTGGTATATTATATATGGATATTGATATTGAATGTAGAGAGAGAGAGTAAAAAGATATATATAGAGAGAGAGAGAGAGAGAGAGAGAGAGTAAAAAGATAAAAGCTTACGCAATTTTGTCTTTTAGAGAGCAAATGACAAGTTTGCCCCAAAAATTGGACACGTGACAAACTTGCAAGTGCACTATTTTGGACATTTTGCTAACATGTCATTTGATTATATTTATATTAATTTACAAGTTTGTCCCAAAAATTTAACACGTTACAAACTTGTAAGTGTATTATTTTGGACATTTTGCTAGCTTTTCATTTGATTATATTTAATATTGATTGATTTATTTATAATATTGCTATTGATGATTATAATGATATTGATATTGATTGATAGTATAGATAGATAGATAGATTAGTATAGATTTTATATATCTACTATTATATATGCGAGTTGGTAATGTTGGCGCCAAATGCTTTTTTTTTCAGCTTTTATTTTGTCTGATCTGCCCCCCTTTTTTCTGTTTTTTTTTTTCAATTTTATTTTTGTTTCTTTTTGGTTTTTCTTGATGGGCAAAAAAAATTTGTACCAAAATGCGCAAAGTGAAATGTTAGGCAGTGTATTTTAGGATACTTTGGGATTCAATTTTTTTTTAATTCTTCAAATACTAAAAGTTTCTTCGTAAATAACCGGTTAAAAAATAATAATAATAATTTTGTGATAAAATACTTAAAGTGCGATGTTGACAGTGTATTTTGGGGAACTTAAGGGTCCCAAAATTTTTTTACATGTTCAAATGCGCGAAATTTGTTCGTCAATAATCTGTTTGATGAAAAAAATTACATGTCCAAATTGATATTTTCTTCTTTATTTAGATAATTTCATGTCAACAAATATTAGAAACATACTTATATTAATATTTAGTTTTAAATCAAACTATGCATGATACCTATACGTATGTGTTTCACTTTCTAATTGTGTTATCTTTTTTTCTCTTTAATCATCGGTTAAATTTTTATATTTATATTTTTTTTGCTATAAATCGATTATCCTCTACGCGCAACTCTAGAGAATAATCCCTCGAGCCGAGTAGGACCGTATTATGTATTAAGTTTTTTTTGACAAAATTATGTATTAAGTTTTTATATTTACATTTGATGAATATATATATATATATATATATATATATATATATATATATATTAGACTTTTTTCGTAATATCTATACATGTTTAATTCCAATATCTTTGTCAAAATTTATTTTAATTTAATAATATTGTTATTTTTTTAGGTAAGCAATCATTCATTAATGGAGTACTAGGGGTGCTCAAACCCAAGCACCATAGAGTAGTTATAATATTGTTATTTAATTTTATAACTTAACTTCATTCAAAGGAACTTTAATCTTATTTACAATAGAGCTCCCAAATATACCTCCGGACTTAATTATAAGCAAAAGTAATTATATGCAATTAATTTTCTTGGATTCATGTCAAAAATAAATAGATTTACTAAATTATCTCTAATTAATATTACCTTAGCACAATATTAATGAGTTGATTTAATATATTTATATTCATGTCAAAAATAAAAATGTATCAAATCAAGGCCTACAGGCTACAACCAAGGTTAAACTTTAAATTCTGTCAAAAGAAAAGTTAAACTTTAAATATTACTAATTTGTTTATCTTTGTTATGAAATAATATATATGGATGTCCACTTCTCTTCCTATTCCACTACTCTTGTATTTACTCCCTTTGTAATGGATTGTTAATGGCTTTACATAGGTTGATCTTTCACTTCTACCCTATAAATAAGGTTATCTCCTATGTGTAAATACACTGGTGATGAGAAATACAAAGACTCCCAACTTCTCTTCTTCTCTCATTATCTTCTTTTATTTGCATATTTCTTCTTCATCTATAATCTATTTGGTTATTTTCATAACGATCTTTATATATTAAATAAATAAGATTAATTAATAGACTCCTTTTTTGTTTATTGCTTAGCTTTTGTGTTGTAAGTTCTAATACAACACGAAAGCTTTTAAACATGTCGTGCACTCTATAAGACTATACGTGTCCATCAGTAACTGAAGAAAATCACCTCTCCAGCAGTTGTTGAATCCTTCAAGCAAGCCATAACTAAAACACAACATTAATTTATATAAAAGTCTATTTAACAATGACGACACCACCTTTTCTTATAAGCTAATCTATGAATTTGGCTGAGACTTTGAAACTCTATAACGCAATTATAATTCATCAATTCCCCATTTATGGTAAAGTTGCTTAACAGTAACACACAATGGAAGGGTAACATAAAAATGAAGGGGTTGTGTGTGGAGAATGAGAGGAGATTTGATTCATCTGCATTAGTGTTAGCTATAAACATTAAGTTGGTTGTGCAATACATGTATATGATGCCTACTTCATATAATGGGAATGTATATGAAAAATGAATACAAAGATCCCTGGAAATACTAGATTTTATGCTATTAACAATCTGGACAAATAAAACAACAAAGTATTTAACTAACTGATAAAAGTATTTTCATCATTGGAACTAACTGTCAACAATGCTCTGATCCTTACCCAAATCTGTGGTGGAATGTTCTGAGGAATTAGACTTTGGTATTTCAATTACGTATTTAGTTGTTGTGGAATCCTCATCTCCGCTTTCGGAAGCTGAGCTAGCAGCATCATCATCCATCTCCTTCCCTGGACAGTCAATTTGGACAGATTCAGCAACTTCATTGTTATAACTATCATCATAATCATGACTCCTACTTGGAGATGTCAACTCTTCTTTCTTGACAACATTAAACACAATTCCATTATGGATTCTTTCGGGCTGCAAAAGATCACCTTCAGTTACCATTATGCTAGATGCATTCATGACAACCCTGTTGCTATAATCAGATTCTGAGTTCTCGGAGAATCTATCAGGTGTTGCGTGTCTTGGACTGTGATACTGAAAATCACGAGGGCTAGCACTACCCGACGTTCCTCTGTATAGTTCAGTATCGAGTTCTAAGTTTTGGACAAAGTCGATAAACTTATTCGCCGAAGTAGTTCTCATCAAAGGACCACCAGATCTTGTCCAAGTATTCAAGTCAGCAGTCTCAGATTCACTGTCACTTACATCGTGCACGATACGGTGGGACTTCCAATTTTTGCCAGTGCCTCCGCTGGAACTATTGACACCTTGATGTATCGAGGAAATGGCGTCATTGAGAAAGTCTTCTTCAAGGGAACCTGTAGAATTCTCTCGTGCAATGACATTCCACGACGGAATTCTTTTGAAGCATTGAATCTGCCAGGAGGAACATAAGAAGAAGCAGCAGCTCTCTCAGCACTTCTTTTGAGTCTTCTCATGTGATTGAGAATTGCAACAGATTCATCAAGTGCAAGCTCAATTCCACAATTTGCTTTAATGGCTGATAGCTTCTCCCATGTGCATCTTCTCCCTTGGTTAGCTGCCTTTTGAAGCTCCACATAAGAAGGGTTCTGTATAATTTTTAAGTACTGGTGCACATGCAGGAAAATGGAAACATCCATAAGTTAACCACTATTTCAGCAAACCGTGCCTAGTAAATGATACATAAACAAATTCTTCCAAATGTAAGATATAGAAAACGAGCACAGATCCTCTGCTTATGCAGAGAATGGTGTTGTGCCAGCGAAGACCATAAGATCTAGAGAGATAACACTTCTCTCTTTAGATCTGACGGTCCTCGTTGCGCAACACCATTCTGCACGCAGCAGAGGATCCAAATCCATAGAAAACTCATCATATTTTCCCTCTATCTTTCAATTATAATGAAAGTTCCAATAACCACTAGCACTTTTTTCTTCAAATTGATATCTAGTTGAAGTTATTTCTTTTATCTCCAAAAAATAAATATCTAGTTTATTCAATTATTCTTAGGCCTATACCTGAGCAAGAGTTGCAGGCATAACAACTGTTACGTCACCCTCCCAATCTTGAGCAAACAGCTTGGCAAGTCCACCTAATGGAAAACCAAGTTCCAGTACTTGATTACATCGATGTTTCACCTCCATCTCTGCTAGATGAGCAAGCTACAGAATCAACAATCAAAATGGGTTATTATAGTTGCATATTTAAGAATATTACAGCAGCAGCATACTGTGGATCCAATGGCTAACATGTAATGTTCCTTATTGCAATAACTGTCAAAAGATACCACGAGTTTCCCAATCAAGTTGGGTTAAGGGGTAAATAAAAGTTACACAGCATAGTTTGAATTTAAAGAACTCTTTATATGCATTCAATATTTAGATTGGAAGTCATGCATGTGGTAAGTTTGGGACAGACACCCTGACTTCATGGAAATTTAGAAGTAAAAATGCATTTAAGAAACAAACATATGCAATGACAGTAATCAGACACATTCATATGCAGTATGTATTATCGTCCTTTCATAAAGGTCCAAGTCCATGAACATACCTTGGCAGCAAAATTACCTCCATAAGCTCTAACAAATTCTTTCAATCTCAATAATGGTGCAATATGAGGATTGGCCTGACTAACAATAAAATGATTGACATTGAACAGCTCTTTCAACTGCATCATAGGTAGATCAATCTCCAAGCTACCATCCCTCCAACGCCGCACTGGTGTAGAACCCTCTTCAGGACCCAAATTAAATGGAGGATGGTAAGGAACAATCTCTCCACTTCTATCCTTAGCCATCAATTCCTGAGCCTCAAAAGGCCAGGAAAGGCACAAGAAGCAGTGACTGCACTCCATATAACAACATGAGGTGAAGTCAAGTAGTTAAGACATCTAGGCGGTTCGTGCTTTCTCGGGGAGCAAACGGTAATCCCGAGAACGCGACCTGTCATGTCATAAGCTTCTTGAAATGTAAGATTGCTTGTTAGATGCCTCAACAACATTTGCAACTGTCTGATCTCATGAACTGCACCCTTTGTTGTGACTCGCTTCACTACCGTGAAAATCCCGCCCATTTGATCGAAAAACTGCAACGAGTGCAATGAATCCTCAAAAAAGCTTTGAAGCTCAGGCCAAGATCTTGTGGCAACAATAGAGCACATAATGGATCCTACACTTGAACCAGAAATTATCCTAGGCATAAGTTTATGTTCTACCAGTGTTTTAACTACACCAACATGAAAAGCTCCAAGGGAAGCACCTCCACTTAAAAGCAAAGCAGTCCTCCCAAATCCATGTCTAGTTTCATGCATGAAAGCAAGCTTTTCTTCCAATGCAAGCTCCTCTGAATCAGAATGACAAACCATTCTCAATTGAGTTGATACCTCATCAATATACTCCTTGATTAGTTTTGGCACATGAAGCCTACCTTTGTGAAGCTGAGGGTTACACATATTACCTAGGTTTCTAACAAGATCAGCTCTCATACAAAATATAATATCTCTAAGAGATCCCTCTTGTCGACGATGGCGTAATTCATCGACCTTATTCCTCACCAACTCAACATCATATAAATCTGATTCATTCATCTTTGGTGTCTCTTTCTCAAGCATCTTAGCTGCATGAGCCCATTCCTCATAAGTCAATGCAGTTCTCATCATATTTCTCCAAAATTTTCTCCTATATGCCATCTCAGCCCTTACCTTAACATTTGTATACCTTTTCAACAAGAAAAAAACTATTGTCATCATTGCTAATATCCCTTGTGGATTCCTTGGATGCAACCATGATATAATAGGTGACCAAAATCCCTTAACCCTTTTAAACACATCCAACAACACGACAAATATATGATGCCTCAAATGTGAAATTGACTTGCAGAATAGAACCCTAAAAGCAATTGTTCTACCAAGAATACCAGAAGGACCAATTGCAAAAAGATCAACAGTAGCTTCATTACTTATATGATCCATTTTCTAGACCAAAATTTAAAAATAAATAGTTCTCTACTCAAGTAATAATCTATCTACAATCAAATTTAATGCATAAAATGTATTAAATAGGGATATCAATAAAAGTTGGAAACAAAAAATAAAATCAAAATATTGAATGAAGTGGAAACAGATAGATAATAAATATAATCAGAGAAATGTAGAATTGATGTGAAGATGAGTAAATTGAAGAAATCAAAAGGGGAATTTGAATGAAGCTAAGGAATCGATCAAATCTTTTGATTAAAAGGGAAAAGGAGAATTAGATCATAGCAGAGATTCAGATGAGATGAAAGAAAGAGGGAAAAGAAGAGAAAAAGTTCCCGCTAAGCCAGAGAATGGAGGAGGGAGAGGCTTAGCGAGAAGGAGAAACTGTTATGAATATAAGAAGAGAGAATTATTATGGTGATGATGAAGAAGAAAGAAAGAGGGATGGGGCATGCATTGGGATCTGAGAGATTGAGATAAAGTTAGAATTTAGAAAAAGTGCGCCATATGAATCATCATGATGGGGTTTCATTACCATATAATAATGCTGAAATATATGAATATGAGGTGTGTTGACTGTGATTTTAGATTACAGATGTTTTGTACGATACTCCGTCCTAAATTCTCGGTTATTTTAGTAAAATTAATTTGTTTTAAAGTAATTGTTATTTTAAATTTTTAATAAAATTTTAATATTTTTTTTCACTACAACCTATTAAATATGATAATTTTTTACTTCCAATCTTCACATTTATTTATATAGAGAGAGATAAATGGTTAAATGGTAAACTAGACAATAATTTTAAAATCATTTTTCTTAAATAGTGTGTCAAAACCTTAAACTGCAACCTAACGAGAAACTTGATGCAAGTGGAATTGAACTTGGATCACACTCTAAGGTTTCGGGTTCGAATATTAAGTGTTGCAAAAACTCTGTTGGGAGGTGAGAACTACACGGGCCGGCAAAGTCGGTATTCGTGGCCAGTCAAATTCCCCAACGTAAATTAAGTATCGATAAAATTGATGAAAACTACACACCAAAAATATGATAAAAAAAAATCTTAAACGGTAAATAAAGTGAGATTGAAGGAGTATTTTACTTGAAAAAAAATATTGGTAAATAATGTGTTGTGCAAGAAGACCAGGAACAACGTGGCCCTACGCAACAAAACAGTCTGGTAACTTTGGAACTTTCTAGTTACGTATATAAGCATAACAGACCTAAAACGATAAAATGGAACAAATTGGTTAAAATAAGTCAAATTGTCACCAACATGTCAGGTATTTTTTATACTCATGCACTGTTTCTTGTTCAAAAGCTAATTGGATCAGTTTTTTTTTCTAAGGAGAATATGCTAGTAGTAATTCAGTACTGTATATCAAAAACAACAATATGGAATGTTGTATTTAAGAAAATTGATTGGACCAAAAAAAAAATTGATATTCTGGAGTGAAAATCATTCAATCAACACACATAAAATTGGTTGCATTTAAAACGAGAAAGGAGGGTTGTCAAAAAAAAAACGGGAAAGGAGGAAAACTTTCTCATGATGAGAAAGTGGTTTTATAACCATTGATATATGATTAAAATATTAAATGGTTAAGATTTTTTACCTTTCAACTTTTATCATAAGTTATTTACTATTTCTACCATATTTATTATAAGATCCCTTTGCTCTTTATATTTATAATTTTGGTCCTAATTTTTTTCGTCAAATTTTTTAAATAGTTTAATCTTTTTTTATTATAGGCCGGCTGATACACCATTTTTGAGTCGTGTTATTTTCTATTATTGTTATTATTGATCCAACTTATGTTGTTGATCTATTTCACATAAAATTATATTAAAAAGCACATAACATTATTATGAGTGTTATGAAAATAACCAAAACTATAGAAAGGAGAAATATGAAGAAGATAAGAACATGAACAAATATAAAAGATGAGAGTATTTCTATTCACTTCAAGTGTCCATACACATAGGAGATAGCCCTATTTATAGGGTGAGAATAGGGAAAGTGATTAGTCAATAATAAAAATCCACTAATGAGTTGATGGAGGAGACTAGTGGACATCCAATATAATAATATTCATAACACTCCCTTGGATGTCCATCGAGGATATGCCTCATTAAAAACCTTACTAGAAAAAAAAACCCGGTGGGAAAAATCTAGTGAAGGAAAAAGAGTACAATATCCTACCAGGAGGAGGCGCTCGTTAAAAACATTTCAGAGAAAACCCAGTGGGACAAAACCATGGCAAAGGAAAAAGAGTGCGACTTTTCTCCCCGAATGAAGCGTCACTTGAATATGAATTTAACATTTGGAGTTTCTTCACGAGTGCATATGGAACAATCTACTCCACATTGTCACTTGTGATTGTATCCTCTTTTAATGGGCGTTGCGATCAAGTATTATCTTCAAAACATATCTTCCTTGAATTGTAGGCATTTGGACATGAAATGAAGAAGCAAGAACCATAGATTGTTTTTATAGATCATAAAGATATTTCAGTGTCACCACATGTAGATAATAGTGACTTATAATCGACTTGATCTAGATCGAGAAAAATACATTGCATCTGCATGGTTAATTTGTGTAACATACATAATATGATTTATTCATTAGGATAGTCAAAAATGAAATATGCATCCCACTTTGTTCTAAGACATGTTGGTTTGTAATGAACTATATTACTCCTAACTATCACATAATATTGCCATATCAAGGGATATAACATTTTGTAATTTGCATGCATGCTTTTCGTAGTCTTCGGATGAGATAGTCCATATATTCTTACCACATAACTCATGTACTCAGTATAAATAATTTCTGCAGATCAATGAGTCTTTGTTTTTCAAAAGAAAGATATTTCTTATTATCTTAAATCCTATTTGGGATTTTCCATGTTGAGGTCACCTCTGAGTTCAACCTCAAAATCCATCATATATAATTTGATGTCATTCACATAGAGCTCTTTCTTGAGTAATCATCTCGCGAATCCAAAAGTTTGCATTAATATTAAATCCTTGAGGATCTTTAATAATTATGACTATCAAATGAGTCATACAATAAGTTGAAGCAATATTCACCTGGTGAAATTTGAGCTCTTCATGCACTACAAGGCTAATGGCATCTTGAAAAGTACTCGCATCCACCCTTGAGCAACATCTCGAGCTTTGTATCTCACAATTTCACTATTCTCATTCTCGCTTCAATTTCATCTTTCAATTTTGGCCAATTCACATTGTCTACAATCTTTAGTAGACTTTGATTCATGATCCTCACTAATATTTATCACATTTAGCGCTATATTTAGTAAAAACATCGTCGCCGTTGACTTCGCTTCGGTTCCATTATATTTCATTCTTGACATAATTCATAGAGATCTCTTTAATTTCATAACTTTTCGTGTTTTGATCGGTTCTTACGGAACTATAATGTCAATTATGTCCGAATACTCTTTTAGAGTTTCTATATCCTCGTTTGGACCTTTTTATTTTTAGCTCCTTTTGTTGTTCGAGGATTTTTATCTTTGGAACCGATTGGTCTACCACACGCAAAGCGTGGTTGAGACTCATTTGCAATATTATATTGTCCAGCAGGGACATCCATTCTATTGGAGCATTAGCAGCTGATATATATGATTTGGTCACGCCTTTTGGATCAGTGAATGCATTTGGTAGATAATTTGCTAAGCTTTGCAAATGGATTATCTTTTGAACTTCTAGTTCACATTGTTTAGTTTGAGGATCAATATGAGATAATGCTAATCCATTACAACTGATCTCTTTTCCTGCAGCTGCTTATTCTCTCCCCCTAATGTTGGGAAATCTAATTCTTCAAATGATAATAATCAAACTGGATTATAAACAAGTCTCCAATTGTTGGCTCAATATACTATATTATACATGGAGATTTATATCCAGTATATATTTCCGAAATTCTTTTCGGACCCATCATAGTGCATTGCACATCCAAATATTCTAAGATGGAAAATATTAAGTTCATGACCAAAAACCAAATGTAAAGGGGAAGAGTTGTGATAACTCGTTGGCTTGATGCGAATCAATATTACAAAGATGTAAAATTGCATGTTCCCAAGTAGAAATTGGAACTTCTTATCTCATAAGTATTGGTCATGTAATTAACTTTAGACGTCTAAAGAATGGTTCTTCAGGACCATTTTATGAATGAACGTAGGACATGTGATATCCAATATCAATTCTAATAGACATACAATACTTATCATATGCTTTCAAGGTAATTCACATAATGACCTCTTACTCAAATTAGTTGAGCAAACAATCTCACAAACTTAGGTTGTGAGTTGACGACAAATATATATAATATATGTGGCCCTCTAGTTGATGCACCAATTAAAATCACAAATATCTAAATAGTCCATGTGATTAGTGTACTTGTTTACAAGTATCACCTTATATCGATTCTAGAAATATGAGGATTTATTATTCTCAAATTGCCAATTTCCTTTGGGAATTAGTGAACACAAAATTAGTAGATTGAAGAAACTATTGGCTCTTCAATATAAGTTCACATAGAAGTTTATTATTCGCATCATAATATACTCGAGATGGCCCAACCGATCTTGCCAACAACTAAATTATTATGATATGTAAACTTCTGGTTTACATAACACGTGCTTCAATTGCACATATATAAGTGTAGTACAAATCAGAGGAAAAAGTAGACAATTTTTCCACTACACTTATTTTATCAAAATATGCTTCGCCATATAAAAATATTCAATATCTCCTTCATCTCTCGTTTCAATATGATTTCTATTTATATGCAAATCTTTGAAACTTAATAAATTTCAACGAGACTTAGGGGAATATAATGCATTCTGCAATCTGTAAATTTCTTCCCCCGAATAACAGTATATTAGCTCTTCCGGAGCCTTCAATTATATTTGAAGAGTCATATATAGTACTAACTTCGGTTTCTCGCTTCACTAACATTATTATGAGGATGTTGTTTTTTTAAAAAAACAAACCTATCACAAATATGCTCGACATGTACGGGGCCTTTTTTTGGGGTATTTTTTTTCGTTCGGTTTTTTTTTATTGGATATTGGCATTTGGAGGTTTTAACAAGACCCCCCCATGTACGGGTTTGAGTACCTCTTATCACTACGCCAGCGTATTAGGATAGCTAGCGTTTTTTTTGGGCATTGGTAGCGTTTTAAAACGCTAGAGAAGCTGGCGCTACTAATGCGTACACCCCATTAGTAGCGTTTTAAAAAACGCTAGCCATTGACCCAGCGTGTTTTAGACATACGTAGCGTTTTATATAAAACGCTAGCCATTGACCCAGCGCCTTTTTACAATTCCTAGCGTTTTCTGTAAAACGCTAGGGATCCCATAGCTCTTTTTACTACCATTCCTAGCGTTTTAAATAAAAACGCTAGGGATCCCATAGCTCTTTTTACTACCATTCCTAGCGTTTTAAATTAAAACGCTAGGGATACTATAGCCCTTTTACTACCATACCTAGCGTTTTATGTAAAACGCTAGGGATGCTATAGCACCTTTTATTAGCATTCCTAGCGTTTTAAATTAAAACGCTAGGGATACTATAGCCCTTTTACTACCATACCTAGCGTTTTATGTAAAACGCTAGGGATGCTATAGCACCTTTATTAGCATTCCTAGCGTTTTCTGTAAAACGCTAGGGATCCTCTAGCTCCTCTTTACAATTCCTAGCGTTTTATTTTTAAAACGCTAGGTATTGAATGACTTTTTTAACTTCATTTCTAGCGTTTTCACTCTAAAACGCTACATATTGACTGATTTTTTTTTTAAATATTTTTTTTATTTTGGTTTGTTCTCCATTTTAATTACAACCTATAAATTCATTCCATTCCAAACAAATTCAGAAAATACATTCCAATCCAATATCATTCAAACAAAATTCAGTCAACACAATTCATCAAATAATATTTCTAATCCAATATATACCATTCTAAGAAGTACTTACAACATAATATAAATCCAATATATACAACATATATAATAACTAAACTATTATGAATCTCAAAACTTGCTACAAAAAGCTAGAAACAAAATCGCACCACTCTCCCCTCTACTCTGTGTAAGTTGTTCAAACAGAGTAATTCTGGATATTTTTAAAGCTGGGAAAATACTGAAAAATAAAATGAAATAAAATTAGAATAAAATGTGAGTAAGTATTATAATATCAATATAAAAAAGAAATCTAAGTAGTTACCTTGGTTGGGATTGTTACTTTGTCATGAGTGATAATCTCTTTCATGAAGCGTGAATGGATATAACTTTGTATTTCACTCTTAATAGCCATAATGCGTTCCTCTGTATTACCTTGCTTAAACACAACGATACACGCTGGACACAAGAAGAAATACTTCGTGTCCGTTATGAAAAGGACAGTAAGACGATTGTACAAAAACCTATAAATAATATATATACAACTTTCAGATACTCATATATATACTCTAATATATACTCTAATATAAACAACTATTGTGTACAAATAATTTAATACATACCTCTGGTATACTCTGATATCAGTGGCAGTGGCCCAATCCATTTCAACTATAGCTTTCAGATCCTCCATGTTGAGAATTACCAACTGTTCCAGGCCCACAATGTTATCGGCCGGTAAAAAAATTTGGTCGTCCGGGTTCATTTTTTGAGTGATGTGGACCTTTAGAGAATCGATGTACTTCTGGAATTCATCAATTGGAAATTGACCAACATGTTGGACTGGCTGTATAGAAGTAGATGGTCGGGAGAGTTTGGTAGTGGAAGGGGAAGGTCGGGTCGACACTTTTATGGAAGGGGAAGGTCGGGACACTTGGGGTACCTAGTATATATTAAAAAAATGATTAATTAGTTAGTTAACACACATTATAGTCATCAACTTATTAACAAAAATATTGTCACTTACAACGACAAGTTGTTCAAAGCCATGCCACAAAAGTACTAAGTGCTTGATCCACAGAAATATATCCGCATTAGCAATTGGAAGGCAAGCAATGGTGCAGACCCTCTATTGAATAGTCTACCCTAACTCTCAAATGGTTTTCGTGCATGGGTAAATTGTGCGATGTGGCACTCAATTGGTTACATATCAAACCCACTGCAACCTTTCGATGTGGGTTTGCAATATATAGCTCACATTCACAGTTATCCTAAATCAATTATAAAGAAAAATAAATATACATGATAATTTTATCAAATACATATGTACAAAAAAGCAGTCGAGTTTTGTTAAATATTGTGTTGAAGGGATGGTGCAACTATCTCGGGCGCTATGGGGTGCAAAAGGTGATATAGGTTCAGCAGAGGGGGTGGTGCAAAGGGGATGGTGCACCAATCCTTTGTGCCAAGAGTCGCTTAAACATCCTGTCTCTCTTCCATTAACACAACAACATTCTTGGATAGCTCGTCATACTTTGCCGCCATGACTTTACAATCCCCGCACCCCTTGCTTTGGCTCTTTGGCCCAAACACAGTTGTAGGAGGAATCCCATATCCATAACCTCTAATCCGACCACTCTCTCTTCCCTTCCCAAGGCACGAGCAAGGACATCTTGTTGACCATCACAATCTGTTAAATCTCCTTGTGATATGATTGTGATATGCTTTCTTTGATGCACAAACATAAATAATAGATAAAATTAATAAACAAGTGTCAAGAGAAATTTAATCGACAATAAAAAATATGTCCACGTGTCAAAAAAAATCGAGTAACGGATAAAAATAATAAACAAGTGTCAAAGAAATTTAATCGACAATAAAAAATATGTTCACGTGTCAAAAAAAATCGAGTAACGGATAAAAATAATAAACAAGTGTCAAAGAAATTTAATCGACAATAAAAAATATGTCCACGTGTCAAAAAAATTCGAGTAACGGATAAAAATAATAAACAAGTGTCAAAGAAATTTAATCGACAATAAAAAATATGTTCACGTGTCAAAAAAAATCGAGTAACGGATTAAAAAAATATAGTCAGACACAAATTCCAACTTGCTAGGAATCATAAAATTAAAATTACAATACATGAATTTTGGAATACTTACAATTTTGTCCTTGACCTCCTTAGTTTTCGGATCCACAATCTCCCATCCTTGTTTTGTCGGGCCTCTAACTGCATAAAGACAACGATCGCAAGGGATTCTTGAGTTGGATCTTTCCCCTCTTAAGTGTAACTATTTAAGTTTAATAATTGTTAATCAATCTGTAAATTAAAAGATTCATTAAATCGTGAAAAATTAAACTAATTGTGTCTTACCAATCTTTCTTCAAGAATTTGATATCCACTTGAACCTCCTCTATAAGGGTACTCGGGATTAGAAGCTCTCACTTTATTGGCTTTGCTTTTTTCTATTTAAAAACATAAGTATACATTAATGAATGATATCTTGTTGTGAAAATATATATATATATATATATATATATATATATATATATATATATATATATATATATATATATATATATATATATATATATATATAACTTAAATAATTAATATACTAACCAGAAATCCGGATCTCAGAGTGCGTATATCTACAAATTTGGTCCAATCCTCCTTAGTTATAATTAGGCATACGATCTTTGGAGGCTCTGCTTGATGGTCCCATCAAAGCCGCTTTTGTATACTTTTCCCCACATCAGTTCTATATGCCCGATGCAACCTTCCCGCTTCCTTGAGTATCCAATCTCTTGGGCATCATCGACATCAAAGTGTTTCTACTTATACATAAAAATGGATTAAATAAATACAACTAAAAATTCACTAAATAAGATTATTAAAGAGGTCTAAAATTATATACCTGTATTAAGGACCAAAAATCATCTTTCAGTTTAGGCAAAACTGTATTATCTTTCTCATTCCAACTTTTTATTGAAATTGGAAAGATTTGTTTCACCTTAGTACCAATAAAGCTAATTAAATTTGTGCCGTTGTCTCCAATTGGCAAACCTTTAACACTCCATCGGACCTTAAATAATTAAATCATTAAATAATTAGATAACTTGGAAAGGTAGAGAACAACATTAATAATTAGTAATTAACTTACCTTATATTTCTCGTGTCCTTTACTTATCCGATGGACGATATTCTTTTTCGATGTAATTCCTCGGGGAGTGAACTTCTTTGTGTTTCTATCACCCCCATCACCACCCTGACTACTCTCGTGATCACTATGTGATGCCATCTGACTTGCAATGACCCAAATGAAATAGACTCAGTGAGTTTTAGCTTTCTAATTGTTTAGAACCAACAAACACTTAACAAAATATAGAAGAAGCCATGCACTAAGTAACAGTGAAAGCCATGCACTAAGTAACCTAGAGTAAACATACATAGGAAAGACATGCACTAAGTATATAACCTAGAGTAAACATATATATGAAAGCCATGCACTAAACAGAGAAAGCCATGCACTAAGTAACCTAGAGTAAACATACATAGGAAAGCCATGCACTAAGTATATAACCTAGAGTAAACATATATAGGAAAGCCATGCACTAAGAACCTAGGGTAAACAGAGAAAGCCATGCACTAGGAAAGCCATGCACTAGTCAAGTTAATAATGCTATCTAAGCTAGACTAATCTAACAACTAATTAGATACAACATTGAGCTAATTAAGTAACAGAGAAAGCCATACAAAAGATACATAACAAACCATAAAAAACCATAACAAATAGTCATTGCGGTGAGAGAGGTGGAGAGTACGTGAGTGCGTAAATACCTTTTGAAAGGGAGAGAGAGTGCAGAAAAAGGAAACAAATGGGAGGGAGCTGCGTGGTAAGATAGCACCAAGGAGAGAGAGGATGAACGAAGAGGATGGGTTTCTGCGTTTTACGTTTCCTGGGTCGCGTTTATGGGTTTCTAGGTCGTAGCACCAAGGAGATGAACGAAGATGAACGAAGAGGTTTTCGGTCGTGGAGGTTCGCAAAGGTGCGATGAACGAAGTCACGTGAGTTACGGGTTGTTCGTGGAGGATTTCCTGGGTCGTGGAGAGAAGTTAGGTAGATGAAGAGACGTCTACGTGAGTGTGTGAGGGAGATGAGAGAGCGCGCCTTGTAAAAATTTTAATAGCATCCCTAGCGTTTTTACATAAAACGCTAGGGATCATCTAGCGCGTGTTTACCATTCCTAGCGTTTTCTGTAAAACGCTAGGGATGCTATTAAAATTTTTACTACAATTCCTAGCGTTTTACGAAACGCCAGGATGCTATTAAAATTTTTACTACCATTCCTAGCGTTTTATGTAAAAACGCTAGGGATGCTATAGCGCCTTTTTACAATTCCTAGCGTTTTCTGTAAAACGCTAGGGGTGCTATAGCACCCTTTTAGTAACATTCCTAGCGTTTTATATAAAAACGCTAGGGATGCTATAGCACCTTTTTACTAACATTCCTAGCGTTTTATGTAAAAACGCTAGGGATGCTATAGCACCTTTTTACTACCATTCCTAGCGTTTTCTGTAAAACGCTAGGGATCCTCTAGCTCCTCTTTACAATTCCTAGCGTTTTATTTTTAAAACGCTAGGTATTGAATGAATTTTTTAACTTCATTTCTAGCGCTTTCACTCTAAAACGCTACCAATTGACTGAATTTTTTTTTAAATATTTTTTTTATTTTGGTTTTTTCTCCATTTTAATTACAACCTATAAATTCATTCCCTTCCAACAAAATTCAGAAAATACATTCCAACAAAATTCAGCCAATATATCATTACAAACCAATATATAGATACACACATATGTACATATCACCAAAAGACTATATTAAACTAACAATTACTTACAACATAATTAATATATATCCAAATCATACAACATAATAAGTAACTTAGATTATGAAACTCAAAAGTAGCTACAAATTAAAGCTAGAAACATATATAATAGCACACCCTCAATGACTCTGTCTTGACCACTAGATCTCATGATCACTAAGTGATGCCATCGACACCGCAATATAACATATATAATCCATGTTATTGTTAAATTTACAAAAACAATATAAATATTATCTATTAATAAAAATAAAGATATATCATTAAGTCTATATTACCTTTTCCTTTTCCTAGATAAAATTTTGTTTGCAATTCGCGTCTTGGTATTTTTTTCCGAACGAATAATAATTCCATCATTATGATCTTTTCTAAAATATACAACATCCTCTATAGAAGTATTTTCCCCTATTATTGGTTCCGATGTTCAAGAAAGGGTCGCCCTCAACACCAACATCATCGGGTGCTTTATCATCATCGTTGTTATACACAAAATTTTTGTCGATCAATAGAACAATAGACCAATTGATATTAATCGGATCGAGTGACATAAAACACTTGTTGAGCTTGCGATGCTAAAATAAAAGGTTCATCTTTATATCCTAACTTGTTGAAATTCACCCGCATGAACCCTAATTCATCAATCAGAAACCAAGATATTGTCAACCCATTCACATTTGAACACGGGCTCCTGAAACATATTGTAATCCAACTCCCATATGTGTTCAATGAAGCCAAAGTAAGACATATTCGCATATATGGGATTTCTATCTTTGCACTTTGGATGCATGCATAGAATGAGCTACAAGAGTCACCCCACTATTTTGCATTTTACTCGATCATCTTGTTCTTTTGTATAGAAAGTGCACTCGCTCATTAGATAGTGTTGTAAGAGAAGACATGTATATTTGGACCTTTTGCTAACCATCTCAATCTTTTTGAAATCAAGTAGGATTGAAACACACTCACCATCAATGTGATGTTTTAGCCACACTATGAAACTCCTATTGTGTTCTTTTGCTAACCAAACTTGCTTCTTTCCAGGAATTGACTCTTAAGAATCTCCTTGTGCTTGGCAACATATGAATCAACCTCACTATCATTGTGAAGAACGCACAAGTGTGCTTGCTCTAGTTCTTTCCTTGATACCATCACTAATTTAGTTCCCTGTCATCCCTTTACTAATCCTTTCCCGCATGATTGTGAGACCTTGGCGGTCCCCACGAATATTCAAGACTAGATAGATAGCCCGTGCAAAACTCAATAGCCTCTTCAACTATGTAGCGCTCAACAATACAACCTCGTGTCGTGATCGATTTTTCACATATCCTTTTAATATCTTCATGTAACGCTCAAACGGATACATCCATCTCATGTAACATGGGCCACACAATTGTGTCTCTCTAACCAGATGAACTATTAGATGAATCATTATGTCGAAAAAGGAAGGTGGGAAATACATCTCAAGCTCACACAAAGTGACAAGTAATTTCTCTTTGCAATGTTGGCAACTTTCGTGGTCAATCACTCTACTACAAATCGCCTTAAAGAATAAACAAAGTTTGGTTAAGGTCTGACGCACTTTCTTAGGCAAAATGGATCGTATACCAATGGGTAGCAAATTCTCCATGAGAACATGACAATCGTGGGACTTTAGAGACTTTAACTTGAGGTCTTTAATCGATACAAGAGTCGCCACATTTGAAGAGTATCCTCCGGAACTTTAACTCCATGAAGAAACTCACAAAAGATAGTCTTCTCCTTTCTAGATAGAGTATGAGTCACGGAGGTAGATATGCACGTGTACCCTTCTTCTGGGACCCAATTCAGGTCTCAAACCCATACTAACCAAATCCAACCTTGAGTTGATGGTATCTTTAGTCTTACCCAAGCATATTGAGTAAGGTACCAATGACACTTTCAAGACATTCTTTTCAACATGCATCACATCAATGAAATGCCTTACATATAATGACTTCAAGATGGCAACTCAAAGAAAATCGACTTTTTCTTCCACCCCGTTTGGCAATCTCTCCCGCAAAAGGCTTCCCAAATTTAATGTTCAAATCTTCCACCTTTTCAAATACTTGTTCGCCGTCAAAGACGGGGAGCTCTCGTGTTTCTCGTATTCCCATCAAATGCCTTTCTCCACAATTGATAGTGATGAGTTGATGGCAAAAATCTACGATGACCAAGATAGATATTCTTCTTACCATGTTCCAACCACACCCAAACTGTGTTATCTTCACATATAGGGCATGCACACGCCTTTGTTACTGTATCAGCATTGATTGCCGTATGCGGGAAAGTCGTTAATTGTGCCAAAGATCATAGCCCTCGTGGTGAAACTTTCTTCTCTGAACCCATCATACACCTCTACCCCAATCTCCCACATTTGCTTCAAGTCTTCAATTAAAGGAGCCAAGTATACATCAATATCATTTCTCGGTTGTTTGGGCGAGAAATTAACAAAGACAAAGATCATATATTTGTGTTTCATGCAAAGCCACCACGGTAAGTTATAAATCGCCAAAATCACGGGCCATGTCTTTGTGGGAGCTACTCGATACCGTATGGGTTAAATCCATCGCCAGACAATGCAAGGCGTAGGTTTCTCGGGTCATCCCCGAAATTAGGATACTCAATATTGATTTTTTTCCATTGCGGAGAATGCGCCGTGTCGTAGCATACCATCTTTAATCCTTTCATCCTCATGCCAGTCAAGTGTTTTGCATCTTCCGAACTATGATACATGCGCCTAAATCGAGGAATTATAGGAAAATACCACAACACCTTTTTTGTGGAGCAGACTCTTTCTTCTTATATCGCTGTGCATTACATTTAGGACACGACTTTAACAACGCATGTTCATTCCGAAATAAAATGCAATCATTCGGACAAGCGTGTATCTTCTCATAGTTCAAGCCAATAGACCCCAACATTTTCTTTGCATCATACGTCCGAGAAGGAAGCACATTATCATTCGCAACATTTCTTTCGAAGTGAGAGTAAATCGGTAAAGCTCTTATCCGTCCATCCGTGGCGAGTTTTCAAGTTATACAACTTGATCACAAACCAATAATTTTGTGAATTCATTACAACCCGCGTACAATGGTGTCTCTCGCATCGCTTATCAACTTCTCAAACATTTCGGGACAATCATTAAGATCCTCTTCAACCACCTTTGCCATCTCTTCAAATTCGTTCGCATCAAATGAATGTGTTAAGGTGTCAACCGTGGCGCATATCTCTTACTAATATCATTCATATTTGAAGATTCACCTTTTTCTCACCGTGCATTATCCAACAAGTGTAACTTTGATCAATTCCATTCGCCTTTAAATGTCGTGTCAACTCCTCGCAAAGAATCGATTTTACATAACAACACCTTAAACAAGGACATTTCATACCACTAGAAGTCCCTAAACGTTCAACAAAGACAAACTCACAAAATAATCCACTCCAATGCATACTCCTTGGATGACGCGATTGGCGGACATCCAATTTCTATCCATAATTGCCAAATATTTATAATAAAATCCCGAGAAGAGAACTTTAACATATGACCCATCAAGCAATTCGAATATAATGAAGAATCAATTCATATAAAAACAAACAAAATTTCCTCTTTTAAATTTTTTTCAATTCCACTCCTTATTTTCCCAAGCTATATCTATATCATATTCTATTTCTATTCTCGGTCCTTTGGTCAAGACAAAGGAACCATATAGTCTAGTCTTCCAAAAAATTAATTTATGTGTAACAAGAAGAGGCTAGTGGTGAAAAAAAGAAGAAGAGTCTAGTGTGCACAAGTGACAAAACTAATATATTTCTAAACTAGAACCCACAATTAATATCTAACAAGAAAGCAGAGAAAGGAACAGAAAACTCACCAATGTTGTCCGAGTGAGAGAGATGATGTTCATCGAGAGAGATGATTTTCGTTGAGAGAGATGATGTTAATTTGAGTTAGGGTGTTAGGGTTTTATGCTTCGGGTGAGTGATTTTGCGTTTACGGGTAAGAGTGTTAAATGAAAGAGGGAAGTAGCTCAATGGGAAACAAAAAAATTATTTAACCATACCTAGCGTTTTCTAAAAACGCTAGGATCTATCTAGCGTGTTTTCTAAATACCTAGCGTTTTGAGTAAAAGCGCTAGGATATGTCTAGAGTGTTTACTAAATACCTAGCGTTTTATAAAAACGCTAGGGATCTATCTAGCGTGTTTTCTAATTGGCTAGCGTTTTGAATAAAAGCGCAGGATCTGTCTAGCGTGTTTTCTAAATAGCTAGCGCTTTCAAAAAAACACTAGGATCTATCTAGCGTGTTTTCTAATTGGCTAGCGTTTTGAATAAAAGCGCTAGAGGATCTGTCTAGCGTGTTTTCTAATTGCTAGCGTTTTGAGTAAAAGCGCCAGGGATCCGTCTAGCGTGTTTTCTAATTTGCTAGCGTTTTGAGTAAAAAGCGCTAGGATCTGTCTAGCGTGTTACCTAATAGGTAGCGTTTACTTAAAACGCTACTTATGGTGTAGCGTGTTATTAAAATGGCTAGCGTTTTTTTATAAACGCTACTAAAGGTGGCGATCTCTTTTTACAATTCTGGCGTAGTGTATACTCATTTCGATAATATTATTTGACTTATAAAAAAAAGAATAATTAATAAACAATCATCTAACATTAACGCTAAAGAAGACACTTGCTTGTTGCTTACTCTCAAAAATTACCATGTTATTTGTTTTTTACTTGTTTTCCAGCTTTACTTATATATTTTCCAGCAGTCTACCCCAAAAGTCTATCTCCAGAAGATTTCAGCAAAGCTTTTCTAATTATTTAATTATTTTACACTTATGTTACTTTTTCTTGAGATAATATTATTTAGCGTTAAATATGTTATTGACCCCTATAAAATTTGAGTTTTTTGTTTTTAGTCCTTCATAAAAATTTCACCAACTTTTGGTCTCAATAATATTTGAGTTTTTTGCTTTTATTGTAATTCTTTATGACTTTTAATAACAGTTCATGACTTTTAATTTTAACCTTTTATAAGCGTTATTGAAAGTCGTGAAGTACTATTAAAAGCCGTGAGAGAATAAAAGAAGAAGAAAAAACCCAAATTTTATAAGACCAAAAGTTGATGAATTATTTTTGAGGGACTAAAACCAAATCAAAATCTAGAGGGACCAAAAACATATGTAAACATATATTAAAGTATTGGTATATTATTTAATCATTTTAATATTTATTTATTTTTGGACAATTTTTAAATAAAAAAAATATTTAAACGTAAGGTGACAGCTACGTAAATCATATTTAAATATTCTTTTTTTTAAAGTTTCCCTATGATTTTGTGCATAAATGTATTTGTCAAAAACTATAAATATAAATAGATTTTGGGTCAAAAATATAATTATATACAAACCTATAAACTGGTTGTGAAAGGTAAAAGTTATACTTTCTCATGATGAGAAAGTTTTTATCCTCTCCAAGGATAAATGCCACCAGCTTACTTGCCCAAGCAGAGAAGATTGTTAATTCCTTCATTGCGCACACGCATCAAAAGTTAAAAACTAAGTCAAGCTTAAAAAGTAGTAATTAGAAAGAATAATGCAACAAAGAATATACAGTAGCTACAATAAGATGGAAAAACTTGCAAATAAAATAACCAGAACTGTTGTGTTGAATCATTTTGAAATTAAGCCTTGCTACAGTGAAAGAATCCTGCAGTAATTACAGTAGAAGAATGATAGCAAAATATAGCTAGGTTGGAAATACCAATATCACATGGATTTAAATACCCTAAACCTATGTAAGGAGTTGCATTGCATGGATGCAATTTTTTAACCAATTTGTGCAGCAACTTACATGACAGCAACAACAAACATATATTACTGCAGATATCTTTACCCTCAATTCCTTTTTGTACCCTTGATTTAATTTCTATAAATTAAGTTTAGCAGCATTGGAAAACATAATTAAAGGAACTGAAAAGGGAAAACACAGAAGAAAATAAAATATGTGCATGCAATGGTCAACAACACTCTCGATCCTTTTATCAATTTTTTTTTATCAACACCTTAATATTTCACTTTGAATACAACAATAGCTATCTAGTTTACATCAAGTTACTACTGCAATTTACATGATTTCTTAAAAATTGCTATCTAATTTACTTCATGACGTGAAACGCAAGAGCATCAAGATAATCTAATTTTATTAAAATTAGGATGAACTTTACTTTATAAAATTGTGAGTTTAAAGCAAGTTATTCCTCCTTGTTCTTCTTACTTATATCAAGGGCTTGATTGTGTTTGTGGCCGTCCAACAATGGAATTTATCATTCATCCTTGAATGTGTCATTTCTTTACTTCCTTGAGTCATTTCTTTCTAATCCACATTTTGTAAGTTCTTCCCCTTTTTAGCTTGTTTGTATTCGGAAAAATTATGATTTATGGAATAATCCTTGGATTTTTAGCTTGTTTCTCTAGTTCTTCCCCTTTTTAGCTCAGATACCACTTGACGAAATGAAATTTTCCCTACTATACAAAGACTTATCTCATGTGAAGTAGTTTGTTTAATATTTGTATGAAGGTAGCTATGTGTAGCCATGTAGCGTTATCAGAGAATGCGCGAGAACATGCGAGTAACATAGCGTTGCAAAAACACAGTGTGAATGACCTTCTTGACGTAGCTATATATATGTATTGATCGTGTGTCCTAAGTCCTAGGAGTCTGTTCTTCAGCGTTAGACAAAAAGAAGCAGAGGAGAATAATAGTTGTAGAGGAAGGAAAAGAAGAGACAAATGTTTGGGTTTCTCGTGGGTTTCGTCGCTTGGAAGGGGGGAGAGAGAGAGAGAGGTAGAGGAGAAGAGTTGCGCAGAGAAGAAGTGAAAACAAATGCGTGAGGCAGAGGAAGAGAAGAAGAAGAAGAATGGCGGAGGAGGAGGTGTGACGGAGAACACAATAATGGTTGTGATGGTGACAGAGAACAACGATGGTACGTATTTTGCTCCGCGCAGATCTTCAGATTCGTATTTTTGTCAAGTATTTGTCGCTATTATTTATCCAAATAACATTTGCGTGCGTCTGTGAAAAAACTCTGTTGGGAGAGAGAATCATACAATTTAAAGAAAGTCAAGACTTCGTGGCAGCCAAGCTTCTCCGATTAATCATTCAAGAAAGTTAAGCTTAAAAACTACACATCAGCGATACAGAATAAAAAGAAATATATGTATACCGGTAAAAAAAACATATTTACAAAAATATCCCAACCCATCTCCGGTCTCCCTCTCCAAGGAGTCAAACAAAATTTCCACTCCTTTTTGCTTCCATGCTTGCATCACTGCGTATCAGACGACTCATCATCCCTTCAAACTCACACAAATTCATTCTCTTTCCCTCTTCTCCCAAACTCCACTCAACACTACCACTGCAACTACAACAACTTCCCCCAAACCAAACACTAACAGAACCCCTCACCAAAACCCAACTCAAAACCCTCGTTCTCAACAACTACACTAATGGCAACTTCACCAATCTCCTTAAAAACGTCGTCGCTTCACCCTCCGTTCTCTTCACCGCTTGCCACAACCTCACAAACCCTCCATCCCAAAACGCACCGTTTAATTTCAACCCCGACCGTTTCTTCACCATCGAATCCCTTTCCCAAGAGCTTCGCGATAACAACTTCAACGTGGAAGCCTGTTGTGTCGCACTCAAACCCTCAACACGAAATGCGTCGTCGTTGATTTTACCCAATTTGAAACTCAAGGTTTTAATCGAAGCAATTAGGTTGGTTTTGGAAACTGTTTACGATGAAAGGTTCGTGACGTTTTGTTATGGTGGTCGCGTTGGAATGGGAAGGCACACTGCTATAAGGTATTTGAAAAATTCCTTTGAAAACCCTACTTGGTGGTTTGCTGTTAGGTTTAAGTCTCATAGATTTGAACATGCTCATGTGGAAAAGTTGTGTTTTTTCATTGAACGTAAAGTGAAAGATTGTGTTTTTATTGATTTGATTAAGAGATTGTTTGAATGTAAGGTTTTGGTTATTGAATTGGGTGGGGGTATTATTGGAAAAGGGTTTCCTCAGGAATGTGGCTTGTGTTCAATTTTGATGAATGTTTACTTTGATGGGTTTGATAAAGAGATTCAAGAAATGAGGCTTAGGGAGAATAGAGAGAATTGTGAATTGAAGCCGGAGATGGTTGGTTCTGGTTTGGAATCTGATGTGTTTTATAAGCCGGTGAAGGTGTATGCGGTGAGGTACTTGGATGAGATACTTGTTGCTACTTCGGGGTCGAAGATTTTGACTATGGATTTGAGGATGAAAGTTGTGAAGAGTTTGGAACTTGGTTTGGGTTTGCGTGTTGATAAAGTGAACACCGCAATTCATAGCGCTGTGTCGGAGAATATTGAATTTCTTGGGATGGAATTGCAGGCTGTTAAGCCTTCGGTTCTACGGCCGGGTTTGTCGGAGAAGGCGATTCGAGCACGGAAGAAGTACCTTAGACAAAAGGAAGTTAAAGCTCTTGAGTTCAGAAATGCCAGGGCAAGGAATAGGAGGTTATTGGGGTTGAAGTTATTTAATCATGTTTATAAGAAGACGAAGAGGAGTAACGGGTTTAAGTTTGACTTTAGTATTGAAAATGAAGTTCGGGAAATATTTAAATCTTGGGCAGATGAAGTAGTGCAAGAGTTTTTGGGGAGTGTGGATGAGTGTCAAGAATGGCATCGGAGTTTAACGGCCGGAGATTTCCTTTCCTTGAGACACATTAGGAATCAATTACCGCCTGACCTTGTCGATGCTTATGATAAGTTCCAAGAGCAGGTAGATAAGCATTTGAATCCTGTAAAACTTAGGAAAGCAATTGAGGACAAAGAAAGAAAAGCAAAGCAAGAAGAGGAACAAAAATATTCGAAAAAAACAGTTGACGATTTGACAAGGTTCTGTATGAAAGTTGATGCACCGGTATTACTTTTAAGAAAAGCTGTGAAGTTGTTCGGGTTTACAAATCCTATGGGCCGTCCAAGGCCGATAGAATTCCTTGTTGCTCTTGAGGATACCGATATTATCAAGTGGTATGCTGGCATAGCTAGAAGGTGGCTTGATTTCTTCTGCTGTTGCCACAACTTCAAGGTAGTCAAAACTATTGTCAGTTATCATTTGAGGTTCTCTTGTATCGTGACATTAGCAGAGAAACATGAATCCACAAAGCGTGAAGCTATAAAGCATTTCAGCAAAGATTTGAAAGTCTATGATATGAATGGAAATGACGAGGTGCATTTTCCCACAGAAAAAGAGGTTAAGATGATGGGAGACAGAAACCTTTCAGATCCAAAACCGGTAGATGGGGTTTTATCCTTGGCTATAGTAAGGCTGGCATCTGATGAGCCTCCCACATATTGTATTGCCCATTTCTGTGACAAGAAAACTACAGTCTTTTATCGAGTCCGGTTGCTACAAAACAGTTTGAATTTGAACCCATTGGACAAAGAAAAATGGGTGCAAGGGATGAGTGTAATTCATGAAAGCCTGGACCGAAAGTGCCTCCTCTCTGCGCCGATCATGTGCATGATTTATACATGGGGAGAATCACTCTTCAAGACATTGACTGTACCTCTTGTGTGGATGTGGACTGACTGCTGCTGCTAGTGCTAACTTATTTTTTACTTTGATTGGAATCAATGAAGTGAGTTCTTTATACTTCAGTGAATTTCAACTCAGTTTTTTCCCATTGTTCAATCTTAGACAATCCTTATATCCATTCTTTCTTATAGAGTGAGCAATAAATTCCAATTTTGTCAACCATCACTAGCTGAAAAATCAGGCAGTCTCCATGTTAATTGCCAACTTGTACACACATTTGTTTGGTGGAGGATCATTATGTAATAGGTCTACTTAGATTTATGTTTACTTCTTTCTGACTGTAATAGTTAACATGTACAATGATGCTTTGTTGAAACATGATAACACAATGTCTACTGGATTCATGTCACACAGGAAATGCAAGAAAGCTGTATTGCAATAAATGTAAGTCCTATGTAATGTTGCTCTATAAGTCTAGAGGCATTTTCTGTCTTGGAATGATACAGCACCCCCCTTCACAAGATGGTAGCAGGAATTGCATCCTCTTGTGAAGTTGCTGTATTGGAGATATTGCACCATAAGAGGTGGATTCCACTCTCAGTCTTCTAGGATCATATGATGCAAGCAAAGGAGACTAATAAGGTAGTAGAGTAGAGTAGAGTAATATTTAGTAGTAGCACACCTCCACAAACCGATGAGCTTGCGCCAGAAACGGCCCCATCACAAACTAGTGATAGAAAACTAAGGAGTTTCTAACAAGAAGCGATATAGGAAGGAGAGTGCAGGGTTCAAGTCTATTAGAATCTGAGAGAGGTGAGAGAATATGGGAGCCACTCTTCAATTTTCCTTGAGCATTTGGGATAAGTTTATGATTGGGTTTTCTTTCTTCTTGTTGGAAAACATAAACATGGCATCAATGGAAAAGTACTGAGAGAGAATGAACTGGTAGACAAGTTGAAAGGGGGATGTTTATGATTAGCATATGTTTAATATTAAGAGTATAATAATGAGATGGAGATATTTGATTTTTTTTTCAAATTTTTTTTAAGTCCTCTTAAACCCTCCAAAACCCTTATCAAATACATTTTTTTTTAGTTCCCTCATTTTAGAGGGTTTTAAAATTGTGAAGAAAAACAATTTTTTCATTCAAAATGTAAAACTATCCTTTTCTTCCTTCTTTTTTTTTCCAAACACACTCCTCTTTAAAACTCTCAAACATAGCCATAGAAGTTGTATTGATTTAATTTGAATGAAGTGATACAAATGGTAAAAATGACTTTTCATTGAGCGACTACATTAAATTTATAGTCAAACTAACTATTAACAAACTCTTTCCTAATTACCAGATAATTACAACTCCAATAGACTCCTACAAGCTGAAAAGATATTCACAACATTTCCGGTGTAGGATGATAAATACAAATACAAATCATATCCAATGAAAAATCAAAAGGTTTTGTTTGAAATACATCAACAGAAAAATTTATGAATAAAACTTAACCACCTTACAAGATAGAATTTGAACTCATCAAAGCGATAAACCAAGAGCTTAACAATCAAGCATAAATTACTTAACCACTTGTAAGATGCACAAATCAAGTATAAATTGCTTAACCACTAAAGTAGTAAAGTAGAAATAGTATTGAAACTTAGTTTAAATATGGTTGTGCTATTTAAAAAAATTGTGTTTTTCCTTTTTTGGTTTTTATCTCTCAAAATTTCCACCAACTTTTGGTTCTCCAAGTTTATATCAAGTTTTGTCTCTCATGACTTTTAATAGTACTATAAAAGGCCCAAAAGGCACTATTAAAAGTCATGAGAAACTAAAAGAAACTTAGAGGACAAAAAGTAGTTGAATTTTTTTTAAGGGAGTAAAACAAAAAAACTAAATTTATAAACATATTTAACCTTTTAAAGTTTAATTACTAACCATCCATAGTAGAAGCATAGCAACTTAACCGGTGGCAGATACATGTAGAAGGTCGTGTGGGCAATTTCCTTCATAAAATACAAATATTTTAGTTAAGGGTCTTTATTAAATTTTATTTTGCCGCAATAAAAAAGAGAGGTCACTCCCATAAGTTATTTACTTTTTAAAATGAACTTATTAAATTATAAGAGACATGTAATCGATACTAATTTTATTCTACTCATTTTAAGGAGTAAAGGACCAAAAAATCTTTTACAAAAGAAGACAGAGACCTATGAAACCCCGATACTCCAAAATAGGCCAATACGTATCTCATACCAATACGTGTCGGATACGTTTGGGTACGTATTCTGGGAATATCCTGTAATTTATGTTTATTTTTAAATCAAAAAGAGACCAGATACTTACCGAAAACGTATCCTAGAATTTATATTTATTTTTAAATCAAAAAACGATCATATACTTATTTTTTTATTCATTCTTTGAAGAGAAATAAAATTGATCCAAAGAGGGTACAAGATTTGGCTTATGTGCATACTAATCTTCGTCACTGGTGCGCAGTTTCCACCGGCTGTGTCGATGACTAATCTAGTCCGGGGAACCTGGCTGGCCACGAGTACTCGACTTTGCCGGCCCGTGTGGTTCTCTCCTCTCAACAGAGTTTTGTCACATCCAAGATTGTCGGCCCGTGTGGTTTTCTCATCTCAATAAAGTTTTTTCAACTGCCAACTTAGTATTTTTCATTTCTCTCCTCTCAATAGAGTTTTGTCACTCGGACCAACCCTTGTTGGTAGTATGCTTACTTATTATGATCACGGGTATCTTTATGTTTCATATTTTTAAATTTTAATTTAATTTTTTATTGAAGTATCCTTGTCGTATCGTATCTTGATTTTCAAAATTTTCCTGTATCTACGTATCGTATCGTGTCGTATCGTATCCCGTATCATATATCATATCCAGGCTTCATAGACAGAGACCTATTTACTCTTTAAGAAATGAAAAATACTAAGTTGGCCGTTGAAAAATTCAACTATTAGTCAAACTAGTGTCTAAGTGGAGATTAAAATGTCCCAAGAATTATTGTAGAAGGACTAGTTTGACCAATATTTGAATACTAAATTGATATTTTTCATTTCTTAAAGATTAATTAAGTCTATTTTTTCTCAAGTACTCGTTTGAATATTTACTTTTTTATCGTGAAATGATGTATTTTGCAAATACTTATAATATTTTTCTAAGAAAAGATTAGACTAATTTTTACCCCATCGTAAAAATTTTCGGATTCGCAACCGAACTTAACCACCAATGCAAGAGGTGGTGTCGGGAAGGTAATTTCGGTTGGCGGTAAGGGACATGAAGGAGTGCTATATATGAGTGCAAGAAGGAGGTCTCGGGTTCAAGTCCCGGAAACTAGCATTTCCCCCACCCCCACTAACAATTGCCTATCTAAAAAAAAAAAAAAAAAAAAACCAATGCAAGAGGTAATTTCAATTATTAAACCCTTCAGTCAAATGAAAAAGCGTAACCCAAAAACGTGATGCTGATCCAAATTGCCAAATCCGTGAAATAGGAAATTCATTATCAATTGGATTTGCATTCTCTAAATTCATATTTTTCTATATTCACTTACGGATTTGTTTTTGAATTCTCTGAAGTCACGTTTTTCTATATTCACCTACATTCATTTTCATCTAGACAAAAATGTAATTATAGAGATTACCAAAAAAAAGTGATCATCGGGAATATTTAGGAGTTGGTGAGTTAGAGAAATACCTAAATATCCTATCATATAGCCTAAATACATGTGAATGTAGGAAAATTTGACTCTACAGAGAATCCAATTGCTTCGGCGAAGACACTCCAATTTAGTGAATTTTTTATAAAATACATTTCATTTTAAAAGTATTTTTCATTTTTTTCAAATAATAAATATCTTAAACACCCACAAACTCACACCTGTAAAATGAAGATCTCAAATTCGAACCCAAATAACTTTGAAAAATATTTAGCACCCGAAATTCTAAAAAGCCATCTAATTTGCCGTGTAAATCCCAAGAAGGTAATAAATAATAAAGGAAATCCACGTGCATCTCTCACCGTCACCAGTCACCCTTTGAAATAATATAAGGGCTTTTTTTTTGCACCGGATTTACTTTTTTTAGAGGTAATTTCGAAATTTTTAATTTTTTTTTTAAAAAGTTTGTATATTAAATTAAGATTTACAAACGTTTTATTTTTAAAATACGATACGAACGATTTACGATTTAAATAACAATACATCAAAATATATAAAATGCCCAACATAAAATAGGAGTACAAATACAACTATGGGCACAAAATGTCTAAAAATGACTGAAAATAACGACGTGAAGTAGCAGGTGAACGGTCGACATCTAGGGAATCCCGGGCCAATGCAGCTGCTCTATGCACCCTCTCCTCTAAAGTCTTTGGGACAACGGGCTCTCGATCCGCTCTGCGAGCAATTGTGCACCGAGTAAGACCACACCACGGTTACCCGATCGTACTCAAGGAAGGTAATCAGGATCGCACTCGTCGTGGTAGGCCGCCTGAGTCTCTGTAGAGTGTCCGGAGAAGGAGTAGCATTCCTACCGGACATATCGCATCGTTGGACTCCCAACATGCCGTGCTCGCTCGTCGGGTGCGGTCTTCGCTCCTCAAGACTCTCGCGCGCTTACTATCTGTCTCTAATCGCTCTACTCGCCATTGTTAAAAATGTAAATAAAAATATTAATAATTGAAAAAAATTAGGATTTTGAATTACACAGTAATTAGAAAAAATTTCAGAGTGAGGTAATTCAAATTCTTTTCTGATCACTGTAATTCCAAAAATCTCTCCGTATTTACTTACTTTTTTCGGAATTATGAAATCTGATTTGTGAAATGTGATTTTTGTAAGTTTTCAAGGGCATTTTAAATGCATTTGCGTAATTATGGGGTGGGATAGACAAGGAGGGGGTGCGGAAAAAAAGCCTAATATAAGCTCATTATAACTAATAATTACTTTGGTCAAAAAAAATTAACTAACAAGATTATTAGGAGAAGAACCAAAACGAAGAACATTTAATAGGGAAAAAAAAAAACAAAAAGACAGAAAAGGAAATAAAATTTCAGCGATCTGAAACTCTGTTTGCACTTCATATCGCTAACCCATGCACTGATTCATCGTCATTTCTCTCTCTGTTAAACCATTATATCAAAGAAAGAAAACCAGTTGAGGAAGTGAAGAAAGGGAAGAAGAAGAATATGGGGGGTTTTGCTATTGGTTCTGCATTTGATTCCAAATCTGGACAAATGATAATGGCTGCTTTGCTCTTGATGATTGTCTCTTTTTATTCAGGAACACTTTTTGGCAACAATGCTCCCCTTTTAATCTCTCATCCTTCTTCTTCTAATGGTAACTATACCCAACTTCAAAGTTTTCTTTTTTACTCCTTTTTCTTGTTTCCATGCATTTCCTTCTTGCTATTGTTTATTTTTTCCCATCTGGGTTTTACATATCAATTTGTGATTGTGCAATATAAGTTGTACTGAAATCTTAGCTTTAGATTGCTTTTTTGATTATTGTTGAAGCCTAGCTGGGGTAGGAAAGTTCATGTATGTAACTAAACTAACCATCTTCAAATTGTTTGATTCATGTTTATGAGTGTTATATTGTAGTATCATGTGATGTCATCTATCTAGAATGATTTCAATGTTGTCAAATCTGAGTAGAGTAGGTTCATCTTCAATATGTATGTTCTGATTAACTCGTTTGGATAAACAGTTTAATTAAGTGGTTATGGCATAGGCACTTATCATGAGAGCTTTTGCATAAGCTGAGTCTATAATAAAATGATAAAATAATGTTAAAATAGATCAGCCCAAATAAGTTTGGGAGAGCTTATGGAAAATGGCTGAAAACGACTTATGAACATGTCATAAGTTGTTTCCATAAGCTTTCACAAGTGTTTATGCCAGTACATAAACCTAAATATGTTGATCCAAACAAGCCCTAAGTCTACTTTGCTTGGTTGAGTTGTAATCACTTTCTTAATTATACTTTTAAGGGAGGTTTTAGTAGTACCGCTCAATGTCTTATCTGAAAACTTTTGTTAAGCCTTGCTGTTTCAGATTGTTGCTTTTGTAACTGATATACAGATAATTCTATTTTTTGTAGGAACTTCAAGATTTAGTAACAAAGTTTCTTTGACTTATCGGAAAACTCCCCTGGTAATTCCTGAGACTGGGATGGATGTATGTCCCTTGAAGTTTAATGAGTATATTCCATGTCATGATGTTTCCTATGTGGCAACATTGATCCCTAACCTTGATGTTTCTAGAAAAGAAGAGCTCGAGAGACACTGTCCTCCACTTGAAAAGCGTTTATTTTGCTTGGTTCCGCCACCAAAAGATTATAAAATACCTATCAGATGGCCTCTTAGCAGGGATTATGTTTGGCGAAGTAATGTGAATCATACACATCTTGCAGATGTCAAAGGAGGCCAAAATTGGGTCCATGAAAAGGATCAACTCTGGTGGTTTCCTGGTGGTGGTACCCATTTCAAGCATGGAGCATCAGAATACATAGAGAGGTAGTTTAGTTTATTTATTTTTTTCCCTTCATGTTTTTTCCTCCGAGGATCGTGCTAATCGTAGAAACGCTTTTCAATGACTTTATTAACTCCTCTAGATACCCTAGCAACTATTAGGGCAACTTTATTTTTCTTCCAATAAAATGAATTCATGTGTGGAACAATTTTTGAAATCAGGTTAAGAATGGCTGTGACATGGAATTTTTTTTGGAGAAAACTTCAAACAAAGCTTTTTTAGTGCTGCTTCCAGAAACTATAAAATAGTAGCTTCTGGAGTAAAAACTCACTTTTTTAAGCTTAAGAATGAGCCCTTAACAGATACATTGATTCTCATAGCATATTTTCCCTTGATTGAATAATGCAAGATACGGTTGTTAGTCTTTTGATGGATTTATAAATGCAGGATAGGACATATGATTACAAATGAGACAGGGGATTTACGTTCTGTTGGCGTAGTTCAAGTTCTGGATGTTGGTTGTGGTGTGGCCAGTTTTTCAGCTTATCTTCTTCCCTTGGATGTACGAACAATGTCCTTTGCACCCAAGGATGGTCATGAAAATCAAATTCAATTTGCATTAGAGCGAGGAATTAGTGCCATGATCTCTGCCTTGTCCACCAAACAACTACCATATCCTACAGGGTCATTCGAAATGATTCACTGTTCAAGATGCCGTATAGACTTTCATGAAAATGGTAATTTACCTTCTTTATTATGTTTCTAGTTGCTTGATGGCAGACTTTTTCATTTACTATTTTGTTTGTTTGAGTATAATTGGGAGGAGGAGGGAAGTTGAGTGGATAGGAAATGAGAGGAATGTATTCATTTCTTTGTTTTCTTTTGTGTAATTGTAAAAAAAAAAAATGAGAAAGGAAAGGTTAATGTGGGACTCATTAATGTTTTTTTCTCATCAAGTGGAGAGAAAACACAAATTTTAAGGAGACAATTCACTCTTCCCAAATATCAATTATTCATTTTCACTTTTCTAGCCAACCAAACAAGAAGAGAGAAAGTTCTATTTTTCTCTCCACTTTCTCTGCATCCAAACAAGCTATGAAATCCACCCATTTTTCCTTCTTTCTAGACATTTTCTTTCGTCTTATTTTCTTCCCACATCCAAACAAAGCCTTAGTGGACAACAAATAAAGATGCAATGTAATCTATTTATTCTTAGAGTTAAAATGGTATTTAAGGCTGTCCTTAGTAGTGTATCTAGCTTGCAATTGTTTAAAATCTCTAATTCCATTAGTACGCTTCTTGAACTCAGAGGGTGGCACCTCCACCCTTTGATTGTCGCAACTAGGTTCCTGCTCTTCACCACCTGGTTCAGCATCTTCTGAAGCCTGATAATACTCTCCTTGGAGTGATTGTTGTTCCCCTTCAAAAACACCCCATATTCTCCATTTCTTCCCCCATGAGAGATCCGGCAGATCAAATCAATTTTTTAGGAACCAAGAAAAAATGAATTGAAAGAAAGAAAAAGAATCGTAATATTAAAAAACTGAGCGAAAAGGGAGTAGAATTCTCCTCATGAGTTTCTCCTTTACAAAAGATCTCTGACTCGCTAGTAACTTCGGATAATGAATAAAGGGTAGTTAAAGTAGTTAGGATTATATAGGGTAATTGGTTAGTCAGAGGGGATATCACATATAAATAGGAGAAATGAGGAGAGAAAATAGAATTCTCTATATTTGATTTTAGGAGTTTCTTTTGGTCCTTAGTACAAATGGTCAGGGGGATGCTGAGGGGAAAGTGGAGTGTTGCGGTTTGAACCCAGCTTCTGGCGTCCCCACAACAACCTCATATATATTATGTGTATGGTTCAGTCCTTATATAGTTCAAGCTTCATGATAATCCATAGCTGAAAAAGAGAGTAATTTTGTGATAACAAATTGTGTTATAGGGACCAAAATGCCGGACTGCTTTCTATTTAGGATTCATGTTGTGCTCATTTAATTAGTTTCTCTCTTACCATATGGAATGGAAAGTTACTAATTACATTGATCTCAAGCCAACCAATGCATTGTAACACCTTACATGTCTTTGTGTTTCTTCTTAAAATTGATTTCGATTATTATGATTGAAATCCGTCCCTGATCATGTGTTGATATTAGTCTGACTCCATTGATTTCTTTTAGGCCACCATTCTACCTTTTAGCATTCATTTAGTTGATGAAGGATGAGTGGCATTTTAACACCTGTTTACCCTATTTTAACACCTGTTTACCCCCTCCAACAATAGTTCATTTTAAGAAAACCTCCCCGTGGTTCAAAACTCGACAACCTAACTCCATAAACTCACCTAACCATACAGTGTAGTGTAGTATTAACTTTTGTATATATAAGGCTGTACCAATCAAGAGAAAACAAAAGACCAGAGTACTTGGGTGGTACAGTACCGTAGGTGTTGTACATCTTGTTCTAGAGAGAAAGTGTCGGTTATTTTTTGGTAACAGATAAAATAATTGCTAGTAAAAATACACCCCTTCGGGTAGTTTTTAGCAGTTACCTAATTTATTATGCAAGGAACAGCACCACCAATACCTATAGAACTGTATCTAAGTTTTATTCAAAGCAAAATAAGAAACACAAAAAAAGTTGTCGTCATTAGTAGTTTGGAGTGTATAGCTTAGAGATTTTCTTTTCCCTTGTTATCATTATCATTTTTTTTTATTGAATGACCTGGCAGAATAGGTGCCAAAGGCTGCTATAAACACTGATGGATGAAGCCTTGCCCAATTGGACCCATTTATTATTTCTGTTATATATTTAATCAGGACAACTGGTAGAAAGAATGCAATGGTATATATGTCAAAACTATAATGTTGGTGGGGTTAGCCTTATCTAATTGGATATTCTTTATTGTTTGTTGCTAAGATATTTGTTTTATGCAGATGGGATTTTGCTGAAGGAGTTGGATCGCCTTCTTCGCCCTAATGGGTATTTTGTTTATTCGGCTCCACCTGCGTACAGAAAAGATAAAGATTTTCCGGCCATTTGGGATAAACTGATGAACTTGACTACAGCAATGTGCTGGAGACTCATTGCTCGCAAAATTCAGACTGCAATATGGATTAAAGAAGATAATCAGTCCTCCTGCCTTCTGCGAAATGCAGAACAAAAGCTTATAAATGTCTGTGATGCTGTTGATGATTCTAAACCTTCATGGAATACCCCGCTTAAGAATTGTATACAAGTCAGAAATTCTAATGCAGAAACTTACAAGCTACCTCCAAGTCACGAACGCCTTTCAGTGTTTTCCGAAAGCCTGAACAAGATAGGTCTGGCCATTCTCTTTTGAATAAGTGTAAGAAACTAATGTCCATATTTTACATTCTCCATATCCTTAACGTCATATTTTGAACAACAGGTATAAATAAAGACGAGTTTGCATCAGATAATCTCTTTTGGAAAGATCAGATTCGTCATTACTGGACACTGATGAATGTGAAGGAAACAGAAATACGCAATGTGATGGATATGAATGCCGTTTACGGTGGATTTGCTGTTGCATTGAGTAACTCTCCTGTTTGGGTAATGAATGTAGTCCCTGCAAGCATGAAGAGCACTTTATCTGGAATATTTGACCGCGGTTTGATTGGAACTTTTCATGATTGGTAAGACTTCGCGACTGATATCCTAAATAGTAAATACATACTTAGCATGTGTATTTATATTCATTATTAGTTGAATGCAGCTAATGTAGATATCTTTTACATTAGGTGTGAACCATTTTCAAGTTATCCTCGGACATACGATCTTTTACACACCAACTACCTCTTGTCCCACTACAAAACACAAAGGGAAGGTTGTTTATTGGAAGATATCATGCTCGAGATGGACCGTCTTATTCGACCACTGGTAATCAAATTTTTGAAATGCTATCAACATGGTTTTACTGAAATAAGAATAAAATTTTTAGTAAACTCTGATGCAACTCAACTTTCATTTCATTTATTCTTGTGGATAAAGTTTATATAACTCAGAGCTCACTTATTATCTACAGGGATTTATTATCATTAGAGATGAAGAACATATTATATCAAGAATCAAAGAGTTAGCCCCTAAATTTCTGTGGGATGTAGAGTCACATTTGCTAGAGAACAAAGAAAAGAAGATGGAAACAGTTCTAATTTGTAGAAAAAAGTTTTGGGCAATCCTCTAAGCTGATGAATTGAGTTACAAGGTTTTTGCACAATGGTATTGTTCTTAACCAACCACACGGCTAATTTGTAATGTTTAGTTCTGTATCTCCTTTTTGTCCATTGCTTTACACGATTGTTTTGTATACATGTCCAAAGGGCCCTCAACTCAATTTGTAGTTTGTTTGTATATCAGATTCAGTCTTGTAAGTAGGAATAGAAGTTTCATCCACATATATCCTTTAATTTCTGTTTTCTGTTATATTCTCCACAGATAAAGATATCATTCAAAAGGCAATTTAAGGCTTCATTGATGTTAAAGTTATTGTAGCATGGAAATCCAATCCGAATTTGAGGGTACCTTAGTGAATCTGACTCGGTTTTTAAAACAGATACTCCCTCCGTAACAGAATATAAGCAAAAACTAGTCAACAAAAGTTTATGTATCTGATTCAAAATTTGGACCAGAAGTTGATCTGTTGTTGCTTATATTCTGTAACGGAGGGAGTACATTAACTTCCATTGACCAACTTATACTTATGAAAGAGATAGGAGTAGTAGTATTTAATAGCTATCTTTTTCCATTGAAAAGTGTGGAATTCTGGCAAATAACATAACCTCTTAACCATGGAAAAGGGCCTCTACTGTTTAGTTACAATCAACAAAAAGGAAAAGAAGAAAAGCTTTAAAATCTTCTCAGTTACACACTTGAAACATTTGCTTATTCCCTACCTGCCAGTTTTGTTAATTCTTGATTTTTATCCGTCCGATTCATAATAGGTGAAGTGAAATCTTCTCTCTTTTTGAGACAACTAAAAGTCTTGTGCTTTGTAAAGGGGAACGAAAAAAAAAAAAAAAAGGGGTTTTTTCTTTTGTACCCCCACCCATTTCTCTAACACCCCACCCAAAACGAAATCCCCAAAATGCCCTTTGTCATCTATTTTTTTAAAAATACGACCAATCGTATATACTTCTTCGCAGCATATATACGATGTGTTAAATCGCTTCATCGTATATATGTCCCAATTGACATATATACGATGCGCTTTAAATTTTGTTTTTTTAAATTTGTAAAAAAATTTAACGCTTCATGATTTAACGTTCAAAGTTGATCAACGGTGTAGATTGCACGCCAAAATCAACGGTTGATAATCTTTTACCTCATCTATAAATACTCACTCCCACCATCACTATTTTCACACCAAAAATTCAAATACTCACTCCTCTTCTCTCACACATCACAAGTGAAGATGATGCGAGCTTCGCTAATGTCATACTACGAGCCTTCTTCCTCACTCTTGTTCATTCTAATATGGGGTTTGTTGATCATCGTATCATCTTGAAAGATGATGGTATAAGTTTCGATGAGAGAGATGTTGTTTCGTGTAGGTTAAAACACGATATATCATTTTCGCTCTAAGCGAAACTACCGCAGATGGTTCAACCGCGAGAACGCGAACATGAGATAATTCGTATTGTTTATCGGAAACCCAAACGACTAGTGGAGGTATTTCTTGGTCTACCATGGATGTCAACAAATGGAGGATGACGTCCGAGACATGATGTCCATTCATATTACAATTAAATGGAGGAGTTACATTCATCCATGACGTCGAAACCGGAAGGACCGTCACGAGATCCTTCGTCGATTAACTCCACCGCTTTCAGTAGTTTCTATTGTATTTTCATTTTTATCTGTCTATTTTTATTCAAGTTGTTTATGTTTTATCGCCAGTGTAACTTTGTTTTATCGAATCAATGAAATCAAAAATTCATGGAAACTCGTAAAATAAATAAAACATCCAAAAAAGTTAATAATATAATAAAGTGCCAAAATAATATCAAATACATCAAAAACAAATAAAAATCCCTAACGGCGTCCCCTCGTCCTCGCCCCGTCGTCTAAGCTCCCCAGCCACGTCATCCGGTGCTGCCATCCCCGCCATCCTATGGATTGTCCGATACGCCGGACTGCCATGCGCGATGTCGCCGTCACGAATCCTCTATACAAGCCCTCACAAGCTCCCCTAATCAGCCCCGATCGTCGTAGCGTATCTCGGGAGGTGTCCGGTGTCGAGCTCAGTGATGGTGGTGATGGTGGAGCCAGTAATAGTCGGGGATAAGCCCGGACGTACCACTCTAAGTAGTTACGCATGCACCGATCCGGCCTCCGAGCAACCCGAGTAGTGCGCAGGATGTCCTCCACAGATGCCATGAAGTGGACGATCCCAAACACGCAATCAGTATGACTCGGACGACCACTAAGAGGGTCACGTGGGATGATCTGCGTGTACCCAAACTGACGCAAGCACCTATCAGGCATGTACGGAACTCGAAGTCACCCGGTGATGAAGCCTCGTAGAGGAGATCCGCTCGAAGCGGTCTACCACCTGTCCTCCTCAAATGGTCGCCAGCAGACATCCTCCGCCTCACTCATCAAGCATCCTCCGTAGTGGCCGAGCTTTGGTGGTCGACTTCTTCTTCCTGTAGCGCCAGCCAGTGGCTCGCACCGGGATATGACCGGCAACCTATCCACCATCCGGAAATACCGATAACTCATATTTATATGAGTTATTTATACTCACTCACGAATAAATCATGCAAGTTCTTGAGCAATACAAAGTTTAATTAATTAGTTTTATAATGATTTACGAGTTTTAGGTGAATAAGAGTTAAAAGATAAATCTGTGCATTTAGGCACCAATTGGTGCCCTCGAGAGCGTTTTGATGCTTTTTGTGCATGTGCAGAAATTTAGAGCCGAACGTCGCAACGCCCTCACCACGCCCGAGCAAGGGCAAAGCAGAGCAAGAGTGAAATATCTCGGTTATGGCGCACTAGCAATGATGGTTAAAGATTCGAGAAAGTCGAGAAGATCTTCTATTCCCCATGTGTCGACAAGGATGACGCCTCGTATGGCGATGAAACGATTGTCGGGGAAAAGATAGGAAGGCGGTGGTAGGTGAGCAAGTGACATCGGCACATGTAAGCAAGGTGGCTATTTAATGAAGGCTCAAGACTCTCTCAAAAATCACCAACCACACTCACGATCATCATCTCTTTCACCTATCTTGAAGATCAATTCATCACCTCACCATCTCCACCATTAAACTCGGACTTTGTTTTGAAAAGAAGATCCGAAAGCGGACTTACGAACTTAGTTTATTTTTCTCGCAGTGAGTGTAAGGCTCGGGACGTTGTAACGTCTATACGGTGATACATCTTTGAAGTGGCTACTTAGTTGCATCTTGTGCACTTAGTTTCTTTTCACGTAATGTATGGTATTTGGATTCTAAATCCATTTCATTTCAGAAAGATGCTCAGCATGAGCTAAACACTTTGTAGTTGAGTTGTTGTTTTGCTTTTTAATGAATTTCTAGTTAAGGTTATGAAGTGTTTACGTGTCGCTTTAAATCTTTGTGCAATAATATTTCCAAACTTGTTTTGAGGTTGGCCTCTTAAAAATAGGTAGATTCATAGGTACAGACATGGTCTATGAAAAGAAATCAAAGGTTTACATGAATGAACAATGCACTAAAGACATTTAGGCATCTTTATCTAAGTCTAGACATAGAATGGATAATAGTTCATGGAGCATTGCTGTGGGTACTTAAAATACAGGAGTGGGCCTATTTAGAACCTAGACATAGGATTTCTTGTACTTGAAACTCTGACGTTTTATGCTGAAAAGCATAGCTCTTTTGCAACAGCGTTCAGACGTGGCCACGTTTACACAGATTAACATTTAAACGTCATAACGTCTAGACGTTATGACGTCCGCTAGGAGGAATTATTTGCATGCAACAACTCAACTCATTTCTCATCCATCTTCACAACCAACTTTAATTTCTGGTTTTATTTACATCCTTAGCTTTACAATCAACTTTTATTGCCGATTTGTTACTTGATTCTCTTGTGTTTTAAGACTTGAACTTTAAAAGTACAACCAATCCTCGTGGGAACGATCTCTTACTTACATCCACCTTATTACTTGTACGATGTGTATACTTGCACTATAATTGCGAAAATTCATACTACCACAGTATATATACGCCATTCGCACATGGCATCAGGTACGTTCTCTAACCTTGTGCTATCTGCCCGAGCGACCTCTCACTAGATCGTCGGAGTGTCTTTGCAGGTACCACCCGAGGTGCTCAACGCGTGAAGCCGGGACCGGTCCTTTCAACCTCTCAACGACCGCCCATTAGAGGCGAAGCAACAAACACTTCAACTCTTCATTGGTCAAGGTACGATCAATTGGCGACCACGTGGGAGGCCCGTGCGCTATCCTACCTCTCTTATGGCTCCACGCGGCCGCCCCAGACGCGGGCCGCTTCGACTCAATCCTCCGGCGAGAACAGCAGCGAGCCCGGGCGTGGCTGGTCTGATACCACGAATCTCGAGGACTTCCACGACAAGAGCCTTCGAGTGCACACCCGGCCGTGGACCGGTCATCCAGCCAGATCCATCCGTCCGTTCTCGGAGACTTGCCGCTCGAGCCGACAAGCGAGCATCCGTGAACCTCTGCTGCACCATGTTACTTCAAGCGTTTTGCAGATCTTGCAAAACAAGAATCAGTGATCGCAGCATCGAGATGCACTCATCTCCCGAGTATGAAAGGGGTTGATTCGGCCGCGCGCGCGAAGACGGAGAACCTTCACTCGTCGCCGACCGCACGACGAAGACACCGCCCTCCTCGAAGGAGCATTTCACGCCGAGAGCACTACTCATCGTTCTCCGGCGGAAGAAGCGGGCGCATAGGTCGCCCGAAAGCAGAAGCAGCGCGTAGACGCCGCTCGATGTCCGATGACTATGAAGATTCTAGCTACCGCCCCGACACCGGCCGCCGCCCACCGATACTCATCTAACGAGTCATCCGGTCACGTCGGTCGAGAAGCGAGATCTTGGGATTCTCGTGAAGAGTGGAAGAGTACGTAAATGGAAGAATTAGGACGCCGCATCGGCTAGGGAGGGCCAAAGCGGCGACCCGTAAGGCCTCCTCGCCTTCCGCCAACCGCCCATCCGGAGGATTCTATGGAATGCCGCAACGAGGCATGCCTCGCAATGCAACCCTTTGGGTCGAACGGCATTCGGAATGAACATGGCCCGTTCTCCGGGGAGATCAGCGTTATAAGATTCCGAGAGATCTCCGCAAGCCGCCCAATCTCAACAAGTTTGACGGTACGAGGTGATCCGCATAAGCATCTCCGTTACTTCAATAATTATCACGCTACAGGAATTGGGACCGACCATGAAATGCGTGCTTTTTCCCGATCGTTGGACGGCCGAGCATTGGAATGGTGGGAGTCTTTGCGCCCAATACCATCTCCTCGTGGGACGACTGATTAGAATATTCTTGTCTCACTACACCGCAAACCGCCGCCAATACGGTATGAAGAATACTTGGACTCGTTGTTCAAGGAGATAATGAGACGTTGAGACAAGACATCGACCGGTTTAACACCGAGGCCGAGTTCATTTCGTGACTTTGTCGCACAAGGACAAGTTGAAATATACGAGCGTGGTATCCGACCAGGACCACCGGTTCGTTGAAGAGTTTACGTTGAATCATTACCAAGATCTCGTCACTTCTTAACGAGGCTAACGCCCACATGCGATGAAGAGAAACTTTAAGAAGAAAAAGGCCGCGCGCACGACCTAAAGAAGAAAACAACAAGCGGCCAAAGGGCATGAAGGTCGCGCGACAATCGGCCCGACTTTCGAGACAAAAAGTTTGATCATCGCGACTCGACTCAACACCTCCATTGCGCAGATTTACAATGAAGTGTCGAATAATGAGTTTGTGGGAGTTAAGCGGCACGAACCACTCGTGCTCAAGAAGGGGGCACGACCGACCAAAAGATATTGCCGTTACCACAAGAGCAAGGGTCATGATACTAACGATCGCATGGCCTCAAGGATGATATTGAAGAGCTTATTCGTAAAGGCAAGTTGGGAAAGTATGTGAGGTCGGAGGAAGGCGGACCGACCTCAAGAGAAGCCGAAAAAGCTTCGATCCGCACAGAGAAAGGGGCCTGCCGCCATAGAGGCACCCAAAACAAGGATCGATCGAAGATCGTGACACTCCGGCGATCCAGAGGCCATAATGTTGCGATGGTTATCCATGGTGGAAACCCCGGATCGCAGGAGTCTAATAAAGCCACTAAGAGGAAGTGGGGACGAATTGTTAATGGTCGCATCCACCTCAAAGACCACCACCGGTCTCGAAAGCGGCACCTCCCATCTCGTTCGACGATAGCGACCTATACGACGGCAAGCCTAATAGCTATGTTCCATTAGTAATCGTGAGTTTGTTATGACAAACACAGTCATGCAGAGAATCACGGTCGATCAAGGTAGCTCGCCGATATCATGTTTGAAGGCTTGATCGACAAAATAAAGGTTGATCGAGCGAGATAATTCCCCGTGCCGAGCCTACTCCTCTAACGAGTTTCAATGGGGTGACGACTATCCGTTGGGAACGATCGAGTCGCTTTGGTCACGTTTGGTGACGACACCGGGGATAGTACTGCATGGGGCCGGTCGGGACGACGTTCCTTGTACTCCCCTCAAATCCTCGCTATCAATGTATTATTGGTAGGCCGACTGGTAAGCTAGAGGCCGTTACATCGACGGTGCATCTAAAAATGAAATTCTATAGCAAGGACGACCAAGTAGTTACCCTGGCGGCCGACCTGAATCAGCAAGAAGAAGCCACGCTCTATACCAAGAAATATGTGACGAGGTAGATCGTGGCCCGAACGTTCAGAGCACTAGTGAAGGCCATCAAGTCAATGTCGCTGATTTGGACGCTCGGTATGATCCAGACAGCGACCCAGAGGACGGTGATGACGTTTTGGCTCGAGAACTGAAAAACAGGCTGATAAGACCGGAGCCTCATGGAGAGTTGGTAGATGTTCAATTGGGCGACGACCCATCCAAAACGGTGAAGCTCGGTAACGACCTACCAGAGCAAGTGAAGCAAGACCTTGTGCAATGCTTGAGAGACTACGCTGACCTGTTCGCATGGCAGGCATCAGACATGCCCGGCATTCCTATCGAAGTAGCCTGCCATCAACTTTCAGTCGATGAAGGGATCAAGCCGGTCGCTCAAAGAAGACGTACTCAGAACGAGGAAAAATCTCAAGCCGCTGCAAAGGCCGTTGAGGACCTCATAAAGGCCAATTTTATAGAAGAGATCAAATACACGACCTGGCTATCCAATGTCGTGCTAGTTAAGAAGAAGAATGGAAAGTGGAGGATGTGTGTGGACTATACTGATCTAAATAAGGCATGCCCGAAGGATGCCTTCCCCGTGCCTAACATTGACAAGCTGGTCGATGGGGCTTCGGGCTACAAACTACTGTCCTTTCTGGACGCTTACTCGATACAATCGAGATCACGATGTATCCGCCCCGACGGCACAAGACCTTCATGACCGATCGGAAATTTTCAAGATAAGGTGATGCCCTTCGATCGAAAAAACTGGAGCGACCTACCAATGGATGATGAACAAGATTTTTAAAAGACAGATCGGTCGATCGGGAGGTGTATCCGGACGACATGATCATTAAAAGTGTAACCGACCCGCATCACGTGAGCGACCTCGAGAAATATTTGAAGAAGCTAGGAGGAACTCGCTTAGACTTAATCCCGAAAAGTGTACCTTTGGGGTGTGAGGCCGCGCAGATTCTTGGGTTTTCACCGATCGAAAGAGGATGAAGCAAACCCCGAAAAGTGTAGAGGCGGTCGCCGATATGAGGAGCGCCCACATCGAAAAAAAAAGAAATACAACAACTCAATGGTATGGTGGCCGCTCTATCCGTGTTCATCCCCAAAGCGGCTCGCAAGTCGCTTCCATCGTTTAGATCGGCCAAGAAAGAGGTGGATTTTGAGTGGACCGAGCAATGCCAGTGAGCATTGGGACGAATTAAAGCAAGCCTTGGTTAGCCCGCCGATCATGACCAAGCCGGCGTTCGGGCGAGACGTTATATCATGACTTGGCCATCACGTAAGAAGTTCTCGATCTTTGTGCTAGTTAGAGAGAACGAAAGCAAAGAATCCGATCTATTTCATAAGCAAAGTACTCCGCGGCCCGAGTGAGATACCGAAGATAGAGAAGTTTGCCCTTGCACTCCTAATAGCCGCTAGAAGGTTGAGACCCTACTTTGTGGCCCACCAGTCGTGGTAAGGACCGACCACTTATCGTGCAAGTCCTTCATCGCCGGACCGGCGGGACGAATGATAAAGTGGGCGGTAGAACTCGATGAGTTTGGCATCAAATTCGAATCTAGATCGGCCGCAAAGCGCAGTGTTGGCCGACTTTATAGCGTAAATGACTCCTACCCGTAAGATCAGCCGAACGACCGGATCTTGCACGTAGATGGGTCGTCTAATAGCAAGGGGAGTGGGGCCGGCCTAATCTTTGGAGAATTCGTAAGGCCTGCATTGTGGAAGTCTCTTTAACCTTTGCGTTCCACACTTCAAACAACCGGGCCGAATATGAGGCGTGTATATAGCCGACTGCTGATTTCGCGCCAGAGACTTCAATGTTGACCGAGTTGAACTCGGATCGATTCCCTACTCGTAGTCTCGCAGATCAAAGAATTATATGATGCTAAAGACGACGTCTTTGAAAAGTTATCTAGCAAGAGTGAGAGAATCGCTCAAACAATTCGACCGAGCGAAAAAGTGGTGGCATGTGCCTCGAACCGAAAATGTTCGAAAGCAGATATTCTATCAAAGCGGCAAGTACCAAGACTCGTGCAATCATAGAAGTGTGATTCAAGAAACATTAAATCGGCCGAAGCGCTTTCACCAAGCCAAGTCAATCGTTGGCCGCCTGCGGTGTCAAAGACGATTCAGATCGATCGCCCCATCCTAAGGTACATTGTCGAAGGAGAGGAGCCGAACGATCCAAAGCAAGCTAAGTTGGTCGACTCAGAGCGACCAAATACTCGGTTATTGAAGGAAGTTATGCGTAAGAGGATTCTCCTCTCCATTGTTAAGGTGTCTTACGTCGGGCGGGCCTCACCATGTTTTGAGGACATTCATGAAGGTGTTTGTGGGAGTCACCGGGCGCCGCTCCATAGCTAAAAAGGCTCTCGTGGCCGGCTACTATTGGCCGACCATGGACGAGGATGCCAAGAAGCTCGCTCGTGAAGTGCAAGAAATGCCGTGTACATGCCGATGTCCACATCGCACCTTCCTCGTAATTACAAAGTCTTGTCTCACCTTGGCGCTCACTTTGGTGGGGCATGGATCTTCTAGGCCCGTTTCCACCGCTCCGTGCCGTTCAAATTCTTGATCGTGGCGAGATTACTTTACTAAGTGGATCGAGGCCGAGCCGCTTGCAACAATCACATCGCCAAAGTCGCAAGTTCTTCTGGACGGTGTGTGCTAGCCCGTTTTGGGATTCCCAAAGAATTGATAATGCATAACGCGGCCCGGTTCACAGACAAGAGATTCGAGAGAAATGTTGGCGGTGGCTTAGGGGTCAAACAACGTTTCACCTCGGTCGAGCACCTCAGACTAACGCCAAGGCAAGCGCCAACGAGTTATCTTACGTGGTTTAAAGCGAAGACGGATGAAGCGAAAGGGAATCTGGTCAAGAACTGCGATCCGTTTCAGGCCTACGGGACGACCCTCATTCATCGGCCGGAGTCGCCGATTGGTCTACGGAATCGATGCCGTGATACCCATAGAAATGGGCGAGTTGAATTGGAGGACTTCAAACCCCTACAGTGGTGGTTGACAACGATCGGCTATCCGAGAAGAGTGGACTTAATTGAAGAATCTGCGCACCCAAGCTTCGCTAAGAGAGCAATTGATCAAACGTAAGGTCGCAGCCGTGTACAACGCCGAGTTCAAAAGAGGGAATTCTCGGTCGCCATTTCGTTCTAAGACGGGCCGACGTGGGAAACAAGAATGCACGCCAGGAAAGCTGGCGCCAAATTGGGAAGGTCCGTGACGAGTCATCACGTAAGACCGCAAGAGGGCATACGAGCCGCAAACCATGAATGGGGCGACTATCCCGAACATGGAATGCGAGAAAAACTTAGGAAGTATTACGTTTGAATGTAACCAAGGATTTGAATGTAATAACGACCGATCTATTAATGAAAGCAGCAGCGCGCTCTTTTCCCACCGGGTTTTTTACAGAGGCTCGACCTTTAAAAACATGGTGTGTTCTTTACTTTCTCGCAAGAATGTATGACCGTCGCTCGATGTTGCCCGTGGCAAAGGAGCGATCAAGACTTATCGAGTTCTTTGAGATCGTCGAAACGATCTAAACCGAAAGCGACCGCCGAAACGGTCCCAACCGAGCGCCATCGAAATGGCCCAAGGGTTAAAACCCGAAACATTTGATCGTCGGAAACGATCTGGGTCGAGCGACCGCCGAAACGGTCCCAACCGAGCGCCATCGAAAATGGCCCAACAACACTAGGTCGCCGAAAACGATCTACATCGAAAGTGCCATCGAAAATGGCCCATAAGTTAAATAACCCATCGCGGTAGCCGTCGAAAACGATCTACTTAAATGCCATCGAAAGTGGTCGATCGAAGGTCGCCGAGCGATCCTAGGCCCCGTTGGAACATTAACTTATCAAAGAATGGATGCTTCCGAAATAAGCACGAATGACGACCGAACGGTCTTAAAGCTCAAAGACTTAGAGAAAAATAAACATACGAGGCGCAAAGAAAAGCGACCAACAACGAAGCGCTATCGGCGAAGACGAAAACACGCCGAGCGCCCACAAGTTAAAGATGAATAAGGCGAATAAATGCAAGAATACGCAGACATAGCAATATAAATTCGAACGGGCATAATTGAAAGCAAGTAAAGATTGTCATTACAAATATGGGACGCCTACTGCCGAGCGCCCACGACTAAAAAATCGCACGGCGCGTAAAAATTGTCGGGCGAAGGCAAGTTACAAAGTTACATCGCTAACAGCTGGGTTCACCACCCAGCGCTATTATTACTCAAAGAACTTCTTCCAGTAGAATTTTTGCCTTAAAGTGGGAATGGACCTCGCATTTTCTTGTACATTTCCTCGCATTTTCACTACCAACCGAGCTAGTAGCTCAATTGGTAAAGTGGGAATGCGAGGGAAATGTACAAGAGGTACGCAGGTTCGATTCCCACTAAGGCAAAAATTCTACTGGCAGAGAAGTTCTTCGAGTAATAGCGCCGTGGTGGACCTGTGTCGTTGTTAATAAAGCGCGCTTTATTGTAACACTGGTCCACCACCTGCCGCTATTACTCAAAGAACTCCTCTACCCCATGTAGAGTTTTTGCCTTCAGTGGGAATGGATTCTCAGATTTCTTGCACATTTCAACGCATTCCCACTACCATGAAGCTTTTTATTGTAATACTGTTCACACACCGCCAAGCTATTACTTCAAAGAACTTCTTCATCTTCACGTAGAGTTTTTTCATGAATCGAACCTTCATTGCATGTACATTTTCTCGCATTTCACTCACCAATCGAGCCAAGAGCTCAATTGGCAGTGGGAATGCGAGGAAATGTACATGAGGTACGAGGTTCGATTCCCACTGAAGGCAAAAACTCTACATACGGGTAGAGGAGTTCTTTGAGTAATAGCTACTCGGGTGGTGGACCCAGTCGTTACAATAAAAAGTTAGCTCAATTGGTAAAGTGGGAATGCGAGGAAATGTACAAGAGGTACGAGGTTCGATTCCCACTAAGGCAAAAATTCTACGGGGTAGAGAAGTTCTTTCGAGTAATAGCTACTCGGGTGGTGGACCCAGTCGCATACAATAAAAGGCGCTTTTTATTAGGAATAGCTGGTTCATCACACTCTCAAGTATTACTCAAGAACATCACTCACTTTTGTTGGGAATGGTTCTCGCATTTCCATTTTTCTCAAGCATTTCACTACCAATCGAGCTACTAGCTCAATTGGTAAAGGGAATGCGAGGGAGATGTACAAGAGGCACGCAGGTTCGATTCCCACTAAGGCAAAAATTTACTGGGGCAGAGAAGTTCTTTCGAGTAATAAATACCGTGGTGGACCCAGTCGTTACAACCGCCGCAGCGGGCTTCAAAAGAGAATGGTGGTCGGCGAATGATGTTGCCCCGCTTCGCCATATTCTCGCAGCAACATGATCTTGTTATTTTCGACGAAAGGCGCGTGGCCTCGATCATCTTGTCATCGAAATTGATCCGCAGACGGCATTCAACACCCGCGCCGCCAAGAGCGTTGTAAAATTGCTCGATTGCAGCCTCTCCCGACCGCCTTGGCCACCACTTCTGATCTTCGCCGCGGCTCGGGCGCTTACGGCCTCCAACCCGCCTTCTTTCTCGACGACTCAAGATCGGGCCAGATCGTTTCACCCGCCGCAAGCTCCTTGTTCCTCTTTGATACCGCCCGGCCTTCTCCCCGCTTGAGGGCCTCCTTCTTCGATGGAGGAGCTTGTCATATTTCTCGCGCGCTCGTCAAAGCCTTGCCCTTCCTCGCGAAATTCAGTCGAAGGTTGGTTAGTCGGTCGAACAAGGATAAGAAGGAAATTACAAGACTAAGAAAGTAAAGTTACCATCGATTCGGCCACCCGGCTACGCCATGACTTTATCGATTTCATACAGAGAGAAGCGCAGAGCGCCACGGGCTTCTTCGGTATTCTCCTCGGATCGGCCGCACCCAAGCTTTCGAGTGAATGATGGGAACCTCCTCCGCTGCGAGAGTCGGGACCCGAACGCCACGCTTGCCGGCTGGGTGAGCGATCCAAGACCGGGAGGAGGCGACCGAGGCCCGCCGACCGGCTTCTTCACTGGCTCTTAGGGGTATGAGGACTTTGGAGGAAGGTTCGGGATTATCCCCGACCGAGAAGAACCAGTCCCTTAGCCCTCCTTCAGCTTCGTGACTAAGCGAGCAGTTCCGCTTTTTTACGGACATCCTTTCTCGCAAAATAACGAGCTATGGGTTAGAATAACATATTGACAAGGCCTACGGCAAGAATATAAAGAAAAAGTTCAAAGGCGCACCAATCTCGGCCTCCAGTTTTCGCCAGACAAGACGAAGGGTCGGCAAGGTATGTCGCCTTTAGGATCTCTGGCGCATCATGCTCGCCAGCGCTTTAATCATCTCCAAAGACTCCGTGTCGGCCTCCCCGCATCTTTGACAGAGTAAATGTAATCGCCCCGCCTCCTGAAGAAGTGGGCCTTGCTCCACATGATTGGGAAGAATGGGGACCGAGCATCCCATCCGGCCGATCTCGAAATGGCCATCCCGCCTCCTTGGTTGGAACGACCCGTAAGTAGTGGCCTCTCCAGCCGCACCGAGCGACTCTTGGAAAGCCTTGAAGAATCGATGATGAGTCTTCTCGCATTTTGAAGGAGACCGCTCCTCTTCTCTTTGTTTGCTTTCTCCCGAGCCACCGAGCTCAAAGAGGGTGAAGAAGAGCATGATCGACACCGCCGACCAAGCTTGGTTAGCAAGACTTCAAAGGTTTTGAGAAACGCCCATGCGCTCGGATGGAGCCGAGAGGGGCAACCCCAATATGACGCAGACGCCCCGCTGGAACTCAAAGTGAAAGGAGGAACGATCTTCATTTTTCGACCACGATCCCAAGTATATGGTGAATTTCGTAAACCGGGAGTAAGTGGCAATATCTTGGCCGTCTTTCATACCCCTCACTCTCCACTGGTGAGTCGGCGAAATAACGCCAATGTCGTGCAAGGCGTAATGATCGACCGTCAAGATACTCCGCGCGGCGCCCAAGAGTGTCGGAGACCCAAGACATATCGAGAGGATCTCGGGCTATATCCGGCTGAACATCGGCCGCTTCTTCATTCGACACTCCTTCGTTGTTGGCCTCTCGGCTCGAGAAGCTAGCAGCCGGTGGGACGATCTGTTCATCGCCGCTTCACCTCGGCCGCCTCCAGACGGGCATAGCCTCGTCCTCGACACGACGGCCTCGGTTCCTCATCATCATCCGTGTCGATCACCTCGACATACTCATCTTGTTCGGCCACGGGGCATCGACCGACGGTGGTGTAGAGTTACTCGACCGAACGGTAGAGTGAGCGTAAGAGTGGGAGCTAGAGTTGGTCTTTGCTCGTGAGAAGTACCGCTCGAAGAATCAGCATTTTGTCATCCGAAGATGACTTAGAGTCGCCTCGGGGGCATTGGGCTCGCCCCGGCCTCGACATATATGTGGCGAAGGATCGGGTTTTTTTCCGAATACGGGCGATTAATTTTGTCCGTGGCATGCACAAACACTGTGATAAAGGGATCGAGTCGTCGATCGAGCTAAGCACTCATGAGAGGGGCGAGTGGCCATCCTCGACCGACACCCCTATCACGAGGCGTGGAAAAGCACGAAATACTTTAAAGAAAAACTCAAGTTTAAAAGAGTAAAAGGGAGCGGTCGACTCGCATCTTAAGCGTGTGTTGAAGATCGGTCGCGAGCAAGCGTAAGCGACTACGGATGCGAGTCGCGCGCAGACGAATCGGTCGCCGTGAGCAAATCAGAAAGTGTGAGATATGAACTCGTCTCAAGCGGGTATTTATAGTGAAGACCCATGGCGCGAAGGGGACCGAGACGCGGCGCCGCAACGCGTTTCACCTTCTCGCCAATGGTTGTCTCCGCACAACCTCTAAACACCAAACGCCACGCCTTAAATGTCGTGAAAAACCAACCGCCGCGACAAAGACGGCCGATGGTTGACGAGCGGCCGACGCCGCCTACAGAGAAAGCGAACGGCCGCGCTCGTTTCTTCAAGAGAACACTCTGGGGCATCAATTCAAGCCTCACCGCTCTTAAGCGACCTAGGCTTGGGGGCAATCGTTCTCGGGTGTATTAGCAAATACGAGGATCGCCAACAAAGAATGGACTCGCGGCCCACCCCATCTCGTCGCCCATACACGCCGCTTGAGCGCACTCGCCGGCCGAAATCTTCGTGATAACGGTCGGACCACAAGATATATACGCCATTCGCACACGGCATCGTGCACGTTCTCTAACCTTGTGCTATCCGCCCGAGCGACCTCTCACTAGATCGTCTGAGTGTCTTTGCAGTACCACCCGAGGTGCTCAACGCGTGAAGCCGTGGACCTGGTCCTTTCAACCCTCTCAACGATCGGCCCATTAGGACGAAGCAACAAACACTTCAACTCTTCATTGGTCAAGGTACGATCGTAACCAAATTCCATTCACACTGGGATGAGCTAGCCGAGAAATTCCTTGCAAAATACTTCCCTCCCAACAAAAATGCTAAGTTAAGAAATGATATCACTTCCTTCAAACAAAGGGAAGGGGAATCATTATTTGAAGCTTGGGAAAGGTGGAAGGAATTACTGAGAATGTGCCCACACCATGGCATTCCCGTGGTTATCCAAATGGAGACTTTCTATAATGGTTTAGATCAGCCCACAAGGTTGATACTTGATGCTTCATCAGGTGGTGTCATTCTAAACATGTCCTTTCTCGAGGCATGCAAGCTCATTGATGACATAGCCACCCATAACTCTCATTGGCCATCGATAGATTTACTCTCGGGAAGAAGGCGGTGTGCATGAGATAAGTGAAGTGGATCTCTTTTCGCGCTCAAGTGGCTACACCGACCAACATGATCAAAACTTTGAATACCTCAAACGTGGCCACGCCCGGAGAATGCACTCGTTGCGGCAGATTGAACCTACTCACCGTGGAATAGTTTGTGTTTCATGTGAAGAAGGGCATGTGTATGAGGAATGTCCCTACAATCCTCAATCAGTAAACTTTGTCTCTCGTAACAAAGGAAATGGTCCATATTCCAATTCCTACAATTCAACTCGGAGAAATCATCCAAATTTCGGTTGGAGAAACAACAATGCATTGAATGCCAACAATATCGCTTCCCGCAATACCTCCGTGATTTCCTCCTCAACAACAACAGAGGCAGCGATGATGTGAGAATAACAACAATAGCAACTTGGAGGCCATGATGAAAAGCTTCATAAGTGGATCAGTAAGACTACTTTTCAAACTCATGAGTCTTCAATCAAAACTCGAAAATCAGTTGGACGAGATAGCTTTCAATTTCTCACTCGAGGCGAATGGAACTCTTCCTTCTACAACAGAAACACCACCACCATCATCCAACCCTAATGGTAATAATGGGGTAAATGGACATGTAAATGCAATTTCTTTAAGAAGTGGTGCTTGAATATCCCGAACCACCTATACCGTGAATGAAGAAATTCGGGATAAGCAAAAAGAAATATCGAGAGAAAAAGAAAGGAAAGAGACAAGCTCAAGTGGTGAGAAGGATACTCCGGACATTGTGATGTCCAACCCGCACGTTACGACGCCTAATTTTGAACCGAGGAATCAAAACTGCACCTAATTGTACACGAGTATCCTCCTCCACCATTCCTCAAAGATTGAAAAAGCTCATGAAGACAAGCGATTCAAGAAGTTCATGGAAATGTTGAAGCAGCCTACACATCAACCTTCCCTTGGTTGAAGCCTTACAACAGATGCCTAACTATGCCAAGTTCTTAAAAGACATCATCACCAAAAGAAGAAGGCTAGGGAGTTTGAAATCGTTGCCTTAATCAAGAATGTAGTTTAATTATGCAGAATAAGCTTCCTAGAAAACTCAAGGATCCTGGCAGTTTCACTATACCATGCTCCATTGGAGATTTTTACATTGGAAAAGCTTTGTGTGACTTGGGAGCAAGTATCAACTTGATGCCCAAGTCCATTTATGATAAACTTGGTATAGGAACTGCTAGACCTACTTCTTTAAGCTTAACCTTAGCTGATAAAAGTAGGGTTTATCCTGAAGGAATATTAGAAGATGTTTTGATTAAAGTTGACAAGTTTGTGTTTCCAGTGGATTTTGTTATTTTAGACTTTGATGCGGATAAAGAAGTTCCCATCATTCTGGGGACCATTCTTAGCAACTGGAAGGACAATCATTGATGTGTGCAGAAAGGAGAATTAATCATGAGAGTCAATGACCAAGAAGTCAAGTTCAACGTCCTCAATGCACTCAAATATCCAGATCCAAACACTGAGGAATGTTCAGTATGTGGTTGCCATTGATCAAATGGTCCAAAAGCAATTCAACAAGGACAATGATCACCGGAGAAGATTCTAGGCAACAATGAAATTCAAGAATTGATAGCAGGAAGTTATCCTACAGACGTCGTAACGTTCATTATGAGACGTGGTCACGTCTGAACCCTCTGCACCAAAGTCATGGACAAAGAGGTATGAATCTTTAGGGCAAGAGGAGTCAAATCTGAAGAAGAATGTGCCCTCCATTAAAGAACCACCCACCTTGGAACTAAAAGTGTTACCGATCATTTGAAGTATGTCTTTTTAGGGAACATGATTCCTACCAAAGTGATCATTTCTTCTAAGCTTACCCAAGAGCAGGAAAATGATCTCATTACTACCCTGAAGAGACATAAAAAGGCAATTGGTTGGCAAATGACAGACATCAAAGGTATCAGCCCCACAATCTGCATGCATAGAATAGTCTTGGAGGAGAATGCCAAGAATAGCATTGAAGGGCAAAGGAGATTGAACCCCATAATGAAGGAGGTGGTGAAGAAAGAAATCATCAAGTGGTTGGATGCAGGAATCATCTACCCTATTAGTGATAGCTCTGGGTGAGTCCGATTCAGTGTGTGTGCCCAAGAAAGGAGGAGTTACAGAGTAACAAATGACAAAGATGAGCTAATTCCAACAAAGCGATGCAAGAATGAGTTGGAGGATATGCATGGACTACGTAAAGCTAAACAAAGCAACTAAGAAGGATCATTTCCTCTTCCATTCATTGATCAAATGCTAGATGTGCTCGCAGCAAAGATTTCTACTGTTTCCTTGATGGTTATTCAAAGTTACAAACGGATAGCCATAGCACTCGAAGATCAAGAGAAGACAACATTCACTTGTCCCTATGGCACCTTTGCTTTCGAAGGATGCCATTTGAATGCGTGTAATGCTCCCGCAACATTTCAGAGGTGCATGATGGCCTTATTTTCTCGATTTCATTGAAAATTCCATGGAAGTCTTCATGGACGATTTTCGCCTATGGAGATTCATACAAGGCATGCCCGGATAACTTGGAAGGAGTTACGATAAGGTGTGAAGAGACCAACCTAGTGCTCAATTGGGAAAAATGCCATTTCATGGTACAAGAAGGAATAGTATTGGGACACGTAATATCAAAGAAGGGATTAGAGGTAGACAAGGCAAAGATTGATGTTATTGACAAGCTACCTCCACCAACAACTATCAAAGGAGTCGAAGTTTCTTAGGACATGCGTGGTTTTACAGAAGATTCATCAAGGATTTCTCAAAAATTTCAAAACCCTTGTGTCTATTGTTGCAACGTGACCACGTCTTCAACTTTGATGAGCAATGTCATGAAGCTTTCAACAAATCAAGATCGCCTTGGTGATCGCTTCTCCGTAATAGTCACCTCCATTGGTCAAACCATTTGAGTTGATGTGTGATGCAAGTGATTACGTTGTAGGAGTCAGTATTGGGACAAAGGTATGGAAAAATTTTTCATTCTATTTATTATGCCAAGAAACCTTAGATGATGCCCAATTGAATTATACTCGAGTGAAAAAGAGCTCTTGGTCGTTGTGTTTGCATTTGATAAGTTTAGATCTTACTTAGTGGGTGCAAAAGTTATTGTTTTTATCGATCATTCAACCATTAAGTACTTAATTTCAAAAAAGATGCAAAGCCAAGGCTTATTAGATGGGTTCTCCTCCTCCAAGAATTTGACTTGGAAACCGTGATAAAAGGGGGTGGAGAACCAAGTTCACGATCATCTTTCTAGGCTTGAGAATGTTGATGCAGTGCAATGTGAAAAGATATACAAGAAAAATTTCCGATGAAAGACTATTGTTAGTAACCTCAGAGTTGAAGACGTGGCCACGCTCTATGACATTTTCACAAACGCCATAACGTCCGATACTATGCACCATGGTATGTCGACATAGTTAACTTCCTTGTTAGCAAGATTGTGCCCGTAGGATTCAACCACCAACAAAAGAAGAGATTCTTCCACACTACAAAGCAATATTTCAGGATGAACCATACCGTGCACAAAATGTGCCCGGATCAATTACTAAGAAGATGTTTAGTGAGGAAGAACAACTCCATGTGCTACAACAATGTCATTCAAAGACCTTATGGTGGACAATTTGGAGGTACTAGGACAAATTGCGCAAAGGTCCTACAATCAAAGCTACACATCGCCAACATTATTCAGAGATGCACATGAGTGGTTAGGAGATGTGACAAGTGCCAAAGAGCAAAGTGAATATATCAAGCAAGCAGAGATGCCTCTCACAAACATTCCGGAAGTTGAATTGTTTGATGTTTGGGGAATGGATTTCATGGGGCCATTTCCTATGTCCCATGGGAATCTATATATTCGTGGTGGTCGTGGACTACGTGTCAAAGTGGGTTGAAGCGGTGGCATTACCAAACAATGAAGCCAAATCATAGCAAGTTCTGAAGAAGAATATATTCACAAGATTTGGTACTCCAAGAGCCATAATCGATGATGAAGGCTCTCATTTCTCGCAATAAGTTAATTGAGAACCTCCGGCTAAGTATGGAGTGAAACACGAATTGCTCTGACTTATCACCCTCAAACCAAAGTGGCAGTGCAGAAATATCCAACAGGAGATCAAAAGAATACTTGAGAAGATGGTTGGTCCCAACAGAAAAAGAGTGGTCATTACACCTAGATGATGCACTATGGGCCTATAGAACAAAGATACAAAACACCATTGGGCATGTCCTTACAAGCTAGTTTATGGTAAGGCTTGCCACCGCCAATTGAGCTCCAACACAAGGCTTATTGGGCAATAAAACAATTGAATCTAGATCATGCAAAAAGGTGGTGAAGCAAGATTGTTGCAATTGAATGAGCTAGAAGAGTTTAGACACCATGCCTATGAAAGCTCAAAGAATGTATAAAGAAAAGACCAAGAAGTGGCATGATCAAAGAATCCAAAGGAGAGAGCTAATGAAGGGAAGCAGGTGTTGCTATTCAATTCAAGGCTTAAGTTGTTTCAGGAAATTGAAGTCAAGGTGGTCAGTCCATTCAGATTAATAAAGATCTATCCTCATGGTGCCGTGGATTTATTTGATGAAAAGACCAACACCATGTTCAAAGTTAATGGCCAACGTGTGAAACAATACCATGGAGAGCATGTGGAAAGGGACAAGATCCAAATGTCCTTCAACAATTCTTGAATGAAAGAAACAATAGTCCGGTCAAGACTCTTAAAGCAAGCGCTCTTGGGAGGCAACCCAATGATTTTTAATTAACAAATTTTTGTGTCTTTTTTTGTTTTGCGCAGAATAAGTGTTGAAGAAATGTGGAGTAAGGTAGTAGACGTTGTAACGTCTCAGTATACACTAGACGTGGGCACGTCTGGGCAGTCAGGGCAAAAATTTAAATTAAGTCAAGAGCGTAAGTGATGACGTGTCAGAAATGATTTCCCTCTGACCCTGAACGTGGTAACTGACCACGACGTCACTTCCCTTCCCTAGCTTGTCTAATCAACGGTTACTTTACCCATTACTCCACTCTTCTATTTCTCAACTCCCCATAACCATTTCCCCATAAAATCTCACCATTCACCCTCATCCCACCTCCTGCAACTTATTTCTAATCCCTCTCTTCCTCAGAAAACCTAAATTTCCAGAAATCCCCCATTACCTTCCAAACAATTTTTCTGCGCAATCACCATGACAAAAGTGAAGCAATCCGCCACCAAATCCTCTGGAAAAGGAAAGCATGCTGACCTGAGTTCATCCTCAGCCCCCATTCCTGAAACACCTAACCCATCCAAGAAAAAAGCCCTACTTCCTGAAAGGGGCTTTAATCAAGAAAGCCCCAATCCTGATTTCCTTGCAACCGTCGCAGCGTTGGGTTGGCAAAAATTTGTTGTGCACAGAAAGGAATACATTGCTACTCTGGTCCATGATTTCTACAAGGGGATCGTTGAGAGGCCTGAAGGAGAGCCCTCCATTGTGTCAAAGGTGCGAGGTGAGGAAGTGAAGTTTGGAGTTAGAGTCATCAATGACTATTTTGGGCTAGGGTACTATGGCAAAGCTGTGGAGACCAAACAGAAGAACTATGGTCTGGCTGAGATGGATGCTATCAAGGATAGGATATGCATTGAAGGTCTTTGTCTGGGAAAGGAGTGGAGAGCATGGTAGTGAGTTCAAAATCATGAAGAGGTACCTTTGTGATGAAGCCAACACCGGTTTCATTTCATAAGGCATCGCTTAATTCCTACCTCTCACACATCCCGGGTAGACAAAGAGAGGCTGATTGTGATTGATGCAATCATGTCAAGAGATAAAGTGGAGGTTGGAAAGTTGATCAACCGTGAGCTCAACAAGTGGAAAAATAGGAAGGATGGCTATTTGTACTTCCCATGTATGATAACCGACTTGTGCATGGAGGCGGGGGTAGAAATTGAAGCCTCGAGGAGCTTGAGGAGCAACCACAAGGCCCATTCTCAACAAAGTTCAAGCCTAGGGTGAAATCTGCGGGAACTTCAAGTTCTGCTGATGCACAGACGTTGCAACGTCTGGAGGAAAGGCAAAATTCCCTGGCCAAATTTATCAAAGAACAATTTGAGTGGCAAAAGAAAGTGTTTGCCCAAGTGTCCAAGGGTAAGAAAGTGATTGAAGAGCCTGTGATTGCGGTGGATGCAGGAAGAAGATGATGATGAAGTGCCCCTGTCCACAATTCAAAGAAGGGCTGTGAAGAAGGAAAGGGCCAAGCGAGCAAGAAGCCCACCAAAGAGGCAGAGCCCAGCAAAGAAACAAAAGAAGGTAAGTAGTGAAGAAGATTTTAATTCGATGATTTAGATGATATTTCGATTTTGATGCAGAGGAATCCAAGAAAGTGAGCATGGAAGTAATCGGTGAGGAGGAAGAGGAGGAGAGCCACGAGGAGAAAGTGGAGCTCTAGTGAGAAGACTGTAAGTGAGTCCCCAACCAATCAAAAAAACAAAGAGCCAACCCCAACAAAATCCAAAGAAGCTAGCCCCAAACCATCATCCCCACAAGCCACACAACCACCACCTTCACCAAAAGAAACCTCCACCCATGACCAAAACACACCAAGGACCCCACAATCCAAAGCTCAAGACCAACCAATCCCACAACCACCCCACCCCAACCCGAACCTCAAAACAACCTCACCCCAAAAACCAGACGTGGCGACGTCTGAGCCAACAAATCCAGAGTCCCAACCCATGTCACCACCCAAGAAGACCAGAATCAAAAGTGCCCTCACATACAATCCTTTTGGAAGGAAGACAAGACAAGAGATAGTCCGCTTGAGTCAAAACAAGCTCGAGGAGTGGAGAGAAAGAAGAAGTTGTAGACCCCACAACCTTAAGGCCAAAGCTTCCTGTGAAAAGAAAAACTCAAGGTGCTTTGCAGGAAACTCGCATCGCTACTACTAGTCTTGCATTCGCACCACTAGTGTTTTCGAGAAGCCCCTTCCCGCTATTCTTTGAAGAATTGCTGCAGACGCCGTAACGTCAATGAAAAAGAGGTCGCAGCCAAACTTGCGTAAATGCAAGTCACTAATGAAAGAGAAGTCGCCATGGAGAAAGTTAGACAAAGAAGCAATGGAGGAGGCCACTCGGAAGCTAGCAGAGCACTGTTGAAGCAAGCTCGAGGAACGATTCTTTGGGCGGTGGATCATCATCGACGCGTGGCGACGCCTAAAGAACCAGCAGGTGGAAAAAGCCCGTGTGATCCCCAGTGAACCAATGCAAGTCCACCCTGCTGATCTAGCAATGAGGATGTGGGAGGAGGCCAAAAAGAGGATTGCAGAAGCCTCAAGTGTCTGCTGCTGCTGCAAGTGTGGGTGAGAAAGAATCTGATGAGACAACAACAACAACCACAACTGAGCAAGGAGGAGTGAAGGTCAAGAAAGAGAAGAAGGAAAAGAAGAAAGGTGAAGGTCAGGCTGGAGTACCCACCAGACAAAGCGGAAGGCTTAGGTCTGGTGCAGAGAAACAAGTAAGTTCCACAATTAATCTCAATAGTAGTTGTAGTTTTTATTTTTATTTTTAGTTCTAGTCAAGTTTAGTAGCTTTTATTTGTTATGTTCTGAATGAGACCCCCCCTTTTTCCAAAAAAAAAAAAAAAAAAAAAAAAAACATGCTGTTTATCTTTGAGCAGTGGGGACACTGCTCAACTTTAAGTGTGGGGATCTCAGTGTTTTAAGTTCTGTTTTGTGTATGAAATCAAATGCAAAAGCAATTTCTGTTCTTACTCTGTCAAGCATGAAAATAATTCTCTTTGGGCTAAGAATAATGGAAAAAGTGTGTGTGAGTAGCCTATGCATGATTAGATAAAAAGAATTGATTATTGCTCCTACACAAACTCTGTTTTAAGAAAGAATCTAGTTAGCTAGGGAATATTGTGTGCTAAAGTTAGTTTTGGTGAACTATGGTGAGAGTAAAACTTGATTAAAAACCTAGGATAGCAGTAGAAGCTAAGTTTGGGGGTGAATCAAGTCGTACTAAGGCTGGGTGCAAAGACTATAGGATGGTTAAGTGCAGGTGTAGTGTGAGTGCAACGTTGTAACGTCCACCTGTAACGTTATAACGTCTGCCGTGTGTGTTGTGTGTACAGACGTTGCAACGTCTCACCCATAAACGTTGTAACGTCTATTCCCAAAAATACCAAAAAGAGTGTGTTGATACAAATAAGTGGAAAATCCACATGTGTTCCCTGTAATACCCTGAAACAAATGCTGAGCACTCCAAAAAAAAAAAAAAAAAAAAAAAAAAAAAAAGAGAGAAAGAACTCCAAAGTGGAGCAAAATAAAGAAGAGTTGCTCAGTAATGAGGGGGTTACAGTCCTTTTTGCGTGTGTGAGTCAATAAATTAGTGCACTAACCTAGTCCTAGCACCCAATTAAGACCCTTTGTCATGCTTTAAATGAATCCCCATTTCTTATGTGAAAATGTTAGCCTATTCTTTGTTTTGAAAAATATTTTTCTTTGTCACCATTTGGGAACCACTCTCTCATTAGCTAAGGTAGTTTTCGAACTAGCTAGAGGAAGAATTATCTACAGAGGTCACACACTCACTTTGAGCTTTAATGAATCTGGAATTTAATTATGCATTGGTATGTGAGTGTGTGAAGAAATAGCCCATTGAGAATAAATTTTGACTCTTTGGTTGAGTAAACACGTAACTCGCTAGTGTAGTTGATTTCATATTATTAATTGTTTTGTTGTCTTGATTGCTTGAGGACAAGCAATGATTTAAGTTTGGGGTGTGATAACTCATATTTATATGAGTTATTTATACTCACTCACGAATAAATCATGCAAGTTCTTGAGCAATACAAAGTTTAATTAATTAGTTTTATAATGATTTTCGAGTTTTAGGTGAATAAGAGTAAAAAGATAAATCTGTGCATTTAGGCACCAATTGGTGCCCTTGAGAGCGTTTTGATGCTTTTTGTGCATGTGCGGGAAATTTAGAGCCGAATGTCGCAACGCCCTCACCACGTCCCGAGCAAGGGCAGCAGAGCAAGAGTGAAATATCTCGATTATGGCGCACTAGCAATGATGGTTAAAGATTCGAGAAAGTCGGAAGATCTTCTATTCCCCATGTGCCGACAAGGATGACGCCTTTGTAGCGATGAAGCGAGTGTCGTGGAAAAGATAGGAAGGCGGTGGTAGGTGAGCAAGTGACATCGGCACATGTAAGCAAGGTGGCTATTTAATGAAGGCTCAAGACTCTCTCAAAAATCACCAACCACACTCACGATCATCATCTCTTTCACCTATCTTCAAGATCAATTCATCACCTCACCATCTCCACCATTAAACTCGGACTTTGTTTTGAAAAGAAGATCGGAAATGGACTTACGAACTTAGTTTATTTTTCGCGAGTAGTGTAAGGCTCGGACGTTGTAACGCCTATACAGTACATACATCGAAGGGCTACTTAGTTGCATCTTGTGCACTTAGTTTCTTTTCTGTAATGTATGGTATTTGGATTCTAAATCCACTTCATTCTGTAAAGATGCTCAGCATGAGCTAAACACTTTGTAGTTGAGTTGTTGTTTTGCTTTTTAATGAATTTCTAGTTAAGGTTATGAAGTGTTTACGTTGCCGTTTTAAATCTTTGTGCAATAATATTTCCAAACTTGTTTTGAGGTTGGCCTCTTAAAAATAGGTAGATTCATAGGTACAGACATGGTCTATGAAAAGAAATCAAAGGTTTACATGAATGAACAATGCACTAAAGACATTTAGGCATCTTTATCTAAGTCTAGACATAGAATGGATAATAGTTCATGGAGCATTCTTTGTGGGTACTTAAAATACGTGAGTGGGCCTATTTAGAACCTAGACATAGGATTTCTTGTACTTGAAACTCGACGCTTTATCTTTGAAAAGCATAGCTCTTTTGCAACAGCGTTCAGACGTGGCCACGTTTACACAGATTAACATTTAAACGTCATAACGTCTAAACGTTATGACGTCTGGCTAGGGAGGAATTATTTGCATGCAACAACTCAACTCATTTCTCATCCATCTTCACAACCAACTTTAATTTCCTGGTTTTATTTACATCCTTAGCTTTACAATCAACTTTTATTGCCGATTTGTTACTTGATTCTCTTGTGTTTTAAGACTTGAACTTTAAAAGTACAACCAATCCTCGTGGGAACGATCTCTTACTTACATCCACTTTATTACTTGTACGATGTGTATACTTGCACTATAATTGCGAAAATTCATACTACCACACGATCGCAACAAATACCACATAATCCAAGCCTGAAATGCAAAAATAAAGAACATATTTAATTCACAAAAATTTACCAAAAGTCAGTGCGATTTAACAAAAATACAAGAAGTTAAAATGTATACGAAATAGGTGGCATACCCTCCCACATCGCTGCGTAGTCCTCAAAGACGCAGGTGTTCAAGGACTCATACATGGCGGCTAGTGCACACCGCACTCCCATGCATAGCCTCCAAGAACCTCGGACTCGGATCATCGGGTAGATCAACCACTTAGCCTCACTGTCTCCGGTCTTCGTGGTGAAGATATCAGTAGGTCGAAGGCGAAGCAGATAAGCCCCGACAAAGAATCGTGATGTCACCCCCTCCTCCAAGTTACGCTCATAAACTGCTCTCCACCATTTGAAGTCAGTAATATGGACCCCACGGGTGTTGTTAGCGACCTCGACCCGTGACACACCCAAATATGTCTCAAAGAAGTGTGGCAAACTCCGAGCTAACGGTGAGGCGGGAGGTGTGGCATAGTTCCCCGGATGGGAAGGTGCGCAGAGACAAGAGACGTCATCGAGTGATCATCATCTCACCAAATGGCAAGTGAAATGACGAAGTGTTTGAGTGCCACCTCTCAATAAAAGCCGGCAAAGAACTCATGGTCTCTCTTGTGGCGTGGCGATGCCGGAGAAGTGGGGCCAATCTGGAGTCCACGACCACGATCTTTGCTACCAAGTAGGTCGGGGGTAATGAAGATGAAGTCTAGTATGGACTTTGTTGCCATGAGCCCATACTTTGACAACTTCGATACTCCTGAAATAAAAATAAATAAATAATGTAAGCAAAAGTGCGGACTATGTGACTTAAATAAATTATTTGTAAGCAAAAATGCAAAACTTACCGGTCGGGTGAGTATAGAATCTGCAGACATGATCCGCCAAGTCGGTGAAAAGAGAGGTCGAGGCTCCTCCCGAGGCTCCTCCCGATCATGCTTTGAGGCTCCTCCCGATCATCTTTGAGGCACCTCATGATACTCGGACATGGGTCGGTTCGAGTAATAAGCATCAGCCTGGGGCTGCTGCTGCTGATACTCGGGAGGTGGGGGATGGTAATGAAGAGGTTGGGGATCATACTGGGGATACTATGGATGATATCGAGGAGTAGGCTGGGAATGATACTGAGAAACCGGCCTCCCCTATGCCAATCCTCCCTGCGTCTGCTGCGCAGTAATCCCCGAGATAGAAAGCTCCAATGGCCGACATCTTGGTGGCTCAGCCGATACTCACCGCCTCGTGCTCATACTCACCGCTCAGCCGTGCTGTCTCGTCTCGCTCTTTGAAGCATGGAGCTGATTATGCCTCCGAGTCCTCGTGACTCGGAGCGATGAGATGACTCCCCATCTCTTTGATCGGAGAGACCTCGCCTCTCCTCTATGCCTACAGGACACGCAAGCGAAGAAAAAAAAATTAGTTAAAAAAAAAAAAAAAAATGCTCATCGTATTTACATCAAAAGCGTGTATATACGATGCTTACTTTTTTTGCTCGTCGTATATAGGGTGTTTCAGGCGTATATGCGAGTGGATGAATTTTCGCTAATCGTATATACGCTGAATAAGTATATACGGTGAGTAAAAAGTGTTTCGCCGTATATAGAGAGTGCAGTGGGGTATATACGATTGGTTGATTCTGAAATTTGATCGTATATACGTCGAAGCTGGCGTATATGCGAGTGAAGGTGGTCAAAACGAAGGTATGACCAATTGTTGGAAGAAATTGTGATTTTGTAAAGAGTCGGGGTATTTTGGTATTTTCACACGGTGGGTGGGGGTGTTAGGGGTATTTAGGTATGACCAATTGTACATTACTAATTACTAAGTAGGGGTATTGAGGTTTTTTGAATTGGTCTTGAACCGTGGTCAACTTTTGGTCATTCTCTCCTCATTAAAAAATTATAAATATAAGTGGAGTGGTGAGGGTGTTTTGGTGTTTTCAAAAAAAATGGGTAGTGGGAAAAGTTTTTTTTTTGTTCCCCCACCATCTTCCTCCATACCCCCACATACCACTAAAACCCCAAAAATACTCTTAAAAAACGTATTTGAGTACGTATATACGTTTGAGTAATACGTATATACGATGACTTTTTATTTTTTAAATGATTTGTTTTAATTTTTTAAAAAATGTTATAAATAGGCTACTAAAAATTCGTTAAAGAGTCAAAACTAATCTAAAAAATTATAAAAACACCACTAAAAATCTAACAAAACCAAAATAAGGCTATGCAATTTTTTTTAGATTTTTTGGAGACTATGAAAAATTTAAAAAATTTAAAAAAATAGTAAACGATGGAATTTGGGATTTTGAGCCTGTAGTCCCATAAGAAGTCTCTTCTAAGAGACTCATGCTCGTTGATTTTATTTGGATTTAATGGCTGTGGTTTCATTACGATCGTAGTAGGTTGCCAAAACCGATATTTTAGCCTAAATTATTCGTTCGACGTATAACATAAATCACGTGTTAACGAACTACACACTAAACCTATTTTTAGGCCTAAGTTATTCATCTCTAATTATCTTTATTAAAAATATATAATTTTAATTTTTTAAATAATTTAATTAATTTTTTTTTTGACTAAAAAAAAACATAATAGGGTCGATATACACACCCCCAAAATAAATATATACGCCATCGTATATACCATACATACGCCATTGTATATACACCCTCAAATGGTATATACGATGGCGTATATACGATCCCTATATTATTATTTTTGGAGCTGCAGGATATTTTGGATTTTTTAGATTTTGTTAAGTGTATTTTGGTCTTTTCGCAGGGCTCGTGGGGGGGTATGGGGGGAGATGGTGGGGGTATGAAAAAATGAACCTGGAAAAGAATTGTCCTTTGATATTAGCATATATGTAATAGTCGGCTTAACATTTTGGCCTATGTTCCTGCCACTCCCCTTATTCACCATACACCCTCAAACCCTGTGAAATGTTCAAAATATCCTTAATGAATAAAACCTTCGAAGCGTGCCCTTTTTTTTCTCTGGGATTTCACGAGTTCGGCAGCATGACATCAAACCTGGCACCGAACCTTGTGATACACCCCCATCTTGCATAAATTTTTCTGACTCCAAAGAAGATATCACCGAATCCAGATTGTTTCATGTTCTTGCAGGTGTAAAAGCGCAATGTAAGTGGTTTGGAAGTGTCTTCCATGTGAGAGTATCTTTGGGATTTTTAGGAGTTAATGGTATGTGTGAGTAGGTGGGTACGTAGTGAGATAAGTATGGGCCTCACATTTTAGACACCAAGCCCAAAACAAAGAGGCCCACCCCATAAGTGATGTTTAATCATAAATAAAAAGGCTTTTATTTTCCCCACTCCCCCTCCTACTCAAACACACCCCTTAACAAATTTTATTTCAAAAATAACCTTGCACGGAACGTTTGTGGAGGACGTGTTTAATGACGGTTCGAATGACTTTGTTCGAACACGTTTGAACACATGCATACGAACGCAATAAAATTGGTGAATGTGGTGTGAGGGTCTATTATTGTTGTCTCGGATGACAGCATACGAACGAAATAAAATATGGTGTTCGAATACGTCTATGCGAACCTGTTTGATTGATGTCATTCGAACATGTTAAATTACACACAAGAGGATGTGTGTGCCCATTTTTAATACACTCGAATGACACTGTTCGGACCTGTTCGAATGCCCGTGTTTGAACAGGTGAAATTTTTTGAAAAAAAATACACTTTGGTCATTTCTTTAATGGCATTTTGGTCTTTTCACACCTTTATGTGGTGTGTTTTGAGTAGGAGGAGGGGTGGGAAAATCAAAACCCTAAATAAAATCTTTAATTTGTGTTTTGAAATGAGCAGAATAATTAAGATTTTTGTGGTAGGTGGTGTGAGTAGCAGATTCAGAATTTAGGCAAGAGCTATAGACTCTTGACTGCAGTTACAGTGTAGCTAGGCAGGCTCTCGATAGAAAGAAAAGAAAGGCATGGAAGAAGCCAAAAAATGTGTATAGAGAGGGAGAAAGAAAGATGGATGAAGTGAGTGAGTGAGAGAGTAAGTAAAAAGGCAAAAGGAATGAGAGAGACTTGAAGGTGATGATAATAGGATAGGAAGTAGGAAGAGACATGTGATTGATCAGTATGCGTATGCACGATGAGATGATGCTATAGTATTAGTAACATGATCGATGAATCAAGGATTGCTTCTCTCTCATTAGTCATTACTCACTGTACTAATCAAGTTGCAGGAAGAGTTGGCACGTGGAAGTCAGTGCCATGCATAAAAATAAGACCCCACAGTCACAGTCACACCCCAACCAAAACAATGAAGTGAGTGGTTTGAAACTTTGAAATTGAATTAAATTGAATGAGCCTCAAGTACTCCTCCATCTCATATTAACCATCCTGTTTGAAATGTTTTTTATTAATTGTCACTTTAAAATCTCAATACAATATTTATTATTATTTTTCAACAATACTCTTACTTTATAATATCAATAACCGTGTAATTGATTCAATCAATAAAAGTGTAAGGGTATTTTAGTCTTACCACATCTTTTTACCATAAAAGTTAGCATAATCAAGCATTTTCTTAATATTCGCGCATAATTTTAAATGACAATTAATATGAGACGAAAGGAGTACTAAGGAAACGATCTCCTAAGGAGAGTTGTACGGATGTTAACCGTTTTGGGGAGGTGAAAAAAGGCCAGTTTAGTTACTTACTCCTCCTCCTCCTAAGGCTGATTGAATTGATGATCGTGTGGTTCAGATGAGAGTCAGGGATTATGGACTCATCGATCTGTCCATCGGCTCATCCCTTTAGCTAGCCAGCTTACTTAGCCTTTCTTCGAAACGTCAGTTCAAATCTCTGCTGCATCTCACTTCCTAATTCACATGCATTTCTTGTCTAGTCAAGTCATTCATTCATTTCACTCTTTTTCATCTTCCCACCATAAAATTATGTCCTCTTGCATGTGTACCCATTTTAATTGGGAAAATAGTCCTTTTTGTCTTTTAAAGTGTAATTTACTATTAATTTATTAATTTTGTCTTTGAATCAAGCAAAATTGTAAAATAGTCCCTGAAAGTGTAATTCTTTCACCACGTTAGTCTCTTCCGTTAATGTGCGTCGTTAACTCTTTTAATTCATTCGTTACTGTCAGTTTAGTCTCTGAAAGATGTCACTTACTGTCAGTTTGGTCCCTAAAACATATACGTGAATTCGTTTTAGTCCTCGAATCTTAAGTTACTTCAAAGTTTTAAAATGGCTGATTAAGGACGCCAATAGACTCATGGACTAACAAAGCCAAGACTAGTAAATTCTGGTTTAAAATTTTGCTAAAGTAACTTAAGATTTGAGAGACTAAAATGAATTCACGTATATGTTTCAAAAACCAAACTAACAGTAAGTGACATCTTTTAGAGACTAAACTGACAGTAACAGATGGATTAACGAAGTTAGCGACACACATTAACGGAAGGGACTAACATGACGGACGGACTACACTTTCAGAGACCATTTTGCATTTTCGTTCGATTGAGGAACAAAATTGTGACGTGTTACATTTCGAGGACCAAAATGACTATTTATCCGATTTTAATTCCTTCTTTGACTCTTTCTATAATGTTGTTGATGTGTTTTTTATTCCTTTTCTAATTTCATGTGAGACCTTAATTAAGCTTAAGCTATTTGAGTGGCAACAATTACAATGCATATTATTAAAAACAATTATAATCATATATCCCAAGATATAAGACCTTATATTTTGAGACGAGATTGTAGTTATCTACTGGATTTCTTAAATCAAATTCAACCACAACATTGCAATTTAATGAAGTTCCTATTGATCGTCTCTTAAAAAATGTCATATCTTAAGCTACACTTGTCTAAATAAGATGTTCTTTATATTGGTGCTTAAAATCAGTGTTTTAAAACTCATTTGGACCGGCGGGTCCAATCTGCGCCCCGGCCGATTTTGCCACGTTATTCAATCAGACTTGCTTATAACTCGGTCAAACTCGTTGAAATTCAGCCTGACTCAGTTAAATCTTATTGGCTCGATTCATGATTTCACAGTGGATTCATTAACTTTTGATTTTACAATGGATTTATTTGCTTAATTATTGGTGTTATTTATTAATTATGTTTCCAACTGTTGAATTTTTTAACCTTTGTAATGTTTACACTTTCAGGAGGGGTATGAACAACTGAGGGGAGGTGCAGTAATAAGGAGCCCAGCTCCTATTAAGCCCAATCCAATGAAGCTTGCAATTTCACCAAACAAATTTGTTTGGCATCAGCTGCGCACCCGAGCCCGTTTCAATGTGTAACACGCGGATCTTTGATTCTGACCCGGTATACTTAATCTTCACTCTCTCTAATTTCACCGGTAAACCAAGAAACCCTTCCTTCTCTCTTGATTTTCCGTTTCTCTCTCTCTCTCTCTCTCTTCTTCTTCGCCAGAAACCTAGGGTTTCTGTTGCTCTCACTGTCGCCGGTGATTGAAGCAGCAGCCACCCTCTGTTTCAGGTCAATGATGACACACGTTTATGATGAACTAAAACCCCTTTGGTTTTAGCTGAAAAACAACGATCTGAGACCTAGACGGCCTCTTCTCACTTCGCGATTCTGGGTTTTCCTTTCTTCTGAAACTACGCTTGATTTTCACAATCAAGCTTGCCTCGAAGGTAAACCCCTTTCTTCTTTACTCTGTTTATGGTTTTAAATCTTTCAATTTCACTGAATCAGGATTTTTGGGTGAAACCCTAACCCTAATTCCTCTCTTTGTGCAGGTACCATGTATAGGAACTTCAATTAAAGGTTCTAAATGCTTGATCAGGTAAAACTCACACCTCGTGTGTGTTTTCCCTTAATCTCTTAGCAATTTCACAAAACCCTAATTTTGTTCTATATCTGTTTACTGCATGAACTGTTGCTGAGTTCTTGAGATGAACACAGCCTGAATCCTTTTCCGTAAATCTCTCTCGCATTTCTCTAAGGTAACAAACTCTTTCCTTAACACTTTCTTTACCTTTTCTTTGAATTCGATCCTTTGAATTCAAATACTAATCACTATTTTTCACTTGTTCTTGCAAGGTACACTCACTCTTTGATTGTACTATCGAGAACCCGAAACTTTGGTGATGGATGCAGAAACCTAATGTAGAAAGAGAGTATAGCAGTAGACTTAGAGTAAAATCATAAACTGTAAAAATTCTATTATTTCATTCTGTAAGTATTTTTCTATGTACAAAAGTGTTTATATCTTTGTCTTTGAATTATAATTTGTTAGATGGTTGTTAGTTAGGCTAACAACCAAGTTTGTTACTAACAAACTAGACTAGTTAGTTAGAGTTAGTTAGTAACTCTGGCTGCGCCCAAATAGTTTGTTACAACGGCTATAAGCTGTTTTAACTTAAGCTAGGATTTTGATTACAATCTCAATACCAACAACCACATTTTTAAAGCATGAGCGAGTCCCAAGCGTTGATTGTGTGCCTCCCAAGTAAGTTTGCAAGTTCGAAATTTTAAATAAATGGACACTTTGTACCCAAATGTATGGCCTGAGGATCGAACCTTGGACCTCCAAGCCTGCGTGAGTTTACCACTAGGCCAACGTGTAGTCGTTGAAATTACCTTACCAATATTGCTATATATTCTTTAAAAATCGGTTATGCGGTTCAATTACTGACACTTCGGTCCAACCCTTGACCTAATGACTTAGTATATCCTCACCGAGTCACTCATCGATTTGAGGTTTTAAACTCTTCTTAAAATCCAAATTTGATATCTATCATAGTGAAATATATGCTTCAAGTTTCAAACATGATATTGTATTTGTTGCTCGGAACACCTCGTAGTTTTGCTTAAGGAACAATCTCGAGTTATACCCAACACTCACATCGGCTAGTGAGATAAACTATCACGGGACACAAATAATCGACTTGGTATAAAGAATCTCGAGTTATACCCAACTCCCGATGTGATAAATTTGTTGTTGTCAAGTGCAAAAGCTGCCCTTAAGCACGAGCAGATATTAACTAGTCTTTTGTTGAAAGTGTTGAGACAATTTACAGGTAACCAACAATGAGCTGAACAGAAAATCTCTTGAGTTATAAATATTCTTTTTGAGAACTTGTGTCATCATAAAGATGAAAATAATTTCTATAACTCTTATAAGTGTTTTGGTGAAATAATGTTTTTTTAAGTATAATATTATTGCATAGAGTTTTCTTTTTTACTTTTCTAGGCGAAATGAATTGTTTCCATTGTGGACCTACTTTGGTTCGAGGGGGTTCACTTGATCCTCTTAAAAAAGTTTACTTCTTTATAAAAAATTTGAACCCCTTGAAATTTTATAGTCTTAAAATTGTACCTAATTAGAACTATTTATAAAACTTTATGGAATTTTACGAACTACTTCTTATTTTCATATACCTTTGGACCTAAATAGGAGAAGACGTGTAAACTTAGGATTCATGTGATTTGCAAACAGCTAAGTACTAGACAACTTTTTGTTCGTATACTATTCGGTGAACAATGGACAACACAAGCAAAAAAATGTCAAATTTACTATAATTTTCTTTCTAATGTTTCTAATGATTTTATAAAAAATAATTATAATCTAATTAAAAATTTATAAAGAAAAATGTTGATGGAGAAGATAGCAGAGAGAGAGATGAGGGGAAATGTCGTGAGATGAGAAGATATATGAGATATGAAAAGAGAGAGGTAGAGAGAGGGAGAGAGAAAGAGGGAGATGATGGAGAGATGTCGTGAGATGAGAAGATATAAGAGAGGTGAGAGGAGAGACATAAAGAGAATGAGAGACAAAGGAGAGAGAATGATGAGATAGGAGAGAGAGAGAGAGAGAGAGAGAGATTTACTGAGTAGTAAGTAAAAATAATTTGGTATTTTTTTGTGGTAATTAGGAAGTTGTTTAGTGGGACAGACAATTGTATTATGGTTTTGTAAGGGACATAAATTTGAGTTTTTGTCCAGTCCATTTGCCCTCAGTTATTTCTAATACCATGAACAGATTCAAAATCAAAAAGTGCACAATTGGAGTTGTCCAGTCTAATCCCTAACTTTTTAGCAAAGTAAACACAGCCTTATGGTGCGTTTGATTTGCTAAAAATCAGGGAACTGGATTGGACAACTCCAGTTGTTCCCTGTTTGATTTGAAAAACTATTCATTGTACTGGACAACTGTAGGGGCAAGGGACTGGACAAACCCCAAATTTTTGTCCCCCACAAAACCACAGTACAACTTTTTGTCCCATTGTAAAATTTTCTGTTCACCCCAAAAATTTCAAAAATACTATTTTTATCATACTTAATAATTTTTTCTCTCATATCTCTCTTATCTATCTTCTCTCTCCCTTCTATCCCTCTCTCTCCTCCATCCTCTCTCTCTTCCTCTACATCTCTCACATCTCATTCTCCTCTCTCCCCCTTTCTCTCTACATCCCATCTCTCTTCTATATATTTTCTCATATCATTACCCCTCTCTCCCTCTCCCTCTCCCTCTCTCTCTCTCTCTCCTATGTCCTCCCTCTCCCTCTCTGGCCTCTCTCCTATCTCATTCTTATCTCTCCTTTCTCTTTCTCTCCCTCTACCCCTCATTTCTTTTCTATATATTTTCTCATATCATGATCACATATTTTTCTCTCTCTCTTCCTTATCCCCTTTCTCTACTATCCTCTCTAATGTTATTTTTAACTATATTTATTTATTATATTTTAATATATGTTATATAAATCATTATAAACCGCATAAAGAGAATTAAAATAGATTTTACATTTTTTTCTTGTGCTGTCCAGTGTTCACCAAACAGTGTACTGAACAACATGTACTGTCCAGTCTAGTACTTTCTTGTTTGCGAATCAAACAAACCCTTAGAGACTAATTTGACGATTTACTCTCAAATAAATTTGGAATTTTTTTGACCAAAAATATAGGGTTGGATAACTTGATTCCTCAATTTTAGTAAATTAAGTAAGGATATTTGAAAAAAAATTAAAAAAATCCTATGAACAAATATTTTTGATAATGAATCTTTTTTTACACCCTCTGACCCAGAATCTTGAATTCACGACTGATTGTTCCCCATTAGCATATCCGCTTTCTAATACTTTGAACAAACGGAATATTAATTACGTGTCACATCCTTAAACGTAATGTAGTATTCTTTTAGACATCTCAAACATTCACTCGATGATTGGTTAAAGTTTATGTGGTCCCACTAAATTAACGAGTCTAAATTCAAAAATGGTGGGACCCCATGAATTATAACTAATCATAGAGTGAGTGTTTGATAGAGTGTATAAAATAGAGTGTTGTTAAGATTTCTCTTATTCCAAACTCCATTGATTGTTAGTGGGGTTTGTAAATGAGGCACCCACCTACTCATTAGAGAAACAAGAAGAAGGCCAGTCATATTATGCAAAACGGGTACCGTTAGGTTTAATTATTTCATACTTAATAATTTTTTCTCTCATATCTCTCTTATCTATCTTCTCTCTCCTCTATTATCTCTCTCTCCCTTCTCCCCCTATCTCTTTCTCTCTACATCCCATCTCTCTTCTATATATTTTCTCATATCATTACCCATCTCTCTCTCTCCCTCTCTCCTCTCTCTCTCTCCTATGTCCTCCTCTCTCCTCTCGGCCTCTCTCCTATCTCATTCTTATCTCTCCTTTCTCTTTCTCTCCCTCTACCCCTCATTTCTCTTTTATATATTTTCTCATATCATGATCACATCTTTTTCCCTCTCTCTTCCTTATCCCCTTTCTCTACTATCCTCTCTAATGTTATTTTTAACTATATTTATTTATAATATTTTAATATATGTTATATAAATCATTATAAACCGCATAAAGAGAATTAAAATAGATTTTACATTTTTTTTCTTGCGCTGTCCAGTGTTCACCAAACAGTGTACTGAACAACATGTACTGTCTAGTCTAGTACTTGTTTGCGAATCAATTAAACCCTTAGAGACTAATTTGACGATTTACTCTTAATAAATTTGGAATTTTTTTGACCAAAAAGTTTAGGGTTGGATAACTTGATTCCTCAATTTTAGTAAATTAAGTGAAGATATTTGAAAAAAATTAAAAAAATCCTATGAACAAATATTTTTTGATAATGAATCTTTTTTTACACCCTCTGGCCCAGAATCTTGAATTCACGACTGATTGTTCCCCATTAGCATATTCGCTTTCTAATACTTTGAACAAACGGAATATTAATTACGTGTCACATCCTTAAACGTAATGTAGTATTATTTTAGACATCTCAAACATTCACTCGATGATTGGTTAAAGTTTATGTGGTCTCACTAAATTAATGAGTCTCAATTCAAAAATGGTGGGACCCCATGACTTATAACTAATTATAGAGTGAGTGTTTGATAGAGTGTATAAAATAGAGTGTTGTTAAGATTTCTCGGATTCCAAACTCCATTGATTGTTAGTGGGGTTTGTAAATGAGGCAGCCACCTACTCATTAGAGAAACAAGAAGAAGGCCAGTCATATTATGCAAAACGGGTACAGTTAGGTTTAATTATTGGCTTGCATCCTTAACAAACTAACACTGCTCTTTTGAACTCAAACATTTGATTTGCTTGGAAATACTGTGGAGGGTCAGAATTTTGGAAAGTGAGGAGCACGTTACTTTACTTTTCAGCCAATTTTTATGGAAGTATTTGAGGTGCTCTGGGGTTTGCACCTGAAAAACCCTTCCATTTCTATGTTAAGTCTTCTCCTACTGCCAGACAAAACTGTTCTGATTAAACCTATTTTACACTGTTGAGTCAAATTGAGAAAAGTCCTCAAAATATGCATAGAAAATGCAGATCCAGTTTTCTAGCATTGACATCAAATAAGGTGAATCTAGGAAGACAATCTATCAAATCCATAAGTGGGACCCAAAAAAAATTTGTGGTCATGTGAAAGGGAGAAAGGACGTGAGAAGGAGAGAAAGGAGATTGTAATGCCACACTGATTATAGTCTTATAGACCCATCTCTTAGGACTCCTTTCTTCTATGTAAGTGGATTGTGGTCTCCTCATGTCCTTCATGCTCATTCGTGCCACTAATTGATAGGATGTAACATTGAGTCAAAAAAAAAAAAGAAAAGATCCAAACCGGTCCCCGACAATTTTGTTGCGGGACAATTTGATCCCTGATAATTTTTTCGGGACACATTAATTTTTGACAATTTCAAATGGGACATGTTAGTCTCTCCATCTATTTAGCGGATTGCCGCCAAAGAAAGTTAACCCCTCCTATGTGGCACATTAAGTGCCACCTTGTCACATCAAACATCGCGTAAGTGGGTATTTTGGGTCAAATAGGTCCCTAGTGTTACAAATTTAGAAATTTTAAAAAAGGGACAAATCAGTCCCTGAGCATTTTGAGACAAATTGGTCCCTAGGTCATCTTCAACCTTAAAACTCTAATTTCTTAAATCAGAAACCATTTTTCACCTATAATGAGAGAAGGACGCACAGAGAGAGAAGGAGCATATGGTAGGTGTTTTTCTATTTGTTTTGATTCATGATTTGTATGTCATTCTTTATTTCCATTTTATATATTGATTTCTAAACTTCATTGGTAGTTTCATTATTACTTACAATTTCTTGGTATATTGAATCTGATATATTGGACTGGTATATTGAATCTGTTACTAAAATTGGTATATTGTATCTGTTACTGAATTTGGTATATTGTATTTGTTATGGAAACTGGTCTCATTTTAGCCAGGGACTAATGCGGTCTATTTAGATATTTGGCAGAGACTAATATGGTCTATTTTTCCTATTTCAAGAATCATAACCAGAACCACCTGCTTTTAGACCACCACCGATGAACGTATAGAAATCAAAATATTATATGGAAATAAAAATGACACACAAATTATGAACCAAAACGAAAAATAGTGAAAAACACATACCTTCTCCTCTCTCTCTCTCTCTCTCTCTCTCTCTCTCTCTCTCTCTCTCTCTCTCTCTCTCTCTCTCTCTCTCTCTCTCTCTCTCTCTCTCTCTCTCTCTCTCTCTATATATATATATATATATATATATGTGTGTGGGTGAAAAATGGTTTCTGGTTTAAAAAACCAGAGTTTTAAGGTTGAAGATGACTCGGGGACCAATTTGTTCCAAAACGCTCAAGGATTGATTTGTCCCCTTTTTTTAAAGTTTCAAATATGTAACGCTAGGGATCTATTTGGCCGAAACTTCTCACTTACGCGGCGTTTGACGTGACAACGTGGCACTTAACGTGCCACATAGGAGGTTGTAATTGTGTTGGCAATGACTAAATGAACGGAGGGACTAACGTGTCCCGTTTTGAAATTGTTAGGAACCATTGTGTCCAGAAAAATTTGTCAGGGACCAACTTGTCCTGTGCAAATTTTGTCAGGGACCAATTTGAGTCTTTACTCAAAAGAAAAATTGATAAGGTATGATCTCAGGCATTACCAGGCCCCCACACACACATATCATATTATTATTACTAAATATTAATATTACAATTTTAACTATTTACAATTTTTTTTTAAAAATGAAATAAAACGATCTATCCATTAAACATTAAATACTAATACTTTGGATTTTTAACTGCGTATTATTATTTAGTACAAGTTACTATTATTACAATTTTAAGTCTATTATATTTTGAATATTTTTATTACGCTTAATACTATCATTTGTAGTAAAAAAAAATTTGGTCAAATTTGTAGTACTTTTTTTTTTTGAACAACAGGAACAGATTTTATAACATGGGCCAAGCCTTACCGAAACCAGATACAAGATACCCAACAACAACAAACCGGGTCACAGCTCACCAAAGGCAATTGCAACCCAGCCCAACAGAAAAATAAAAGTTAAAAAGACAACAAACAAAGAGAGATAACACAGAAACAAGATCTCTCACAAACACTACACAAACCCTATTTTACGATAATACAAATGGAACAAACGAAACCCTCTACAAACATCAACCCAGATCAACTCTAGCCGATCCTCCTCTAGCATCAAGGGAAATGATCTTACGAATCGATTGAGGAAGTTGGAAGATCCAATTTGAAGGAAGGCGATCAATAGCTCCAAGATTTGCAATCAAGTCTGCGGCCGAATTAGCATCTCGTTTCACCCAATTGAAGCTCAATGAGGTAAAATTTTAACTTAAACTATGAATATCAGCCACAATATGTTCAATTTCCTTTCTAACTCTCGTTCTATTGCAAGCTTGAATCGCTATCAAACAATCGGATTCAATGATGATGTTACTGATGAGGAGACTTGAAAGCGGTTGTCACAAACCTCACGAAGGACAAGGGTTTCAAACCATAAGAGCGTATAAAGAAAGAATTTGGAGTACGCACCAGAAACAAAGGTACCATACTCATCCCTCCCAATTATTCCTGAATACGCTCTACCTGTACTCACCACAAAATCAGCATCAACATTAAACTTCACAACCTCCTTCAAAGGGGGGTTCCACCTAGCTATAGAATTTAATTGATTGGAGGGGAGGTTACTGGGAATCAAACTAGACTTAGCAAGAGAAACCTCAAGATAAAGCTTGTTAATAGAGAATAAGACATCAATAGGTTTCGGGTTAATATCCTCAAAGACTTTACTATTTCTAGCTTTCCAGATATTCCATAGAGAGATAAGAACCTTTGCAAAATTCTCCTTAGCATCAAGCTCATTGGTGGCAATTTTATTGATAAAATTATCCAACCAGATACAAATAGAGGAGACATTAGAAATAGTAGGAACCTGGCAAAGCTGCAACCCAAACCAAATAGGGGAAGTCCACGGGCACAAGAGGAAGAGATGCTCTAGAGACTCCTCCTCCATCTTACAAACAGGACAAGATAAATCATTAGAAAGTCTCCTTATAGTAAGATTAAGTTTAGTAAACAAAGCATTATGTTTTACCCTCCACACAAACTCTTTGACCCTTTCAGGCACCATAACACTCCATATAGATTTCCAAGAAATCTCAGAATGAGAATAAGAAGAGGAGGGACACCCTACCACTTTTTTTCCCACCTCATTGATGCATAAGTACCCTGACTTCACACTATAACACCCATCCACAGTTAGAGGCCAGAATAGACAATCCTCAGAACTAGACCTCCCAATTGGAGTTTTAACTGCTTCAATAGCAGAAAGAGGCTCCAAACACAATCTCAACTTATCAATGTCCCACTTGTGAGAGTCTTGATCAATCTACTCACTCACATTAGAAGCTTGACAACCTTGCACTAACACAGCTTTAACACCCGATGCAATCCAACTATCATTTGAGATGTTCACCTTCTCCCCACTACCAATATTCCATCTTCCATTCTTCAGAAGAAGATCCCTCCCATGAAGCATACTCCTCCAAATCCAAGATATCCCAGCCTTAGGTTTCACTTGCCAAAACTCAGTTCTCTCACAATAAATACCTCTAAGAATGAGTGCCTAGTAAGCATTAGGATTTTGAGAATATCTTCAGGCTTGCTTAGAGAGGAGAGCTGAGTTTTGATTAGTGGTGCATGGAAAACACATACACTTGTGTGCAAGTATACACTGTCCAAAAACAAGTAGTAAAAAGATCGAACCCACAGAGATTGAAAAACTCACTTTTAAAATAATATAAAGTAATAAAGTGTAAGTCACTAAGTAACAAAATAATTTTGTATTTTGTTTGATGATCACAACTAAGTTAGAAAGAAAACAAGTAAAAAATGTTGATAGTGTAAAAGAGAAAAGCTAGTTGGAATGTCTTCATCAAGTAATTTACTTATAAGTATATGATGCAGTATGTGATGCAAATTGCATTGAATCTTTGTTGCATTAGCTATGTGCCTTTTGGTCACTTTCTTGAGTATCATTACCAGCTCTTATGATCCTTGTTCTATGCGATAAAGAAAGGGGTGTTAGTGCCAATCTTGCCTCCTAACAATTATCCAATTTGCTTAAGTGAATTCACTCTTGTATTTTAAGTACCCACAATTATCCTATGGACTATACTATCCTATCTCTAGGACTTAGCATGGTTTTCACAAAGTTTTCTTTATGTAAAACAATCACCCATATTAGTTCTTGAGTTCTTAATTGTAAGCCATCTCTGGTCATTTACAAATCTACTTATTCTAAGTGATCAAGTTCAAAATAAGTTTTGAAAAGATTATCAAGCAAGAACTAAAGTACAAACATACATACATACATCATACTTACTTAAAAGCTCATTAAATGATTAGAACATTCCAACTAAGAAAGGTTTAGCTAACAAGAGACATTGCAAAATATATATAAACTGAATAGACCATGTTTATATATATAGAAATCACAAAAGAGAAACAACAAGAGTAAAGTTACAAATGTTGAAAACCTTTGTATGAAATCTTCTAGCAATGCACTAGCATTACTCCTTAGCACTATACAAACACTATGAAAATGAGTTAAGGAGGAATTATGAATTCCTTCCTCTTCCTCTAAAAATATAAAAACTAACTATGTATATTGAAATTTTGATCTAACTTATGGATTGTGATATATTTCCAAATGAAGATGTGAGGTCCTTTTATAGCCTTCAAGTGAGGTGCTTCCTTCCTTCATGTTGAAGTCATCTTGAGTGGATCATAGCTGTAGTTGCTTTCAGAGGTTTATCCATGTTGAAATCTTTGACTAATCACATAGGGCGGTTCATTGATGTGTGAACATGTGTCCCTATGTTGGTGACTCTTCAAAGCTATGCCTATAGCTATGTGTGAATGGTAGGCGCCTACTATACAAGGTTGGATGGCATCAGAGAACCAAGCAGGAGGTCATCAATTGCAAGGTGGATGCATATGAAACAGACTGCTTATTCACCAAGTAGTGCGATTTTGATGCAGATCGGTCAGCGAGAGCATTGATGCGATTAGCATTGAGACCGCAGATCAACAAAAACATCAAACATACCACAATATATCCAAAATGGCCTAATAATAACTATAACCATTCAAATCACTCAAGTTATCATATATTACATAAAATACTATATAAACTCTTTATTATTACTTGAAAGAGAGCAAATACTAAGTTTAAACATATGAAATACTCTATATAAAATAGAGTTATCACACCCCCAAACTTAAACCATTGCTTGTCCGCAAGTAATGACAAAGACAAACTATAAAAACTAAAATTCTAGAAGATAGACCAGCTTGATATTTGGATTTTTATGAGGAGTTCCCTATGAACTTCATTTCTCAACAATCTTTCTTGTGCCTTTATTTCTTCAAAACTACCAAAGCTATTCAAACTCTTTTGTGTGTGTGTGAACCCACTGAGTTGAGATTGGTTCCAAGACTAAGTGAAAAATTTCTTCCTAGCCTTTTGAAAGGATTGGTTCATCTTTGGTCACACCAAAATATTTTTCAAAAGAGAGTTTAGACTAACAAAATTTTCTCAAGTGTTGGGAGTTTTTAAAATCAAAGGGCTTGATTGAATCTTTCAAAGCTTTTGAGCCAATGCATTTTTCTATTTTTTGTGTGGATCTTTTGAGCGGATGCAAATACTTCTTTGAAGTGTTTTTGTGCATTGATTTTTTCTCGCATTTTGTTTTTTTTTCTTCAAATGCGATTTACATTGATGCAAATTGCGCACCGATAATGCTTTTCTTTTCTAGCTCATATTACCTTCCTCACTCGACCTCCGGATGCAAATGCACTTTGGCACGTGTCTTTGACCTCCAGATGCATATATTTTTCTTTGCACTTTTGGCATTGAGTTGATTTTGAACTATCCTCCGATACATTTATTCTTGCATGGCATGCAGTCTTTGACCTCCGAGATGCATTCATGTACTTAGGCAATGTGTATAGTTTCAAAAGATTGTGGTATGGCTTTGTCCACATTTTTGTATTTCTTTTTCTACATTGTTTACTCTTATACTTTTGAAATTCAGCCTTTGTTCATAAAAACACCCCAAACTTAATTCTTTAAGCTCTTCTTTCTTTTTAGTAAAGCTTTGTTTTGACCTAAGCTTACCAAAAATTCCCCTTGCATCAGATTGATCTTTAAATAGCAAGGTTCTTTTCACAAACTCAGTTTTGAAGTGTTGAAGTAAAAATAATTTTGGTTTTTCTGAGAAATAAGGCTTCTTTTTCTCTTTTTCATCATAAAATGTCCATCCATAGGGCTTTCATCATATTTTTGAAAAACTGATCTTTTCTACTAAAATATTTAGATACTACTTTGTTAAGTACATCTAATATTTTAAACAAACTTGATCGTACCTTGACCAATGAAGAGTTGAAGTGTTGATTGATTCGTCAGATGGGCCGGTCGTTGAATGAGTGAAAGGACCTGGTCCCGCTTCACGCAGAACACCTCGGGTGGTACGCAAAGACACTCGACGATCTAGTGAGAGGTCGCTCGGGCAGATAGCACAAGGTTAGAGAACGTGCACGATACCATATGCGAATGGCGATATATATCGCGAGGTCCACCGTTTTGCGGAGATTTCGGCCGGCGAGAATTGCGCTCCAATTGCTGTTGGCGATCCTCGTAATTGCTAATACACCGAGAACGATTGCCCCCAAGCCTAGGTCGCTTAAGAGCGGGTGAGGCTTGAATCGATGCCCCCGTGGAGTGAAGTTATCTTGACGAAACGGACGCGGCCGTTCACTTTCTCTGTAGGGCGGTGTCGACCGCTTGTCAACCATCGGCCGTGCTGTCGTGACGGTTGGTCTTTACTGACATTTAAGACGTGACGTTTGGTGTTTCCGAGGCTGTCTGGAGACAACCATTGGTGAGAAGACGAAGCGTTGTGACCCTTCGTATCCCGGTCCCCTTCGCGCCAGAAATCTGCACTATAAATAGCCCTTCTGCTGAGTTCATTTCTCACACTTCCAAGAATTGCTCTGCCAACGACCGACTCGTCTGCCGCCGACTTGCATCCGAAGCTGTTTCTGTCTACTAGCGACCGATCCACCACATCTGCTTAAGGTATGAATCGATCTCTCCCTTTACTTTTTTAAGCTTGAGTTTTTCTTGAAAGTACTTCGTGCTTTTCCACGCCTCGTGATAGGGGGTGTCAGGTCGAGGGATGGCCAGCTCGCCCCCTCTCATGAGTGCTTTGCTCGATCGACCTGACTCGATCCCTTTATCACAGGTGTTTGTGTATGCCACGGACGAAGTTAACTGCCCGTATTCCCGGAAAACCACCGCAATCTTTCGCTACATACATGTCGAGACCGGGCGAGCCCAATCTCCACGAGGCGGAGTCTAAGTCGTCTTCGGGCGACAAAGGTTCTTGCTCTTCGAGTAGTTCCTCGAGCAGTACAAGCTCGACTTCCCATTCTTCCGCCGGTCGTCACGGTTCAAAGAGCTCGGTCAAGGTCCGTTCATTCGAGCGCGCCGTGTAACACTCCCACGGGAGGAGAGTAAGACGTTGAGGTGGTGATCATTGATGATGAAGAGCATAGCGCCGCCTCCGGCCGTGGGACGAAGAGATGGTAGAGGCCGAAGGCGGCCGAGATGAAGCGGCCCACGAGGAAGAGGTGATTCGGCCCAAGTCGATATTTCTCGTCCGAAGCCAACGTTGGAGTGTCGAACGGGCGGTCGGCCAAGTCCAAGCCGATGTAGCTCGAGATATATCGACATGTCTTGGGTGTCGGAAACTCTTCGCTCTAACAGAGCATTATTACGATCGGCCACGATGCTTTGCCCGATCTACGAGCGCGCCTTGAAGACTCACCGGGCTGGAGGATAAGAGGCATGAAGGAGGCGAAGATATCGCGACTTATTCTCCCAACTTCAAGTTCACAATGTATCGGCTCGTGTTCGAGAAGATGAAGATTACCCTCCTTTTACCGAATTCCAACGCGACGCCCTGCGCTTATATTGGGGTCGCCTCTTCTCGCTTCATCCAAACGCATGGGCGTTTTTAAAGACTTTTGAGGTGCTTTGCGACCAATTCGGGTCGGCCGGTGTCGATGATGCTTTTCTTTGCTATCTTTGACCGAGTGGCTGCAGAGAAGGCCAACAAGGAGAAGAGGAGCAAGTCTCCTTCAAGATGCGTAAGACTCACCACCGGTTTTTCAAAGCGCCCAGAGTCGTTGGGAGCGGCCCGAAAAGTCGGTATTTCGGATCGTTCCCACCGAGGAGGCCGGGAAGGCCGCTTCGAGGTTCAACCGGACGGGATGCTAGGTCCCCTTATTTCCGATCATGTGGAATGAGGCTCATTTCGCAGCGGCGCCGAGATTACATCTACACAAATGAAAGACTTGGGAGAGGCCGACACGGAGACTCGGAGATGATCAAGTCATTTGGCGAGTATGATGCGTCCAGATCCTAAGGGCAACATACCTTGCCGACCCTTTGTCTTCAGACGAAGGCCAAGACACGGAGGCCGAGATTGGTTCGCTTTTGAACTTTTTTGTCCTTATATTCTGTTGTTGATTTTTTCCTTTTAACTCATTGTTGTGCGAAAGGTGATGTGCAAGTGTACACAATCGCAACAAGTAATATATTGATAAGTAAAGTTCGTCTCCACAGGATTGGTATTAATTTTAGAGTTTAAAAAGGAATTACACTTTAGAGAAACAAGTAGCAAATATGTTGAGTAGCAAAGTTCGGTTTAACAAAGGTTATAAAAGTAACAAGTAACGGTGAGTTAAAATATAAGAGAAATAAGTTGGATTGCTTTCACTATGTAAATCCCTCAAAAACAAGACGCTATAACGTCACACTTATAGCGTTAAGCGCTATTGCAAATATTTTGTGCCTTTCAATCACTAGCGCCTGTGGTTTCACTACAAGATGCCTATGTCTAGGTTCTAAATAGGTTCACCCTGTATAATCAAGATCCCACATGACTTATGCCTTATAAACTATTGCAACATCTATGTCTAGAAGAAGCAAAAATTGATTAAATGTCTTCAACCAACCTTATCATTTATATTAATCCTTGAGTTCTTTCTATGGTTCATGTCTGAATCCACAGAAATACTTGTTTTACGTGGCCAAATATAAAACAAGTTTGGAAGAATAATCACACAAGGATTAAAACACAAAACGTGAGAAATTATATACTGAAGCATTAATGGTTCATTACAAGCTATAGCAACCCAACTCAAAGAGTTTAGCTCATGTTGAGCCCCATCAAAATAACACAAAGGAGAATACTTGCATTACAGTAAATAAAGAGGAAATTACAAGTGCAAAAGATACACTCTTGAAGTCTCCTAATCATCCACGTGAAGATGGCTCATCATCAACCTTACACCATGAGTACAAAGACAAAAAAAATACAAATGAAGAAAGTAAAATAGCAAAAGCTCTAAGATGTATCAATGGAGAAGAAGAAGTGTCACACTTTATCTCTCTATCAATACTCTCTCTAAAAACTAACTATCTCCAACAACAATATCCGTGGGAAGGGAAAAGAAAAAATCAGCACAAATCTTCTAGCCTTGCTAGCATGTGGTACAATCTCCTCAAAAGTCAAGAAAGGTGATAGTTGCTTTTTCACCAACTCCACTATTCCCTTCTCATGCATTGCCAAGTGTCCACACATATCCAATAAAATCCGCACATGTCAGCACGCACAGTGATCATAAGATATGGAGCTTGGATTAATGAGCTTGGCGCCAAAATTGCACTTTCCTAAAGATGCTCGGTGACCGCTTACTTGACGCTATAGCGTTAGACGCTATAGCGCTAAACACTGCACTACTTCACAAAATTCATCAAAACACTCACAAGGGCACCAATTGTGCCAAATTCATAACAAAGCAGTGTTTAGCCCTTCCTTTCCTAATATTCACATAAATACACTAAATACTATACTAATATTAATTGAGAACTTACTTGATTTAATGATTAGAGGTATAAATAACTCATATAAATATGAGTTATCACACCCCAAACTTAAACCATTGCTTGTCCTCAAGTAATGACACTTGCAAAGACAAACAAACCGACACTATTTACAACACACATGCTCGATCAACACTTCATTTCTAAGCATACTCACTCAAACATTTTCTCAATGGGCTAACAGTCAGATTCACACTCACACCAACACACCAATGCATTTATTCAACTTCTAAGCTTATTACTTCGCTCAATAGTGTGTGTGTGATCTCTTGACTCATCTCAATTCCTAGCTAGATTTGGATTTCTCTTTAGCCTTGGAAAGAATGGTCTTCTTTTGGTAAAATCAAGAACTCTTTCAAAACAATGACTAGATTAACATTTTCACACAGGAATGGGGTTTTCAGGCATGACAAAGGGTTTAACTAGGCACTTCAAGTCTATGGTCAGTGTTCCTAACTTATTGAATCTAAACAGCTCACGCTATAGCGTTTGACGCTATAGCGCTTGAACAAAGATAACAGATTTACTAGTCAGAGCCCCCTCATTACTTGGCTCCTCAGCAATTATTATATTTTTTTTTTTTTTTTTTTTTTTTTTTAACATGAGGCTTTGCCTCTTTCTTTGCCTTTGGGACTGCCTAGCTTTTGTTTTGGGTAACTACAACTTTACAACATATTTACATTAAACTTTTAAGTCACTGACCACCCTAAAACCTTTGTACCTAACCTTTATATAGCCCAACACCCCCAAACTTATGCTTCAACAACTCTTCAAGTTTTTATTCAAGCCTTGATCTCACCTTTGGTTAACTCGGACTAGCCTAAACCTCGAGATAGTCCTTGGCTAGCTAAGTTTCTTCTTAAGCCACGAGATTTACGTGTGAGAGCAATAATAAGCAAAGATTTCATCAAAAGCACGCTCTCTTACTCACTCACACCATTATCATTACAATTAGCCCAAAGGAACGCATTCAATGACTATACCTAAAAATGAGGCACTTGAAAAGAACATTTTGAAAAACATTAACAAAAACATTAACAACTTTAGGTCCTCCCCATTAACAAAAGTGAGCAAAGGTCCTCACCGCTCTTTAAAGACTAGGAGAGGCCTCGAACTTAACACACAATAAAGTAATTCAAGACTTAAAACATTTGTGAAGCGCAAGACAGACGCTTATAGCGCTTCACAATTTATTCTTGTTCACAAAACATTAAACTTATACAGAAGAAAATTAAATTCACTTCTTAACCAGACCAGACCTGGTTCTTGAGCTAACACGGGATGGCTGAGGAGGCTTTACTGACCTTTTTCTTCTTCTTTGCTTCCTTCTTTCTTCCTCTCGACGCTTATAGCCTCGTGACGCTATAGCGCTGCCACCAGGTGCTTCCTTTTCTTTTTGCGCCCTCATCTCTGCTAGCTTGCTAGCCGCCTCCTTTTCCTGGTCAGACACTTCCTTCCCAGATTGCTGTGCTTCTTGTTGCACTCTTTCTTCATCCACTTCCTCAATCACATCGGCTTGGCTCCCCGGGTTCCTCCTGCGCATACATAGGTTGGCCTTCACGCCACATGCTTCTCCTTGACTTTACGCTGGCTGAGTGCCAGATGGCACTGGGCCTTGGGCTACTTCCCTGGGAGGACTTTCTGCCATTGCTTGAGCTTCTTCTTCACTACCTGCAAGAATGTTAGTCTTTGATTGAGGACTCCTTTGGGCTTTTTGTTTAAGCCTAGGAGTCTTTGTTGCACTTGATACAGAAGATACTGGACTTGACTGAGGTTCAGGCGCTATAGCATCAGACGCTATAGCGCTTGAATGGCCTTCTGCAGGATTTTGGGAAACAGATTGTTGTGGTGATGCAGGTGGTGGGCTTTGTTCTTTTGTTGGAATTGGGGATTGGACTGATGGATCAGGCTGTGCTGGTTCATTTAGGTTTGGTGCTTTTGTAGGTGAGGGTGATTTTTGTTTTTCTGGCTCTGTTGGAGGTATGGTTGGTGCAGACTGTGGAGTTTCAGGAATGATTTGTTCCTGGGCTTGTGGTGAGGGTATTTGTGGTGAGGGTGGTCTTGTGGGGCTAGGAGTGGGATCAGCAGATACTTCTTCATCTTCTTCACTTTCAGATTCTTTTTCCTTCTCTGGGCTCTCTTCACCAGACTTTTCCTCACTTTCTGAATCTTCATCCTCTTCAGAATCATTGACTTCTTTCATCACCCTCCTTGTCTCCTCTTCATCATCTTCACTCAGCTCTTCTAAATCCTCAGTGTTGAGGACTCTTCACTACTCACCTTCGCTTTTTCTTCTTAGCAGGCTCTTTACCTTTTTTTCAAGCGGTGGCTCCCGGCTCTCTTCTTGCTTGGATCAGCAGCAGACCTTCTTACTCACCTTTTCTTTTGCTTGGGGTGGCTCCTTCACACCTTCATCTTCAATTAGCCATTCTCGGGAATACTGGGGCTCCATTAACTCCTTGCCCTTGATAATTTCTCTAACACAACCTTTCTCCCATTCAAACTTAGCTTTGACAAACTTACACAGACTCTGCTTGATTCTTTTTCAATTGATTGAGCGCTATAGCATCGACGCTATAGCGCTTGCACTTCTTTTGTCCGGGTTTAAAAACAGCAGAATATCTCCCGAGGAGTCCTCCTCTCATCACGGATTTCAATTTCAACTTCACCGCTTGCATAATTCAAGAATTAAACAGGAAAGTAGAGATTACCGTCGCTTTTGAGCCTCGCTTTTCTCAATTTCTCTGGCAATGATTTTGCCCACATCTATGCTTTCACCTTCCAGAATAGCATCAAGCACTATCAACCTGTCCTTCTCCACATTTGTTGTGTGGGAAGTAGGCATGAGTGAATGCCTGATGAAAGTGAACCACATTGCAGCTTCATCCACCAAAAATGCCTTCTTGACTTTAAATTCTGAGCCAAACCTCTCCCATGTTGCTTCCTCCACACAGATTCTCCTCTTCACTTCCTCCATTTCCTCACACCCCCATGTATCAAGCTTCTTGTCTAGGGCCTTTCCAGAATACCCTAATTTGAAGTAGTCATTGATGGAACTTGGACTGAAATCTACTGTTTCTCCTCTGACCAGAGAATAAGTTTGGGGCTTTCCCCCTTTTGGAGGAGGAATACCCTGGTAGAACTCCCTTACCAAAGGAACTATATACTCCCCTCTGTGCTTGATAAACTTTTGCCACCCTAACGCTATAACAGTGGATGTGAACACGTCAGGGGCCTTTTCTCGCTTTGAAACCCCTTTCAATGATGAAGTTCATCTTCCAATAGCGCAGATCGCCCTCGGGGGGTCTATGGCTCTTGAGGAACTGGGCTCAGAGGTCTTGGTCTTTTCTGGGGTTTTTCAATGGAGTGTTTCTTCACCATTTTGGGATTTTGGAAGAAATGAAAGAAATTTGTGGATTTTTGGAATTGATTCAGGATCGGTTTGCGAGAGAAAGAAGAAATGCGATTATGGCTAGGATGGGGGGTTAGGGAAGAAGAAGGCTCAACAGTTAGAAGAAAGAAGAATAGGGAGTGGTTGAGTGGGAGGTTATGGGGAATTGAATGATGTGACCGTTTGATGGGGCGGAGTGACCGAAATGACTGGGCTTGTCACACGTGGGCGCATAGGGTAAGGCAGTTGAAGTGCACAGAGCGCGCGTGCCACGTATGATAACTGACCCATTTCTTTTAAATTAACAGTGTTTCTTCCTGCCAGCTACCACCTCTTGACGCTATAGCGTCAATATCACACCTTCAGCTTTCAAATTCCCCAAATTCCTCAACACCAAAATTCTTTCTCCTGCAAAACAAACTAAAATAAAAACGACAGAACTGTTAATTAAAAACAACCTTGGGGTGCCTCCCAAGAGCGCTTGTTTTAAGAGTCATCACCGACTTCTTCATTTGTCGTTGTTAGGGATCTTGAAGATCAATTGAGGTCTTGTCCTCATTACGTTGTCACCATGGTATTGTTTTACCCTTTGCCCATTCACCTTGAAAGTGGTGTTGGTTGCTTGATCAAATAAATCCACCGCACTACAAGGGTAGACCTTGACTAATTTAAAAGGGCGCACCACCTTGATTTAAGCTTGCCAGAAACAATTTTAATCTAGAATTGAAAAGGAGCACTTGGCCTCCTTCAATCGGCTCTGCTCGGATCTTCTTGTCATGCCACACCTTTGTTTTCTCCTTATAGATATTTGAGCTCTCATAGGCAAAGCATGCCTAATCTCATCAAGCTCATTCAATTGCAGAGCCTAGCCTTTCTCGCCCTATCAAAATCAAAATTGAGCTTTTGATGGCCCAATGAGCTTTGTGTTGTAATTCAATAGGAGGTGGCAAGCTTTCCCAAATACAAGTCTGTAGGAGACATTCCCAAAGGTGTTTTGAAGGTCATCCTGTAAGCCCATAATGCATCATCCAAATGGATGACCAATCTTTCCTTGTAGGTCCCACCATCTTTTCAAGCATCCTCTTGATTTCTCTATTCGACAATTCAGCTTGCCCATTTGTTTGGGGTGGTATGCAGTGGCAATTTTATGCCTCACTCCATATTTTCCCAATAGAGACTCAATCAACTTGTTGTGAAGTGAGAACCCTCATCACCGATAATTGCGCTTCGTGTACCATATCCGTGAATATGTTCTTCCTCAAGGAACTTGCTAACCGACTTGGCATCATTGTTGGGAAGAGCCACGCCTTCAACCCATTTGGACACATAATCCATGTACCACTAATATGTACACATTCCCATGAGAAGGAGGAAAGGGACCCATGAAATCCATGCCCCACACATCAAAGAGTTCAATCTCTAAAATGTTGGTTAAGGGCATTTCATGCTTGTTTGAGATGTTCCTACCCTTTGACACCTTGCATGCCTCTTAACCAATTCCCGAGCATCCTTGAATAATGTAGGCCAAGAATACCCACATTGCAAGTACACTTTGCAAAGTAGTTCTAGTGCCTCCAAAGTGTCCACCACATGGGGAAGCATGACAATGCTCTAACACTTCGAGGTTGTTCTTCTTCTCGCTGTGCACCTTCTTATCAACTCGATCTTGACATTTCTTGTAAAGAAAAGGTTCATCCCAATAATAGTCCTTGACTATATGGAAAACCTTTTTCTTTGTTGGTAATTCAGATCTGCGAGCACAATTCTCGCTCACCAAGTTATTCACAATGTCCGCAAAACCAGTGGAGCATCATCTTCGAGACGCTTATAGCTGTCTCGGCGTTATAATGGCAATCGCTATAGCGTTACATTTTTGCACAGATATCACAACGCTTTCTCATCCGGGAAGATTTCTTTTATTTCACCCCGTGATGTACCCGCACCTTCCAATCTAGATAAATGGTCGAAGAACCCGGTTCTCCACCCTTTTATCACGAATTTCCAAATCAAATTCTTGGAGGAGGAGAACCCATCTAATTAACCTTGGTTTTGCATCTTTCTTAGAGATCAAGTACTTGATGGCAGAGTGGTCTCAGAAAAACAATAACTTTTGTGCCCACCAAGCACGATCCGAACTTGTCAAATGCAAACACCACAATGCCTAATAGCTCTTTTTCTCGTGATGTTGTAATTTAATTGTGCTTCTACAAGTGTTTTGCTTGCATAATATATAGAATGAAAGATTTTCTCATACCTTTGACCAAGCACAGCTCCCACAAAGATAGTCACTTGCATCACACATCAATTCAAAAGGTTTACTCCAATCGGGAGTGACAATAACAGTGTAAATGACTAATGTCGTTTTTAATTTCTCGAAATGCCTCAAGACAGCTTCATCAAAATTGAATGTGATGTCATGTTGAAGGAGTTGACATAGGGGCTTTGAGATCTTTGAGAAGTCCTTAATGAATCTCCTATAGAAGCCAAAGATGCCCAAGGAAACTCCTTATACCTTTGACACTTGAAGGTGGTGGCAATTTTTCAATAACTTCAATCTTGGCCTTATCCACCTCTAGGCCCTTCTTGGATATCCTATGCCCTAGTACAATTCCTTCTTGCACCATGAAGTGACATTTCTCCCAATTAAGCACAAGATTTGTTTCTCACACCTTATCAATATTTCTTCCAAATTATCTAAACACTTCAAAAACTATCCCCAAACACAGAGAAGTCATCCATAAAAACCTCCATAGATTTTTCAATGAAGTCGAGAATATGGACATCATACATCTCTCGAAAGTTGCAGGGCATTGCACACCCAAAGGGCATTCTTCTAAAAGCAAATGTGCCATAAGGACATGTGAATGTGGTCTTTTGTTGGTCTTCGTGAACTATTGCTATTTGATTATAGCCAGAGTAGCCATCAAGAAAGCAGTAATAGTCCTTACCAGCAAGTCTGTCCAGCATTTGGTCAATGAAAGGGAGAGGGAAATGGTCTTTCTTTGTGGCTTTGTTCAACTTCCTGTAGTCCATGCAAATCCTCCAACCATCACTGTTCTTGTGGGAATCAATTCATCTTTGTCATTTGTGATATTACAGTGACACCACCTTTCTTGGGAACACATTGCATGTGGCTTACCCATGCAATCGTCGTAAATAGGATATACAATTCCTCGCATCTAGCCACTTGAGGATTTCCTTCTTCACCACCTCTTTCATAATGGGATTAAGCCTTCTTTGTGCTTCAATGCTATGTTTAGCATTTTCTTCCAACACAATCCTGTGCATGCAGATTGTAGGACTTATCCCATGTATATCAGACATTTGCCAACCTATTGCCTTCTTGTGCCTCTTCAGAGTTGCAATGAGCTCTACCTCTTGATTTTGATCCAAACCGCGTAAATGATAACAGTGCAGAGTCTCATTCTCCCCAAGTATGCATACTTCAGTGCTTGGGTAGTTCCTTCAACTCTAATTCGTGTGGTTGCACAAATGTAAGGCACACTCTTCTTTTAGGTTTGAGTTCTCTTGCTCTAGTGACTCATATCTTCTAGCCCAAACCTCATTCACAAACTTGCTTGCCTTCTTGAAATTCCTCTTCTTCCAACAAGTCCTGTTCTTCGTAATTGTTAAGCAACTTTCCCAAGTGGTTGTTAGTTTTCAAAATGTTTTTGAACCACTTGGTCAAGAGAAACCACAAAGGAACACTCTTCAAGATTGACATCCGGAAGTTTTAATGCATTCGTAACATTGATCTTAACTTCTTGATCATTAACTCTCATAGTCAATTCTCCTTTTTGTACATCAATGAGTGTCTTCCCTGTTGCCGTAAATGGTCTACCTAATATGATAGGTACTCGCATCCGCCTTCAAAATCTAAGATAACAAAGTCAACAGAAAAACAAATTTATCTACTTTAATTAAAACATCCTCCAAGATTCCTTCAGATAGGCAAGTGACCTATCGCCTAACTGGAGGCTTACGTAATAGGCCTGGCAGCCTCCTATACCCAATTGTGTGTAAATGGACTTGGGCATTAAGTTTATACTTGCACCCAAGTCACATAAAGCACGACAGAATAAAAATTTCCAATGGAACAGGTATTGTGAAACTACTGGGTCCTTTAATTTCTCGGGAGTTTATTTTGCATCAACATGCCGCATTCCCCGCCATTGCCACAGCTTTCAAATTCTCCCAACCTTCTTTTCTTTGTCAAAACATCTTTCATAAATTTGGCATAGTTGGGCATTTGTTGTAATGCCTCAACTAGAGGAACATTAATGTGCAATTGTTTTAACACCTCAAGGAATTTATTAAATTGTTTGTCCTCATGTGCCTTTTTTAACCTTTGAGGAAAGGGGGAGCAGATATTCGTGCACCAATTTAGGTTCGTGTGTTCGTTTGCATTTGACGCTATAAGCACAGTGCTATAACGTCTGGAAAATTCTTTTCATTTCCAAAGAACACTTGACTCTAAATTCTTGGGTGCGAAGTTACCTCTTTACCACTCCGGTGGTTATTGCTTTCACATGCTCCTTGCCCGTGCATGAGATGATGATGGTTCAGATGGTAGAAGGAAGTCCACCATTTTGCCTTTGAGTGAGAAAGCGGATGCAATCTGTCCCACTTGATTCTCTAGAGTTTTGATAGATGCTTCATGAGTCAGATTGTTGTCTTGCAATCACCGATGAACGACCTTAGCAGAGAGATTCCATTGAGTTATCCATTGGAGGAGCAGGAGCATTTTGTCTAGGAGGTTCTTCGTTGTTGTTGTCTTGGAAAACTCGGAGGAATAGCAGGAGCATTTGTGCTTGTATTAGCATTATTTCCTCCCCACCTAAAATTAGGATGGTTTCTCCAACCGGGGTTGTATGTATTGGAATAAGGGTTGTTGCCCTTGTTGTACCCTCACATAGTTGATGTAGGTGATTAGTTGTGCAATCTTCATACAAATGAGCTCCTCCACAAGAAACACAACTTGTTTCTCCGGGAGGGGCTTGTTCAATTGTCGCAGTTAGCTTGATCTTTCAGCGCTTATAGCATCAGACGCTATAGCGTTGGCAGTATTCAACTCCTTTATCATATTTGTCAGAGTAGCCACTTGGGCTGAGAGAGCAGAAACCTCACTCACTTCATGAACCCCAGCTACTTTCCTTGTAGAAGTTAGCCTCTCGTGAGGCCATGAAGAAGCTGTTTTATGGCAATGCGCTCTATAAGCTCACAAGCTTCATTGTATGAAGAGTTAAGGATCACACCTCCAGATGAGGCATCCAGCATAGACCTTGTAGGTGCCTCTAGTCCATTGTAGAAAGTCTCCATTTGAATTACTATAGGAATTCCATGATGTGGACATTTCCTAAGCAATTCCTTCCATCTCTCCCAAGCCTCATGCAATGATTCACCTTCTTTTTGCTTGAAGGATGTGATGTCATTTCTCATTCTAGCATTCTTGTTTGGTGGGAAATACTTCTCCAGAAATTTCTTTGTCATATCTTCCCAAGTTGTGATAGAATTGGACTCCAAGGAATTCAACCAAGCCTTTGCTCTGTCTTTTTAAAGAATAAGGGAACAACTTCACTGAAAGCATCCTCACTCACTCTCGAATGATGAAATTGTCGCACACTTCTAGAAAGTTTCTCAGTGAGCAAAAGGATCTTCTTGAGTGGAACCTCCAAATTGTCCAGCTTGTTTGGAGCATTTGGAACATCATAGGCTTGAACTCAAAATGAGTAGCGATCACAACAAAGCCCTAGTGATACTTGTCTCCATAGACGTGGATCAAATACAAAGATAATCTCTCATTGGCCTGTCTCTGTCATTCACCATTTGATTTGGAGCTTGGTTCAAGAACCTTTCTATACCAAAGATTCATCATCAGTTCGGTATGGGTAAAAGGACCTTGCCTTCCACCTCTTTGGCCTCTTCTTCCTATTTGAGAGGGTGTTCTTCCACCCATTGAACCTCTAGCAAAGTAGGATTAGAGTGCTCGGACATAGTTGGTCCGAGTTGTTGTAGTCTTTGTTGGCGCCTTAGCCTTCTCAATCTTCTCTCCGGTTCAGATCAAACTCAAAAGTGGGTGGTTACGATGCGGGCATACGCTATAGCATCGACGCTATAGCACTTCCCGTAACACACCGAGAAAAATACCAAGGTAAAACCTCCCTAAGGATGTAATAATTTCTTAAACAATAAAAATTAAATGCAATCCCCGGCAACGGCGCCAAAAACTTGTTGTGCGAAAAGGTGATGTGCAAGTGTACACAATCGCAACAAGTAATATATTGATAAGTAAAGTTCGTCTCCACAGGGATTGGTATTAATTTTAGAGTTTAAAAAAGGAATTACACTTTAGAGAAACAAGTAGCAAATATGTTGAGTAGCAAAGTTCAGTTTAACAAAGGTTATAAAAGTAACAAGTAACGGTGAGTTAAAATATAAGAGAAATAAGTTGGATTGCTTTCACTATGTAAATCCCCAAAAACAAGACGCTATAACGTCACACGCTATAGCGTTAAGCGCTGTTGCAAATATTTTGTGCCTTTCAGTCACTAGCGCCAGGGTTTCACTACAAGATGCCTATGTCTAGGTTCTAAATAGGTTCACCCCTATATAATCAAGATCCCACAGCTTATGCCTTATAAACTATTGCAACATCTATGTCTAGAAGAAGCAAAAATTGATTAAATGTCTTCAACCAACCTTATCATTTATATTAATCCTTGAGTTCTTTCTATGGTTCATGTCTGAATCCACAGAAATACTTGTTTTACGTGGCCAAATATAAAACAAGTTTGGAAGAATAATCACACAAGGATTAAAACACAAAACGTGAGAAATTATATACGAAGCATTAATGGTTCATTACAAGCTATAGCAACCCAACTCAAAGAGTTTAGCTCATGTTGAGCCCCATCAAAATAACACAAAGGAGAATACTTGCATTACCGTAAATAAAGAGGAAATTACAAGTGCAAAAGATACACTCTTGAAGTCTCCTAATCATCCACGTGAAGATGGCTCATCATCAACCTTACACCATGAGTACAAAGACAAAAAAAATACAAATGAAGAAAGTAAAATAGCAAAAGCTCTAAGATGTATCAATGGAGAAGAAGAAGTGTCACACTTTATCTCTCTATCAATACTCTCTCTAAAAACTAACTATCTCCAACAACAATATCCGTGGGAAGGGGAAAAGAAAAAAATCAGCACAAATCTTCTAGCCTTGCTAGCATGTGGTACAATCTCCTCAAAAGTCAAGAAAGGTGATAGTTGCTTTTTCACCAACTCCACTATTCCCTTCTCATGCATTGCCAAGTGTCCACACATATCCAATAAAATCCGCACATGTCAGCACGCACAGTGATCATAAGATATGGAGCTTGGATTAATGAGCTTGGCGCCAAAATTGCACTTTCCCTAAAGATGCTCGGTGACGCTTACTTGACGCTATAGCGTTAGACGCTATAGCGCTAAACACTGCACTACTTCACAAAATTCATCAAAACACTCACAAAGGCACCAATTGTGCCAAATTCATAACAAAGCAGTGTTTAGCCCTTCCTTTCCTAATATTCACATAAATACACTAAATACTATACTAATATTACTTGAGAACTTACTTGATTTAATGATTAGAGGTATAAATAACTCATATAAATATGAGTTATCACTCATGCCTTGGTACTTTGCAGAAAGAATGGCCGCAAAAATCGGGACACTCTTTCGCCTAGGCCTCAAGCTCGAAGGAGGGGCTAAGAGATTTGACGTTTCTCGGTCGGGGGATAACCCTGAATCTTCCTCAAAAGTCCCCCAAACTCCTAAGAGCCAAGGGAAGAAGCCGGTCGGCAGGGTTGGCCGCCTCCCAGGTAGCGATCGCTCACCCAAGCGGCCAAGCGTGATGGTCGGGTCCCGCCCGCAACGGAGGAGATTCCCATCATCTCGCTCGAAAGCTTGGGTACGGCCGATCTGGAACAGTACAGAAGGAAACCCATGGCGCTTTGCGCTTCTCTCTGCATGGGGGTCGAGAAATTCATGGCGGAGCTGGTGGCCGAATCCGATGGTAATTCTATTTTCTTAGTCTTGTACTCTTCATCTTACCTTTGTTCGACCGACTAACAACCCGTCGACCTGAATTTTGCAGGCAAGGACAAGGCTTTAGCTGAGGCGCAGCAAAAATACGACAAGCTTGCCCAGTCGAAGAAGGAGGCCCTCAAACGGGGGGAGGACGACCGGCTAAGCCGGGCAAAGAGGAACAAGGAGCTTGCCGCTCGTGTCACAACTCAAAACCGATCTCGAGGCCATGGGAAGCGAGAGGCCAATTGGGTGGCGAGAAGGCCGAGCCGGAGGAAAAGATCCGAAAGGTGGCCCAGCCGGCCAGAGGTCGCAATTGAGCAATTTTACAATGCTCTTGGCGGCAGCGGGCATTGAACCGGACTTGAGGATCAATTTTGATGACAACATGATAAAGCCTACGCACTATGTTGAAAACAACAAGATCATGTTGCTGCGCAGGTCGTCGACGAGCAAGGCAATGTCGTTCGCCCGCCACCACCATCCTCTCACGCCCGCCGCGAGCGGTGTAATTTTTGTAACCGTTTAACTTGCCTTCGGGCACAACAATTTTTTCTCGCCTTCGTAGTTTTTTCAATTCGTGGGCGCCGCCGACCGGGCCCCGTGCTTGTAATGACAATTTTTACTTGCTTTTAATTACGCTGCTCAAATTTATATTGCTATGTGTGTACTTCGACATTTATTCGCCTTAGTCATTTTCGAACTTGTAGGCGCTCGGCGCTTCAAGCGCTATTTCGATAGCGCCGTTTATGGTCGGGCCACTTCGATGGCACTTCGAGGTAGGTCGCTTCGACGGCCTATCGCGACGAGTTATAACTTAACCTCGGGCCACTTCGATGGCGCCTATGTAGATCGTTTCGCCGACCTAAAGTTTGTGGGTTATCACTTAACCTGGGCCATTTCGATGGCTCTCGAGGTAGATCGTTTCGACGATCCAGCGTTGTTGGGCCATTTTCGATGGCGCTCGTCGAGTCAACTTCGGTGACCGTCGTTTGTGCCGCTCGGTGGCACATGCCACGCATCGTTTCGACGACTGCGGTTTTGCGGGTTATCTAACCTCGGGCCATTTTGATGGTTTCGAGGTAGATCGTTTCGACGATCTAATCAACTTTGATAAATCTTCGACGCTCCTTTGCCACGGGCAATCTTGAGCGACGGTCATCCATTCTTGCGAGAAAGTAAAGAACACATATTTCTAAAGGTCGCCTCGTAAAAAACCGGTGGGGAAAAAGCGCTGCCGCTTTTCATTAATAGGTCGGTCGGTATTACATTCAAATCTTTGTTACATTCAAACGTAGTATTTCCTAAGTTTTTCTGCATTCCACGTTCGGGAATAGTCGCCCATCCATGGTTTCCACCGTAAGCCCCTTTTCGATCTTGTTGATGACCCTGTATGGACCTTCCCATTCGGTGCGAGCTTCCTGGCGTGCATTCTTATTTCCCACGTCGGCCCGTCTTAGAACGAGCTGACCGATCGTGAAGTCTCTCTTTTGCACGCGAGTGTTGTATCTGGCTGCGACCTTCTGTTTGATAAATTGCTCTCTTAGTGACGCTTGGGTGCGCGCTTCTTCAATTAGGTCCAATTCTTCTCGGACGACTCGATGCGTTGTCAACCATTGCAGGGGTTTGAAGTCCTCCAATTTAGCTCGCCCATTTCTATGGGGATCACGACATCGCCAGACACCAATGGGCGGCGACTCTCTGGCCGATGAATGAGGAGTCGTCCTGTAGGCCCTGAAGCGGATCGCAGCTCTTCGACCAGTTCCTTTCGCTTCATCCAGCCGCTTTAAACCCCGTAGATAACTCGTTGGCGCTTGACCGGCCGTTTGTCTGAGGATGCTCGACCGAGGTAAAGCGCTGTTTAACCCCTAAGTCGGCCAACATTTCTCTAAATCTTTTATCAGCAAACTGGGTACCGTTGTCAGTTATCAATTGCTGGGGGATTCCAAAACGGGCTAGCACACACCGTCCGAAGAACTTGCTGACTTTGGCCGATGTGATTGTTGCAAGCGGCTCGGCCTCGATCCACTTAGTAAAGTAATCTACTGCCACGATCAAGAACTTGAACTGGCCTGGAGCGGGTGGAAACGGGCCTAGAAGATCCATGCCCCACCAGGCGAACGGCCAAGGTGAGACAAGACTTTGTAATTCTGAGGAAGGTGCAATGTGGACATCAGCATGTACTTGGCATTTCTTGCACTTCTGAACGAGCTTCTTGGCATCCTCATCCATGGTCGGCCAGTAATAGCCGGCCCTGAGGGCTTTCTTTGCTATGGAACGTGCCCCTTGGTGGCTCCCACAAACACCTTCATGAATGTCCCTTAGCACATGGTCGGCTTCGACCGACGTAAGACACCTTAACAACGGAGAGGAGAATCCTCTTCTGTACAACTTTCCTTCTATCACAGAGTATTTGGTCGCCCTGAGCCTGACCAATTTAGCCTGCTTCTGGTCGCTCGGTTCTTCACCTTCAACGATGTACCTTAGGATAGGGGCGATCCAATCCCGAGTCAAATTGACACAAAGAACGCCGATGGATCGGGTTGGCTTAGTCGACACGCCGGCCGATTTAACGTCTCTCGAATCAAACTCCGTGATTTCCCGAGTCTTGGTACTTGCAAGCTTTGATAATATATCCGCTCGAACATTTTCGGTCCGAGGCACATGTACCACTTCATTTCGGCCGAATCGCTGAGCAGCGATTCTCTCACTCTTGCTAGATAACTTTTCAAAGACGTCGCCTTTAGCGTCATATAATTCTTTTTGATCTGCGAGACTACGAGTAGGGAATCGATCCGAAGTTCAACCCGGCCGACATTGAAATCTCCGCGAAATGAAGGCGTACTATGCACGCCTCGTACTCGGCCCAGTTGTTTGAAGTGTGGAATGCAAAGGTTAAAGAGACTTCAACGGCAAGGCCTTTCGAGTTTTCCAATATTAGGCCCGCTCCACTCCCTTTGCTATTGGGCGACCCATCTACATGCAAGATCCAGTGTCGCCTCACCGCTTCTTCCGAGATAGGAGTCATTTCGGCTATGAAGTCGGCCAACACTTGCGCTTTTGCGGCCGATCCGGATTCAAATTTGATTCCAAACTCACCGAGCTCCACGGCCCACTTTATCATCCGCCCCGCCTGGTCCGCCGATGTAGGACTTGCTCGATAGGTCGGGTCGGTCCTTACCACGACCGATGGGCCACAAAGTAGGGTCTCAACCTTCGGCGGCTATTAGGAGTGCAAGGGCAAACTTTCTATCTTCGGTATCTCACTCGGGCCCTGGAGTACTTTACTTATGAAATAGACCGGATTCTCATTTGGATCGTTTTCCCGACTAATACCGCACTTAGCACCTCTTCTCGTTATGGCCAAGTATAAATACAAGGTCTCGCCGGCAATGGCTTAGTCATAATCGGCGGGTTGATCAATGCTTGCTTCAACTCATCCAACGCCATTTGGCATTGACCGCCCACTCAAAATCCACCTCTTTTTTCAACAAACCTAAAGAGTGGGAAGCGACTTGCGTGCCGCTTTGGGAATGAACTCGACAGGCGGCTACCATGCCGTTCACCGTTGTATCTCTTTTTTAGTCGTGGGCGGCCTCATATCGGCGCCATCGCCCGCACTTTTCGTGGTTTGCTTCTATCCTCTTTCGATCGGTGGAAGCCCAAAAATCTCACGCCCCACCCCAAAGGTACATTTCTCGTGATTCACCGAGTGAGTTCTTCCTGGCTTCTTCAAATATTTCCCTGAGGTCGCTCACATGATCTGGGTCGGTCACGCTTTTAATGATCATGTCGTCCAAGTACACCTCCGAGATTCGACCGACCGCCTCTTAAAAATTTTGTTCATCATCCATTGGTAGTCGCTCCAGCGTTCTTCAGCCGTAAAGGCATCACCTTGTCTTGAAAGTTTCCGATCCGTCATGAATCTTTGTCTTGTGTCGATCGGGGATACATCGTGATCCGATTGTACCACGAGTAAGCGCCCAAAAAGGACAGAAGTTTGTAGCTCAAGCCCCATCGACCAACTTATCGATGTGGGTGCACGGAAGGCATCCTTCGGGCATGCCTTATTTAGATCGGTATAGTCTACACACATCCTCCATTTTCCATTCTTCTTTCTTAACCAAAGACGACATTGGATAGCCGTGTCGTGTATTTGATCTCTTCTATAAAATTGGCCTTTATGAGGTCCTCAGCGGCCTTTGCAAATGGCTTGAGATTTTTCCTCGTTCGAGTCGTCTTCTTTGAGCGACCGGCAGCCCTTCATCGATCGAAAGTTGATGGCGTGCTACCGATAGGAATGGGCATGTCTCGATGCCCGCCATGCGAGCAGTCAAGATAGTCTCTCAAGCGCGCACAAGATCTTGCTTCACTTGCTCACGGTAGGTCGCTACCGAAGCTTTACTGCAGATTTTGGATGGGTCGTCACCCAATTGAACATCTACCAACTCTCCATGAGGCTCGGTCTTTTCAAAGATGTTTTTCGGTTGTCGAGCCAAATCATCATCATTGTCTTACGGGTCATTATGCGGATCATACCGAGCGCCCAAATCGCCCGACATTGACTTGATGGCCTTCACTAGTGCTCGAACATTCGGGCCACGATCTACCTCGCCACATATTTCTTGGTATAGAGCGTGGCTTCTTCTTCTTGATTCAAGGTCGGCCGCCGAGGTAACCACTTGGTCATCTTTCTTTGTAGAATTTCATTTTCGGATGCACCGCCGATGTAACGGCCTCTAGCTTACCCAAAGTCGGCCTACCAATAATACATTGATAGCGGATTTGAGGGGAAGTACGAGGAACGTCGTCCGACCGCCCCGCATGCAGTACTATCCCTCTGTCGCCACCAAACGTGACTAGCGGCTCGATCGTTCCCAACGGGTAGGTGGTCGCCCCATTGAAACTGTTAGAGGGTAGGCTCGGCCCGGGAATTATCTCGCTCCGATCAACCTTTATTTTGTCGATCAAGTCTTCAAACATGATATCGGCCGAGCTACCTTGATCGACCGAGGATTCTCTCGCACCTCTGTGTTTGCCATGACGACTCACGATTACCAATGGAACATAACTATTAGGCTTGCCGTCGTATAAAGTCGTGTCACCGAACGAGATGGGGTCGCGCCGAGACGGTGGTGGTGCTTGAAGTGGATGCGACCATTAACAACTCGCCCCACTTTCTCTTGGTGGCTTTGTTAGATTCCTGCGATCCGGGGTTTCCACCATGAATAACCATCGCAACATTGCGGCCTTTGGATCGCCGAAAGTGTCACGATCTTGGATCGATCCTTGTTTTGGGTGCTCTCTATGGCCGAGGCCCTTTCCTCTGTGCGGATCGACTTCTTCTCGCTTTCTTGAGGTCGGCCGCCTTCCTCTCGACCTCACATACTTTCCCAACTTGCCTTTACGAATAAGCTCTTCAATATCATCTTTGAGGGCCATACGAATCGTTAGTATCGTGCCCCTTACTCTTGTGGTAGCGACAGTATCTTTTAGTCGGTCGTGCCCCCTTCTTGAGCACGAGTGGTTCAGGCCGCTTAACTCCCACAAACTCATTATTCTGACACTCGCTGTAGATCTGCGCAATAGAAGTGTTGAGTGGAGTGCGATGATCAAACTTTCTATCTCGAAAGTCAGGCCGATTGTCGCGGCGACCTTCATGCCCATTGGCCGGCTTGCTATTTTCTTCTTTAGGTCGTGAACGGACGGCCTTTCTTGCAGCCAAGGTTTCTTCATATGCCATGTGGACGTTAGCCCTTGTTAAAAAGTAGCTGAGATCTTGGTAATGGTTAAGAGTGAATTCTTCTACGAACCGGTGGTCCGGTCGAATACCACGCTTCAGATACTTTAGCTTGTCCTTGTCCGACAAGTCACGAACGGACTTCGGCCTCGATGTTAAACCGGTCGATATCTTCTCTCTCGTCTCATTGTCGCCTTGAACAACAGAGTCCAAGTATTCCTCATACCGATATTGGCAGCGGTTTGCAGTGTAGTGAGACAAGAATATTCTGATCAGGTCGTCCCATGAGGAGATGGAATTGGGTCGCAAAGACTCCCACCATTCCAATGCTCGGCCGCCCGGTGGATCGAGGAAAAAGCTCGCATTTCATGGTCGGTCCCAATTCCCTATAACAATAGTAATTATTGAAGTAACGGAGATGCTTGTCGAGGATCTCCTCGCCGTCAAACTTGTTGAGATTGGGCGGCTTGCGGAGGTCTCTCGGAATTTTGTAACGCTCGATCTCCCGGAGAACGGGCGTGTTCATTCTCGAACGCCGTTCGACCCAAAAGGGTTGCATCGCGAGGCACGCCTCGTTCCCGGCATTCCATAGAATCCTCCGGATGGGCGGTTGGTGGAAGCGAGAGGCCTTCGGGTCGCCGCTTTGGCCTCTCCTAGGCCGACGCCGAAACGCCCCTAATTCTTCCATTTCGTAATCTTCGGCTCTTCACGAGAATCCCAAGATCTCGCTTCTCGACCGACGTGACCGGACGACTCGTTGGAGGAGTACTGGTCGTGAGCGACCGGTGTCGGGCGGTAGCTAGAATCTTCATAATCATAGGACATCGAACGGCGCCTCACGCTGCGTTCTCGCTGGAGAAGCGTCGTGCGCCTCGCTTCTTCTTGCCGGAGAGCGATGAGTAGTGTTTCTCTCGGCGAGAAATGCTCTTCGAGGAGGAGCGGTGTCTTCGCTACGGCCGGCCGGCGGCAGCGAAGGTTCTCCGTCTTCGCCCGTGTGGCGCTCCGGAATCGAACCTCTCGTGCATCGAGAGATGAGCGCATCTCGATCTGCGATCACTTGATTTTTGTTTGCGCAGAGCCGCAAAACGGCTTGAGTGACATGATCCGGCAGAGGTTCTCGAATGCCGCTTCAACCGGCCGGGCGGCAAGTCTCCGTGAGCGGCCGGTTGAACTCTGTTGGAGGATAGGTCCGCGGCGGTTGTTGTGCTCGACGGTTCTTGTCGCGGAAGTCCTTGAGACTCGTGGATCGTGACGCCACGCCCCCCGGGTCCGCACGATTCTCGCCGGAGGGATTGAGTCGAGAAGTGGCCCGCGTGCGGGCCGGTCGCGTGGAGCCATGAAAGAGGTAGGATAGCGCCGGGCCTCCCATCGTGGTCGCCAATTGATCGTACCTTGACCAATGAAGAGTTGAAGTGTTGATTGATTCGTCCGATGGGCGGTCGTTGAATGAGTGAAAGGACCGGTCCCGCTTCACGCGCAGAACACCTCGGGTGGTACCGCAAAGACACTCCGACGATCTAGTGAGAGGTCGCCGAGGCAGATAGCACAAGGTTAGAGAACGTACACGATACCATATGCGAATGGCGATATATATCGCGAGGTCCGACCGTTTTGCGGAGATTTCGGCCGCCGAGTGCGCTCCAAGCAGCGTGTTTGGGCCGATCGAGATGGGCTGGGCCGTAGGTCCAATTGCTGTTGGCAGTCCTCGTAATTGCTAATACACCCAGGAACAAAACTAAAAACTACTTAAAACATATATATTTACTATATAAAACATATTATTTAAACACACAACATATTAGATAAAAAACATATTAAAACATAACATAACATGCAAATCCCCCCCAAACTTAAGGGGTTGCAGTGCCCTCACTGCAAATTTGTTCAGAAATACAAATCATTTGTTCAAAATAGGGGAGAGGGATTAGTACAACCAGGGAAATAGTCAGATAGAAACAAAACAAGTTTATAGCGGTTTATGTGAAAACTTGTAAAGTGATACTCATTTCTTTGCTCCACTCGATTCCTCGGTGCTTTGCTCGCTTGGAGGAGTGTGTTTCACCTTCCGCTTCTTCTCTTTGGGCTTGCTTGGAGTTTCTTCTGTAGGTGCAGATGCACCTCCTACTTCTAGTGTAGTTGCAGGAATTTGTTCTGGAATTGATGCAGTGCATCGGTCTTGATCGCATCGAGTTTCTTTTCCTCTTTGGTGTTAGTTTTGCCTGCCTTCCTGCAGGTTGCTTGAAGAATTTCTGAGTGTTGTGCAAAGCATCCCTCTTCTGTTTATCCATTTGTTCCAGAACCAGTTTGATAGTTGCCTCATCATGCATTGTTGTTGCTGTTGTGATGATGTGACAAGTGATGATGCAGAGCATCACTCTGCATCTCAACAGTTTGAGCTACAGGCTCCTGTGCAGATGATTTTTCTCCTTGATCTTCTTTGTTGAGTCCTTCTTCTTCTCTTTCCTGAAAAATCTCTTTCTCAAGAGCAGAAATAACATTAGAAGTAATGTTGCTTGGGCTAGAAGGTACTTCTTGTTCTGTTGGCATAACAGGGGTTGGTTTTTCTGTGTGAGTTGTTTTCTGTGGTTTATTTCTTGGAGAGGGTGGTGGAGGGGTTGTTTGTGGTGGTGATAGTACTGGTGGATCATTGAGGGAGGGTAATGGTGATTTTGGGATAGAGGAGGATTCTTGGTTTGGTGAGATGATAGGTGTTTTGGTAACTGGTGATGTGATAGGGGTTTCTTGTTGGGCTTGTGGTGTTTGTTTAGCATATTTCTGCCTAGCAATTTCTTCTAGGATTACACCCCTAGCATGTTCTTCCTCCTCTTCATCAACTTCCTCATCACTCTCTTCTTCTTCTTCAACTTCCTCTATTCCTTCATCCATTTGTTTCTCTAATTCCTCATCTTCAGATTCTGTGTCATACATTTCTTCCACAACAGGTTCTACCACAACCTTCTTCTGTACTTTGAATTGTTTCCTAGTCACCTTCTTCTTGGTGCTTGGTTCCTCTACCTTTTCCTTTCCTTTTCCTTCTTCTTCTACCTCTTTCTCCTCTTCTTCTTCACCTTCACTTCTCAATACCCAACTTGGGAATTCAGGGGCATTCACTTGGCCCACAAGATCAAAGATTTTGTCAAAGACCAATTGAAGCCGGTCATGTTGATCATTCGAAATTTCGGACAGCCCCTCTCGCTCGCATGTAATGCTCTTGCATTGCAGTGCAGGCCTCTCACATTTCTCAACTTCTCCTTCACTTCAAAGACTAAATTACTGGGAAATTTTCTTTGTTCATTAGCGGCTATAGGGACACCTTCTTTCATGCATAATTCATTTATAAGACAAAGGGAAAACAGAAATCCCTTTGATTTTGTTGAGCATGCAAGAATTTCCCTAGCTATCAATCTGCCTATGTCTACATTTCCCTCGAGAGAATTGTATCTAGCAAGATCAATCTCTCTTTGGTCATAGCATATGTATGTGATGTAGGGCAGAATTGAAGTGGCTATGAACAAATGCCAATTACCTAATGCATTTATCAAATAATTGCTTCTAAGCTTAATCTCATTAGGTGTAAATTTTTCCCATACATGATTACTGGTATAGCAATCCTATTCCTTAATTCTTCCATTTCTTTCTTAAAGGACTTGGCCACTTTATTTTCAAATTCATTCCCATTATACTTCAGCATATAATGTTCATTCAATTTCTTGGCATGAAAGTGTACAAGTTTACCTCTCACCATGGAAGTGTAGGAATGTTCTGCTCCTTCTTGTGGTGTGATTCCAGCATAGAACTCTCTCACTATGTCTTCAATGTAGCCTCCTCTTGGTAGCACGAAGTGGTCCCAATTGAGATTGGCCACTATTGACATGAATGATGGGCTAGCCTTCTTCAAATCATACCCTCTCTCGGGCAATAGATGCATGTTCCAGAGATGAACATTGTCATCATTTCTTGCTGTTGATTCCTTGGCTTTGCCTTTCTTGCTTGATGATGATGATGCATGCATGACCTTCTTTTCTTTCTGAGGAGTTCTGGCCTGCTTGCCTGATGATTTCTGTGCTGATTGCTTTTTCACCATTGTAATTGCTTTGAATTTCTAGGTTTTTGATTGCTTGTGTGATTGAGAAAAAATTGGAGATGAAAATGTGAAGAGTGGTTTGTGTTTCAGATGAGAGAAATTTGTGAGATTTTGCGAATGAAGGGGTAACGGTAACAACAAAAGGCTTTATGTTTTAGGAAGAGGGAAGTTAGTGGATTTATTAGGTAGCCGTTAGCATTGCGTGCTGCGCATGCATCATGCCAAGTGTCTTGCTTTGGCTACCAATGTGTCATTAATCTTGCTTAACCTTCCTTTAACCTTTACAAGCCTTATGATTCACACTTAACCAATTTTCTTCAAGTTTATAAATTTTTGATGCAGGCATGTTTTTCCTCAATGCGGTGCATTTGATGCATTTGCATTAGTTTTTCTGCATTTTGCAAAACAACTAAAAACATAAAATTGCACAAAAATAATTAAAAACAATGGGTTGCCTCCCATTAAGCTCTTGTTTTAAGAGTCTTGTCAGCCTGACTACCTCTTTTTGCTTAGAGATTTTGCAAATAGGTGGTGGTTTTGTCTCTCACCACATGTTCACCATAGTACATTTTAACTCTCTCGACCATTCACCTTGAAGACAGATTTGAGGATTTATCAAATAAGTCTCATTGCTCCATGTGGATAAACCTTTATCAACTTAAATGGTCCCTGACCACCTTGACCTTAGTTTTCCAGAAATAGCTTTAACCTAGAGTTGTATAGCGAGAACTAGTCCCCCTTCTTTCAATTCTCTTCTGTGAATTTTCTTGTCATGCCATTTCTTAGTCTTAGCTTTGTAGATTTCAGCATTCTCATAAGAGGTTTGCCTAATTTCTTCTAGCTCATCAAGCTCTATCATTCTCTTTTACCTCGCCTTGTTCAAATTGAAATTGAGCTTCTTGATAGCCCAATAAGATTTGTTTTCCAATTCTACTGAGGTAAATGGCATGCTTTTCCATAGACTAATTTGTAAGGGGACATTCCTAAGGGTGTTTTGAATCTTTGTTCTATATGCCCATAAAGCATCATCCAAATGTAAAGAACAATCTTTCCTATTTGGACTAACCATTTTTCTAGCATTCTCTTAATTTCCTATTGGATAATTGCGCTTGTCCACTAGTTTGAGGATGGTATGTTTGTAGCTATCTTATGTTTAACTCCATACTTAGCTAGAAGGTTTTCTATGATCTTATTGCAAAAGTGTGAACCTTCATCATTAATGATAGCTCTAGGAGTTCCAAATCTAGTGAATATATTTCTTTGCGAGAAACTTACTCACCGATTTAGCATCATTATTAGGTAATGCTCACGCCTCTACCCATTTGGACACATAATCAACAGACTACTAAGATATATAAATTGCCAAAGAGGGTGGAAAAGGTCCCATGAAATCCATGCCCCAAACATCAAATAATTCAATTTCTAAAATATTTGTTCTAGGCATTTCATGCTTATCGTAAATATTTCTGCTTCTTTGACATTTATCACAAAGATTTGACCATAAAATAAGCATCTTTAAATAAAGTAGGCCAAAAATAACCAATTTGTAATACCTTAGTCTTTGTTCTAGTGCTTCCAAAGTGTCCTCCATAAGGTGCGGAGTAATGGCAATGCGTAAACCTTTGCTTGTTGCTCCTCTTCGGTATGCATTTCCTCATTAATTGATCGTGGCACATCTTGTAAAGGAATGGATCATCCCAATAGTATTTCTTAACCATGTGGAAGAATTTTTTCCTTTGTTGATATGTCATACTCATCGGTACTACTTTACTTGCAAGGAAATTTACAATATCGCCAAACCATGGTGCAGTGCATTTGATGCTCTGCATTGCTTATAGCAAATGCAGTTTCATGTTTTGCATTGATTTGTGATTGCCAATAGTTTCTCATCCGAAAGCTTTCCTTGATTTCTTCTCCTTGTGTACCAAATGATTCTCCTTCAATCCTTGATAAATGGTCTGCTACTTGGTTTTCTACTCCTTTTTTGTCTCTAATTTCTAAATCAAATTCTTGTAGGAGTAAAATCCACCTTATCAGCCTTGGTTTTGCATCCTTCTTTGAAATTAGATACTTAATGGCAGAGTGATCAGTATAGACAATAATTTTAGTGCCAACTAAGTAAGATCTAAATTTTTCAAATGCAAACACCACAGCTAATAATTCCTTTTCTCAGAATCTTGTGTAGTTCACTTGAGCTTCAATTAATGTCTTGCTAGCATAATATATGGAATGAAAGACCTTATCATACCTTTGCCCTAGGACTGCTCCTACTGCAAAGTCACTAGCATCACACATTAATTCAAATGGCCTACTCCAATCTAGAGTTACTATAATTGGTGTTGTCACCAATGTCTTTCTAAGCTTGTCAAAAGCTTCTATACAAGATTCATCAAAGTTGAATTCTACATCATGTTGCAGAAGCATACATAATGGTTTTGAGATTTTTGAAAAATCTTTGATGAACCTTCTATAGAAACCAGCATGGCCTAAGAAGCTCCTGATACCTTTAACTGTATTTGGTGGTGGTAGATTCTCAATGACATCAACTTTAGCTTTGTCTACCTCTAGACCTTTCTTTGAAATTCTATGTCCTAACACTATGCCTTCTTGTACCATGAAATGACACTTTTCCCAGTTTAAGACTAAATTTGTTTCCTCACATCTCTTGAGAATTTGTTCCAAATTTGCTAAACAAACTTGAAATGTTTCTCCAAAGATAGAGAAATCATCCATGAATACTTCCATTGATTGCTCAATGAAATCGAGAATATAGACATCATGCATCTTTGGAATGTAGCGGTGCATTACATAAGCCAAATGGCATCCTTCTAAAAGCAAAGGTTCCATAAGGGCATGTAAAGGTGGTTTTATGCCGATCCTTAGGCTCAATGGCTATTTGATTGTAGCCTGAATAACCATCTAGGAAACAATAAAATTCTTTCCCCGCTAGTCCTGTTTCTAACATTTGGTCTATGAATGGTAAAGGAAAGTGATCCTTTTTGGTAGCTTTGTTGAGTTTTCTCGTAATCCATACTGATTCTCCACCTGTGATGATTCTAGTTGGTATCAACTCATTCTTTTCATTGGCTATTCTTGTCACACCCCTTTCTTTGGTACACATTGGACAAGACTTACCCAAGCAGCATCCGATATGGGGTATATGATTCCAAAGATCTAGCCACTTAATGATTTCCTTTTCACAACCTCTTTCATAATAGGATTTAGTCTTCTTTGACTTTCTATGTTTGTTTTGGAATTTTCTTCCAAAATGACTCTATGCATGCATATAGAAGGACTAATTCCTTTGATATCTGCCATTTGCCAACCTATAGCTTTGGTATGCTTCTTTAGAGTACTAATGAGATCACTCTCCTGTTTTGATGTTAAATCAGAAGCAATGATAATGAGTAAAGTCTCATTTGTTCCTAAGAATGCATACTTAAGGTGTTCAGCAAAAGATCTTCAATTCTAACTTAGGAGGTTGTTCTATTGAGGGTAAGTTCTTCTTGAGAATTGGATCCTCAAGATTGAGTGGTTCATAAGTCCTAGCCCATACTTCTTTACAAGAGTTTTCTATTGGCAGATTTTCCTTTTCTAGTATTTCATCATCTAGCAATGCAGCTGCATCTAATGCATCTGCATTGGCTAAGTGATCATACTGCTTGTAAAATTGTTTTTCTACCAATTGATCTAGAGAGAATAAGGATGAACACTCTTCTGTATCCTCTGCAAAATACTTCATAGCATTCATTACATTGAATTTTATCTCTTGATCATTCACTCTCATAGTGAGTTCACCTTTCTGCACATCAATTATGGTTTTACCAGTTGCTAAAAATGGTCTACCTAGGATAATAGGCACTTCCTTATCTGCATCAAAGTCAAGGATAACAAAATCTACAGGGAATACAAATTTATCTACCTTGACTAGGATGTCTTCTATGATACCTTCAGGATAGACTATTGATCTATCTGCTAATTGAAGTGTCACAGTGGTTGGTTTTGCATTTCCTATTTCTAACGGTCAAAAATAGATTTAGGCATCAAGTTGATGCTTGCACCTAAATCACATAAAGCTTTACTAAAGATAGGATTTTCCTATAGAAAATGGAATTGTAAAACTACCTGGATCCTTCAATTTCCTAGGAATCTTGTTTTGCATAAGCAAACTACAATCTTCTGTCATGGCAACTGTTTCAAACTCACCTAATCTTCTTCTCTTAGTAAGCACATCCTTCATAAATTTTGAATAATTTGGCATTTGTTGGAGGGCTTCTACTAAGGGAACATTGATGTGTAATTGTTTTAGTACCTCTAAGAATTTACCAAACCGCTTCTCCTCATGTGCTTTTTGGTCTTTGAGGATAAGGAGGAGGAGGGTATTCAGGTACTAACTTAGGTAGTGGACTTTGAACTTCTTGTGATGCAGGAGCACTAGATGCTTCTGCATTGGTTTCTTTTTGATTTTTGGCTTTTTCTCCCTTTTCTACACTTTCCTTCTCAGTTAACTCTACCAAATCCTTACCACTTCTCAATGAAATAGCCTTAACCTGCTCCTTTCCTTTGGTTTGGGAAGGAGTAGCTTCTGTATTTGAAGGTAAGGCTCCTTGTGGCCTTTGATACAGAGCTGTGGCTAATTGACCAACTTGATTCTCTAAGTTTTTAATAAAAGCATCTTGGGTTTGTCTAGCTGTTCTAGATTCACCTATAAATGCTTTAAGCATGGATTCTAGAGAATTCTCAGTGGTAGGTTGAGAGTTTCTTTGGTTATTTTGAGCTGGGAATCCTGGTGGGTTGGTTGGTGTAGTTGGAGCAAATCTAGGTGCAGGTGCACTATTGTTGCTCCATCTAAAATTTGGGTGATCTTTCCAACCAGGATTATAAGTGTTGGAATAAGGGTTGTTATTTCTATTATAACCTACATAATTTACAGAGATAGGGTTGCTAGAACACTCCTCATACAAGTGACCTCCTCCACAGTACACACAACTAGGTGTGCCTGGAGGTACTTGTTCTCATCACAGAATAAAGAGCTTTACGGTGATGCTGTTTGCATTAGATGCGAGAGCATTCCGTATGAAGTTTTTCATCAAATTAGCTAGAGTGGCTACTTGAGCAGATATGGCAGATATATCATTAACTTCATGTACCCCGATGGTTTCTTTTGGGCACTCACCCTCTCGATGTAGGCCAACTAGAGCTATTAGTCGCTATTCTATCAATTAATTCACATGCTTCATTGTATAATGATTTAATAACACTCCACCGGATGATGCATCAAGCATTATTCGGTTTGAGGTTCTAAACCATTATAAAATGTTTCCATTTGAATAATAACAGTAAACCATGATGAGGAAATTTTCTCAAAAGTTCCTTCCATCTTTCCCATGCTTCAAATAAAGACTCAAACTCTTTTTGTCTAAAAGATGTAATATCATTTCTTAACTCGGCATTTTTGATAGGTGGGAAATATTTTCCTAAAATTTTTCAGCCATTTCATTCCATGAATGAATAGAGTTAGGCTCTAAAGAATTTAGCCAAGCCTTAGCTCTATCTCTCAAAGAATATGGAAATAACCTTAATCTAAATGCATTTTCACTAACACCGTGTAAAATAAAATTACTACATACTTCTAGAAATTGCCTTAAATGCAAATGAGGATCTTCATGAGGAGATCCTCCAAATTGACCAATAGTTTGAAGCATTTGAAACATCACAGCTTAAATTCAAAATGCATGGCATCAATACGAGGTCTATTTATACTAGTTTTCATGTTTTGATGATCAAATCGAGCATAATCCTCATAGGTCTATCTCTATCATTAATCATACCTATGTGATCCATGTGGATGAGATTTTCTCTATGAACTTCTTCTTCAGAGCATGTCAGTGAACGGGGCCTCCTCTCACCGAGTGTGGCCTTGAGCTTTGTTCTTCTTCGAATGACATGTTGCAAGCTTGTTGATTCTGCTTTTCGGAGTTTTAGCAATCTCCGAATTTTCTTTCTATTTCGGATCTAAACTATATTATGGTGTTTTGTTTCAGTTACGTACATATACTAAGTACCATGTATCGTTGTTGTTGTGAAAACTCTAAAACTGTAATTTATATACAACACTAAATTACTATATATCGTAATTTTAAAAAGAATTTACTTCAATCCCGACAACGGCGCCAAAAACTTGGTGCATGGAAAACACATACACTTGTGTGCAAGTATACCTTGTCCAAAAACAAGTAGTAAAAGATCGAACCCACAGAGATTGAAAAACTCACTTTTAAAATAATATAAAGTAATAAAGTGTAAGTCACTAAGTAACAAAATAATTTTGGATTTTGTTTGATGATCACAACTAAGTTAGAAAGAAAACAAGTAAAAAATGTTGATAGTGTAAAAGAGAAAAGCTAGTTGGAATGTCTTCATCAAGTAATTTACTTATAAGTATATGATGCAGTATGTGATGCAGCTGCACTGAATGCTGTTGCATTAGCTATGGGCCTTTCGGTCACTTTCTTCAGAGTATCATTACCAGCTCTTATGATCCTTGTTCTATGCAGTAAAGAAAGGGGTGTTAGTGCCAATCTTGCCTCCTAACAATTATCCAATTTGCTTAAGTGAATTCACTCTTGTATTTTAAGTACCCACAATTATCCTATGGACTATACTATCCTATCTCTAGGACTTAGCATGGTTTTCACAAAGTTTTCTTTATGTAAAACACTCACCCATATTAGTTCTTGAGTTCTTAATTGTAAGCCATCTCTGGTCATTTACAAATCTACTTATTCTAAGTGATCAAGTTCAAAATAAGTTTTGAAAAGATTATCAAGCAAGAACTAAAGTACAAACATACATACATACATCATACTTACTTAAAAGCTCATTAAATGATTAGAACATTCCAACTAAGAAAGGTTTAGCTAACAAGAGACATTGCAAGATATATATAAACTGAATAGACCATGTTTATATATATAGAAATCACAAAAGAGAAACAACAAGAGTAAAGTTACAAATGTTGAAAACCTTTGTATGAAATCTTCTAGCAATGCACTAGCATTACTGTAACGCCCTAAAATAATTTAATTATTTATTTAATTAAGTTATTTGAGGGAATACAAAATTTAATTAAATTGAATAATAATGTTGGAATTCTTTTATTTCAGAGGGTGCCTGATTAAATAAAGAAGGGGGTGCAATTAGGGCCCAAGTCACTAGTTGACCCAAGCCCATTTTTAAAACCCCAAAACCCTATGTGGAGCGTCCCATTCAACCAAAGAAAGAAAGGGAACCGAAGCTGTGAGTGAGAAGGAGCATTGCGCGGACGTGAAAGTGGAGGAGAAGGAGAGCTTCTTCTCAAACTAAATCTCTAGGTAATGATCCTCTATCCTTTCTCTTCTTTTTCCTTCCCTTTTCACGTTGTGACCTTCAATTTCTCACCCTCCATCGTTGTTGTTTTCCCCTTTTCCCCTGAAGTTGTAGCGTTCGGTTCTAGAAGGAGGGAAGAAGAAGCTTGCTTCGTGGTGTTTTCCTTGGAGGTGATTTCTTCTTCTCAAGCTTCAAGGTAACGTTGAATCCGTTTCCTTTCTCCATTCTCTTCCTTATATTTCCAAGTGTATGATTCCAATTTCCCCTTTGCTGTTTCTGCTCCTCCGTACGTTCAAGAACAGAGAGAATCCACGGTGTTGAAGGAGAGAAAGGAGAAGCGTGCGTGTGGTGGTGGTTCGATTCTTTGGTGATTTCGAGTTCTTCAATCCTTCAAGGTAAGGGGGCTCTTCTTATACCTATAATAATTCTTAGAATTGGGATTATATGTAGGTTAGGTGTGAGAGTGTTTGAGTGTTTTGATTGTTATTGTGAAACCCATAATTGCTACTGTGTTTTGAGTTTAATTGGAATGCTATGGTATCTTGATGAATATAAATGAATATGTGTTTGGAATGTGCATGCTGATTGTTTGTGAAATTTCCCCAATAAAGTGAAATGTGAAAATATGCTAGTTGTATGATAATTGATGATATGCTCAATGAATATTGTTGAGATGGTGTGAATTTGTCTGTTGAGTGTTGTAGAAAGAAAAAAAATGTTGTTGAAGTATGAAAGGGTAGTGCAAGGCGTGTGTGTGTGCTTTCTAGTGCTTTTTGGTTGTTGGAAATGACCTTGGGATCATCAGGATTTCACTTGTTTTACATGATAATGATAATGATAGATTAAATGGAGAGGAAAGAATGGGTTGAAATTGGAAAGTCACGGTTAGGGAACATAATGAAATGGGGGATAATAGCTAACAATTTAAATAACCACTTTGGGCATTATCTTATGAGGGTTTATTCTGGAAAGTGCTTAAAGTGAATAAACCATACTCATCAAAATACTATTTGCATTTGGTTTCGGTGTAAAGAAAGAAAATAAATTTTTGGGGGTGGATGGAAATCGAAGAGAGTATAGGGGCGTGTTCCACATATGCTGTTTTGAGAGTTTAATAAGTTAAAAATAGCTTGTGAGATATCATTTAACTATTCTTATGAGTGTCAAAATAGTCCCTAGTGCTTAGTTTGGTCCAATTGGGTGTGGCGATGTAAATGATGAGTTAATCTACTAAATTAAAAATGGAAACTGAGTTGTTTTTATGCGGAGGTGTGAAAGCGGTGTGGGACTCCGGTCCAAAGCGATGTGTAGCCCTCAAGGCTAATTTGTTGGTGAGATGGAGATGAGTTAATAACTGAAAAATGGTGAGCCTAATAAGTTGTGGCAATATGTGTGTTTGTGGTGCATTAACATAGAGCCTCATGATGCATATGCATAAAGCGATGTGTAGGCTTCGGACAAAGCGACGTGGGACTCGGTCCAAAGCGATGAGTGCCTCAAGGCAAATTGTGGTGATGATAGGATCCTCATGCATGTGGCATTACATGCATAAACACATACATATGTTATTGATGTTTCTTTGATGGTTATACTTTTGTGAATGCGTTATAAATATGATGATGTGTGCTGATAACGCGTTGTGTGGTTGTGGATTAGATGTTCTCGCGCTCGACCAATATATACCGCTTATTCTAATTATTATTATTTGTATAAAAGACTCACCCTATCGCTTGTGTTGTTGCTTATGCCTGCAAGAATCGCAGTAATCATGAGTGAAGGCATTCTCATGCCCTTTTGCTAGTAGTCGTGTCGGCTCGATATGTAGCACCGGGGAAGGGCGTAGTGTTACTTTTATTGTTATTTTTATGTTTTTAAACTATTCGTGGTGATGTATTAAGTATGAGTCCGCACTAATAATTTTCCCATTGTGTTGGAGGTATTTTAATTTGGTGCTGTAAACTAAAACAGGTGTTTGTGGGCCCGACCCTAAACTATGTGATGCGTATCGTTTAACGTTTTACAGACTTCTTACTATTTGACTATGAGATGATTGTTTTTATAAGCGTTGAAATGTGACATTCCCTTTAAGGATTTTATTTTTTGAAAACTCTGATAAAATACATATAAATAATAGTTGCTTAGAAAGGGGGTGTTACATTAGTGGTATCAGAGCCAGGTTTGGTCTGTCCGACCAAGTGTCTAATTGTTGTGTCTGTTGTGTCTAATTTTGTTCCTTTGTCTAGAAATCTGATTTGATGGCGAGACGCGATGATGCTGCGTTGGCTGCTGCTTTGCAAGCCATAGCCCAAGCTGTTGGGAATCAAAATGCTGGTGCTGCTGTGAATGCTCGTAACTTAGCAACGTTCCAGAGGGAAAACCCACCCACCTTCAAGGGTCGGTATGACCGGATGGGGCCTTGGCCAGTTAAAGGAGATAGAGCGGATCTTCCGTGTCATGGAGTGCAACTGCTTTGAGAAAGTGAAGTCGGGACCCATATCTTTGGGAGAGGAAGCCGACGACCGAGTGGTTGGGAATGTCGCGCAGTTGGAAGGTCTGCCGTGAGGAAGTTACTTGGGATGTTTTCACAAGAGAGTTCAAGAGAAAGTATTACCACGAGGATGTGCGAGCTAAGAAGGAAGTGGAGTTCTGGAGTGAAACAGGAAATAAGACGATGGTGAGTATGCCGCCAAATTTGAGGAGTTGGCCAAATTTTGTCCTTACTATGCCAATGAAGCCGATTCTGAATTTTCCAAGTGCGTCAAGTTTGAGAGTGGTCCGCGCCGGACATAAAGAAAGCGATTGGGTATCGGGAGATTCGGGATTTTGCTAGATTGGTTGATAAGTGTAGGATCTTCGAGGAAGACAGATTCTGCGCTTATAAGGTTTGTGAAGGAAAAGAGGAACTCCCAGTTTAGAGGAAACCCTATGATGTTCTTGGAGGTAAAACAAGTGGAAAGCGAGTCTTTGGTAAGAGTTCTAGTGGGAGGTGCCTCTTGGGTATGGTGTGTTTTACTTGTAAGAAGCTCGGTCATAAGAGTAGTGAGTGTCCCGAGGCCCTTTGTTTCAAGTGTGGTAAGAAAGGCCATATGGCTACTAATCGTGAAAAGAAAGGGGTCATTTGTTTTAATTGTGATGAAGCGGGTCATATAAGTGCTAAGCGTCCTAAGCCCAAGAGAGAGAGAGCTAAAGGGAAGGTGTTTGCTCTAGCGAGGACCGAGAATGCTAACGAGATTCGAGGTACTTGTCTTATTTTTGATACTCCTTTGATTGCTATAGTAGATACCGGTGCTACTCACTCTTTCATTGCTGCATTGTGTGCTGAGAAATTGAATCTTGATTTGTCTTCTATGATGAGGGAGATGGTTATTGATACTCCAGCTAAGGGTTCGGTAACTACCTCCCTAGTGTGTGCTAAGTGTCCTCTGTCAGTCTTCGGCAGAGATTTTCTTGTAGACCTTATTTGTTTACCTTTGGAGGGATTAGATGTTATCCTTGGTATGGATGGTTAGTTGATAACCATGTACATATCAATCGCTTCGATAGATCGGTGAGTTTCTGGTCCCCGAGGAGGAAGAATGCTTTTCTTTGCATGGGTCAATTGCGTAGATTAATGAAAGAAGAAGTTCATCTATTTGCTTTGATGGCGTCTCTGTCTGTTGAGAGTCAAGATATCATTGAAGGGTTGAAAGTAGTGTGCGAGTTTCAGGAGGTATTCCCTGATGAGATTAGAGTGTTCCACGGAGAGGAGGTTGAATTCACTATTGATCTTGTGCAAGCACGAGGCTGTGTCTATGGCCGTCTGGGATGTCGGCGTCTGAATTATCTGAATTGAAGAAACAACTAGAAGAGTTACTTGAGAAGAAATTCATAAGGCCTAGTGTGTCGCCTTGGGGAGCACCTGTGTTGTTAGTGAAGAAGAAGGATGGGAGTATGAGACTCTGCGTAGACTATAGACAGTTGAACAAGGTGACAATCAAGAACAGATATCCGCTCCCGAGGATTGATGACCTGATGGATCAGTTGGTAGGTGCTAAAGTGTTCAGCAAGATCGACTTGAGGTCGGGATATCACCAAATCAAGGTGAAAGATGATGACGTTCAGAAGACAGCTTTCAGAACTAGATATGGACACTACGAATATACTGTAATGCCGTTTGGTGTGACCAACGCACCCGGGGTGTTTATGGAGTACATGAACCGTACTTTCCATAGTCACTTGGATCGTTTTGTGGTGGTATTTATAGATGACATTTTAGTGTATTCCAAGACGGAAGAGGAGCACGCAGAACACTTGAGGTTAGTGCTAGAGGTGTTGAAGGAAAAGAAGCTTTACGCGAAGTTGTCAAAGTGCGAATTCTGGTTGAGCAAAGTGAGCTTTCTCGGCCATGTAATTTCCGGTGATGGTATAGCTGTAGATCCAGCCAAGGTGGATCTTTGTGTTGCGATGGGAGAGGCCAAAGTCGTGGATCGAGATCGGGAGTTTCTTGGGGTTGGTGGTTACTACGGGAGGTTTATAGAGGGTTTTCTAAGCTAGCCCTTCCGTTGACTCAATTGACGTGTAAGGGAAAAGCTTTTGTGTGGGATGCCCGGTGCGAAGAGAGCTTCAATGAGTTAAAGAGGAGGTTGACAACATCTCCTATTTTGGTATTGCCTATTCCAGACCAACCGTTTGTAGTATATTGCGATGCTTCCAAGATGGGTTTGGGAGGTGTGCTAATGCAAGAAGGTAAGGTAGTAGCCTATGCGTCTAGGCAGTTGAGAGTTCATGAGAAGAACTACCCTACTCATGATTTGGAGCTTGCGGCAATCGTTTTTACTTTGAAGATATGGAGGCACTATTTGTATGGTTCGAAGTTTGAAGTGTTCAGTGACCATAAGGGGTTGCAGTATTTGTTTGATCAGAAAGAATTGAATATGAGACAAAGGAGGTGGTTAGAATTATTGAAAGACTATGACTTTAGTTTGAATTACCATCCGGGGAAGGCTAATGTTGTAGCCGATGCCTTGAGTAGGAAGTCCCTTCATGTGTCAGCGTTGATGGTGAAAGAGCTCGAATTGATTGAGCAGTTTCGGGATTTGAGTTTGGTCTGCGAAGTAACGCCTAAAAGTGTACGGCTGGGAATGTTGAAGATCCATAATGAATTTCTAGACGTTATTCGGGAGGCTCAAAAGCAAGACATTAAACTAGTTGAATTGGCAGTGGGGATGGATCACTCCGAGGTTAAAGATTATGAGATAGATGCGCAAGATGTGTTGAGATACCGAGGGAGGATTTGTATCCCTGATGATGAAGAGATTAAGAAATCAATACTGGAAGAGGGACATCGAAGTAAATTGAGTATTCATCCGGGAGCCACAAAGATGTATCAAGATTTGAAGAAACTGTTTTGGTGGCCCGGCATGAAGCGTGATGTAGCCCAATTTGTGTATGCTTGTTTGACGTGTCAGAAATCTAAGGTAGAGCATCAGAGGCCGGCGGGGTTGATGCGACCATTGGATGTACCGAGAATGGAAGTGGGATAGTATCTCTATGGATTTTGTAGCTGGATTGCGAATACAAGAAAGGGATTTGATGCTATATGGGTGATTGTCGATAGGTTGACAAAGTCCGCTCACTTTTTTTGCCGATAAATATGACTTATCCGATTCAGAAGTTGGCGATATTTATGTTAAGACAATTGTGAAGTCGCATGGTGTTCTGTGAGTATCGTGTCGATCGGGATCCTAGGTTTACTTCGAATTTTGGAGGAGCTTGCAGGAGGCCTTAGGTTCTAAATTGAGGCGAGTTCCGCTTATCACCCCTGCATGCGGATGGGCGGAGACGGAGAGGACTATTCGATCACTAGAGGATTTGTTGAGAGCATGCGTTCTTGAGCAAGGAGGTTCGTGGGATTCTCATTTGCCATTGATTGAATTCACCTAAAATAACAGATTTTCATGCGAGTATCGGGATGGCGCCTTTCGAGGCATTGTATGGTAGGAGGTGTAGGACACCCTTGTGTTGGTATGAATCGGGAGAGAGTGTGGTGTTAGGCCCCGAGATTTGCAGGGAGACCACAGAGAGGTCAAGATGATTCGAGAGAAGATGAAAGCCTCGCAGTAAAGTGTAAGAGCTATCATGATAAGAGAAGAAAAGACACGGAGTTTCAAGTGGTGACCATGTATTCTTGAGAGTCACCCGGTGGTGAGTGTGGGTCGTGCCTTGAAGTCTAAGAAATTAACCCCTCGTTTCATTGGCCCATACCGCATTTTTGGAAAGAGTTGGGAAAGTTGCCTATCGGGTGGCCTTGCCACCTAATCTATCTAATCTGCATGATGTATTCCACGTGTCGCAATTGCGGAAATATGTTCCTGACCCGTCACACGTAATTCAGATGGATAATGTTGAAGTGCGAGAAAACCTCACAGTGGAAACTATGCCAGTTAGAATTGAAGACCGTGAAGTGAAGGTGTTGCGGGGGAAGGAGATCAAGCTAGTGAAAGTAGTTTGGTTGGGAGCCGTTGGCGAGAGTGCGACTTGGGAATTGGAGAGTAAGATGAAAGAGGTCTATCCGGAGTTGTTTGACTCAGGTAATTTCGAGGACGAAATTCTTTAAGTGGGGGAGAGTTGTAACGCCCTAAAATAATTTAATTATTTATTTAATTAAGTTATTTGAGGGAATACAAAATTTAATTAAATTGAATAATAATGTTGGAATTCTTTTATTTTGAGGTGCCCGATTAAATAAAGAAGGGGGTGCAATTAGGGCCCAAGTCACTAGTTGACCCAAGCCCATTTTTAAAACCCCAAAACCCTATGTGGAGCGTCCCATTCAACCAAAGAAAGAAAGGGAACCAAGGCGTGAGTGTGAGAAGAGTTGCGCGACGTGAAAGTGGAGGAGAAGGAGAGCTTCTTCTCAAACTCGTCTCTAGGTAATGATCCTCGATCCTTTCTCTTCTTTTTCCTTCCCTTTTCACGTTGTGACCTTCAATTTCTCACCCTCCATCGTTGTTGTTTTCCCCTTTTCCCCTGAAGTTGTAGCGTTCGGTTCTAGAAGGAGGGAAGAAGAAGCTTGCTTCGTGGTGTTTTCCTTGGAGGTGATTTCTTCTTCTCAAGCTTCAAGGTAACGTTGAATCCGTTTCCTTTCTCCATTCTCTTCCTTATATTTCCAAGTGTATGATTCCAATTTCCCCTTCTTTGTTTACGCTCCTCCGTACGTTCAAGAACAGAGAGAATCCACGGTGTTGAAGGAGAGAAAGGAGAAGCGTGCGTGTGGTGGTTCAGTTGCTGGTGATTTCGAGTTCTTCAATCCTTCAAGGTAAGGGGGCTCTTCTTATACCTATAATAATTCTTAGAATTGGGATTATATGTAGGTTAGGTGTGAGAGTGTTTGAGTGTTTTGATTGTTATTGTGAAACCCATAATTGCTGCTGTGTTTTGAGTTTAATTGGAATGCTATGGTATCTTGATGAATATAAATGAATATGTGTTTGGAATGTGCATCTTTGATTGTTTGTGAAATTTCCCCAATAAAGTGAAATGTGAAAATATGCTAGTTGTATGATAATTGATGATATGCTCAATGAATGTTGTTGAGATGGTGTGAATTTGTCCGTTGAGTGTTGTAGAAAGAAAAAAAATGTTGTTGAAGTATGAAAGGGTAGTGCAAGGCGTGTGTGTGTGCTTTCTAGTGCTTTCTGGTTGTTGGAAATGACCTTGGGATCATCAGGATTTCACTTGTTTTACATGATAATGATAATGATAGATTAAATGGAGAGGAAAGAATGGGTTGAAAGCGGAAAGTCACGGTTAGGGAACATAATGAAATGGGGATAATAGCTAACAATTTAAATAACCACTTTGGGCATTATCTTATGAGGGTTTATTCGGAAAGTGCTTAAAGTGAATAAACCATACTCATCAAAATACTATTTGCATTTGGTTTGGTGTAAAGAAAGAAAATAAATTTTTGGGGTGGATGGAAATCGAAGAGAGTATAGGGCGTGTTCCATATATTTGTTTTGAGAGTTTAATAAGTTAAAAATAGCTTGTGAGATATCATTTAACTATTCTTATGAGTGTCAAAATAGTCCCTAGTGCTTAGTTTGGTCCAATTGGGTGTGGCGATGTAAATGATGAGTTAATCTACTAAATTAAAAATGGGGCGAGTTGTTTTTATGCGGAGGTGTGAAAGCGGTGTGGGACTCGGTCCAAAGCGATGTGTAGCCCTCAAGGCTAATTTGTTGGTGAGATGGAGATGAGTTAATAACTGAAAAATGGTGAGCCTAATAAGTTGTGGCAATATGTGTGTTTGTGGTGCATTAACATAGAGCCTCATGATGCATATGCATAAAGCGATGTGTAGGCTTCGGCCAAAGCGACGGGACTCTCGGTCCAAAGCGATGAGTGCCCTCAGGCAAATTGTGGTGATGATAGGATCCTCATGCATGTGGCATTACATGCATAAACACATACATATGTTATTGATGTTTCTTTGATGGTTATACTTTTGTGAATGCGTTATAAATATGATGATGTGTGCTGATAACGCGTTGTGTGGTTGTGGATTAGATGTTCTCTTTGCTCGACCAATATATCCGCTTATTCTAATTATTATTATTTGTATAAAAGACTCACCCTACTGCTTGTGTTGCTTCTTATGTCGGCAACTGCAGGTAATCGCGAGTGAAGGCATTCTCATGCCCTTTTGCTAGTAGTCGTGTCAGCTCTGATATGTAGCACCAGGGGAAGGGCATAGTGTTACTTTTATTGCTATTTTTATGTTTTTAAACTATTCGTGGTGATGTATTAAGTATGAGTCCAGACTAATAATTTTCCATTTGTGTTGGAGGTATTTTAATTTGGTGTCAGTAAACTAAAGCAGTGTTTGTGGGCACGACCTAAACTATGTCTTTGCGATCGTTTAACGCGTTTCTGAGACTTCTTATTATTTGACTATGAGATGATTGTTTTTATAAGCGTTGAAATGTGACATTCCCTTTAAGGATTTTATTTTTTGAAAACTCTGATAAAATACATATAAATAATAGTTGCTTAGAAAGGGGGTGTTACAATTACTCCTTAGCACTATACAAACACTATGAAAATGAGTTAAGGAGGAATTATGAATTCCTTCCTCTTCCTCTAAAAATATAAAAACTAACTATGTATATTGAAATTTTGATCTAACTTATGGATTGTGATATATTTCCAAATGAAGATGTGAGGTCCTTTTATAGCCTTCAAGTGAGGTGCTTCCTTCCTTCATGTTGAAGTCATCTTGAGTGGATCATAGGTGTAGTTGCTTTCCAGAGGTTTATCCATGTTGAAATCTTTGACTAATCACATAGGGCGGTTCATTGATGTGTGAACATGTGTCCCTATGTTGGTGACTCTTCAAAGCTATGCCTATAGCTGTGTGAGAACATAAAGATTGACAAAATTTTTTTAGCAGTCTCACCATAGTCATGACATAGGAAGGGATAGCTTGCACCACAGCCTTAATCAACACCTCTTTACCAGATTGAGACAGAAAGTGCTCCTTCCAGCCCTCCAACTTATTAAGCACCCTCTCTTTAATCCATTGAAGAGCCATCTTCTTTGACCTACCCCACTCTGCTGGGATTCCCAGATATTTATCTGGAGAGTCCCAAATAGGAATATGGAGAACATTAGAGAGAGATTGTTTAACCAGAGGAGAAACACCACCCCCACACACCAATCCAGATTTCTGCAAGTTTATCACTTGACTGAGCGTGATAAATAAGTTAAGAATTCTCACCACTTGATAAACTTCTTTAAGAACTGCATTGCCAAAGATAATGGCATCATCTGCAAAAAACAAATGGGTTAGTAAAGGAGCTCTAGGAGCTAGTTTCAATCCCTCAATCAGACCAATAGATGAGTAGTGAGATATAAATCTTGAGAGCACATCAAACACCAGAATGAAAAGATAAGGAGAAAGAGGATCTCCTTGCCTAAGACCTTTAGAAGGATAAACAGAGACACTTCTAGAACCATTAACCTGAAACTGGTACCTAACAGAAGAAACAAGAGACAACACAAGACTCACCCACCCTTCACAGAAACCAAAAGCAAAAAGAACTGCTTTAAGGAAAGACCAATCAACCCTGTCATATGCTTTATTCATATCTAACTTAATAGCAAAGCCTTGACTCTTAGCTCTAGATTTATTTTTGAGAAAATGAAAAGCCTCTTGGGCAACTACAAGATTGTCCTGGATAAGTCTCCCCCACAAAAGCACTCTGCTGGGGAGAGATGAGAGAGTTAAGAAATGGTTTCAACCTTTTAACCATAATCTTAGAAATAATTTTGTAAATGAAGTTACAACAACTGATAGGCCTAAGCTGGGAAATAGACTCAGGGTGTTGCACTTTAGGAACAAGAGCAACAAGGGTGTCATTGATAGTGAAACCTATAGCACCAGTTTGGAAAAATTCCAACACTGCAGCTAAAACATCAAGTTTAATCTTGCTCCAATTTTTCTAGTAGAAGTGTCCATTAAGCCCATCAGGACCAGGAGCTTTCTGAGCACCCAAAGAAAACACCGCTCTCTCAACTTCTAATAAGGACACAGGAGCCATGAGAGACAAGTTAGCATCAGCAGAGACATCATTAGGAACAACAGCTAAACACTCAGGATCAATAGCTGGGGTAGAAGCACAATAAATATCCTTAAAGTACTCAACCACAGCTTTCAACACACCTGAATGGCCTTCCACCCAAACACCATTAGCATCCTTCAATCTATAGAGAGTATTTCTGTCTCTTCTTTGCACAGTAGAAGCATGAAAGAATTTAGAATTTTTATCTCCATTATGCAACCACTGAACTCTAGACCTTTGACCCCAATACATTTCTTCTTGCTTCCAAAGAACCTCAATTGCTTTCCTAATTTCCTGAATCTCAGACCAATTACTAGAAGGGTTAACACCATTAAGAAGCTTTTGAAGTTGAACTTTTAACTTAGTAATCTCAAGAGAAGCATTCTTAAACGTAACAATTTCATCCCTAGGGTTGCTAGAACAAGTAAATTTATTTCCCTTTAGATCCATATCCATAAGGCCATTAGAATTCAAGAAGTCTCTAAACAGAGCCATTCTAATAGGAGCAACAGGAAGAGAACCATCCTTCTCATTAGCAGAAATCATTTCATTAAAATCCCCCACACAACACCAAGAACCCCCACTCAGAGGGTTTAGGTTAGAAAGCTTACCCCATAAGTGTCTTCTCTGTCTAAACAATGGATTCCCATAAACAAAAGACATCTCACACACATGCCCTGTCTTCTTTTCCTTCACACCAGTATGAATATAGTTCCTACATGAATCCAAGATTTGGATATGATAGGAATTATTCCAAAATAAAGCAAGACCACCAACAATACCATTAGCAGGAACACAGAACATATTTTTGAATTTAAGCTTCCTACTCACTCTTTCCACACGATCCTTTTGGGCTCTAGTTTCCATAAGGAACAGAATAGCAGGCTTTTGACCCTTCATGAGGTCCTGAAGCTCTCTACTTGTCGTGGTAGCCGCCAAACCACGACAATTCCAGCTAATTATAGTCATAATGACTTAGGGGGCTTGCTTTGGCACGCCTCCTCTGCCTTAATAACATAAGATCCTATACAGAAACTCCCAAAAGGATTATCAGGAATCTCCACCAGATCCTCTCCCATATCTTCAGAAATGAATTTATGTTTCTTATAATACTTTTCCCCTTTCCCCTTATCTTTGCTTAATAAACTAACATTGGTTCTCTTTTTCAGGCTCATTCCAACTCCCATACAAATAGCCAGAGCATTCTCCTCATCAACACCAATCTGAGCAGACTCCTTAGAAGATTCCTCCTCTTCGTCATCAGAAGGTAGATCTACTGTATACTCTACCCTTTTGCTTTCTTTTTGAGGATCTCTCCACTCACTATTCGTCAAGATTGGTTGGTTTTGAGAAAGAGGTATGAGGGTGGGATTAGGACTTTCTTCCTGACTAGAAAGGTTGATAGAGGGGATAGTGATGGGTAAATTAAGTTCTCTTTGGTTAGAAGTAGGGCTATGTTGTGTGATTGGGATTGTGTTTGGGCTATTTCTGTTTATGGTCCTGTAGACTTCTACATGGGGTAGTTTATTATTAGTGTTATGGCTATTGTTAATGTCAACAATACACCCAGCCACATAAGTTCTAACTAAGCTAATATCACCTCCAAAAGGGTGATTAGTAGAGTCTTGTTGAATAACAGGGGTGGGAATAGGGTTAGGGTAAGGTCTCTCTTCAACAAAGTGCTTTCCCATTCTCATATTAATATCATGATAATGCTTTCTCATCTTTTCCTCCTCACTTCCATTATTAACAGACATAGAATTATCATTACCCTGTAGATTACTAGAAGAAGTGGCAATATTATCAGGCTTCTTGATAAGGTCTCTTCCTAAGAAAAACATAGATCTAGGAGCAGATACACTCAACCAGGGGCCATACTTTGGTTTCCCCGGCCTGCCAGGAATTGTAGCCAGAGGATAAATACAAGACTTGACTTCATGACCCACTTTACCACACTTATAACAGAGAGCTTGCAACCTTTCATATTTGTAATTAACCCAAAGTCTAGGTAACACACCTCTAGGTATCCAACAACCAGTAGGCAATTGTTTATCAAGAGGTAAAGACACTCTTCCTCTAATAAAATTTCTGAGAATCCTACCCTCTACAAAAGGACTCTCAATCTCAATAACATTACCAACTTTACTCAAGATAGTAGTAGCATTTGATATATTCATATTTTCTAGAGGCAGATTATGGATTTGGATCCAAAAAGGGGATTTATTGAACACAATAGCTTCACAGGAAACTTTAGGACTCCATTGTTGCAGACACAACAGGTTATTCAATACAAACCATGGAGCTTTTCTCATAACTTCTTCTGCATCCTCCACTCTTGTAAAGTTAAACAGAAATTTATTTTGACCTAACTCAGAGATATGTAAGCCAAGAAACATATTCCAAGCTTTAGCCAAAATTTCCTTCACAGCTTTAACATTCATATGTTTATCACTATAGATATACCCAACAAGGGCTCTATTTAACAAAGCATCTTCATTTTGTGTTTCAGGAAGGAGAGCTTCTTCTAAAACCTCAGGGTTCTCACCGTAGGGATGTTACAGTGAGATGAAGAAGCCATGACGCAACACAAGACAACCAACAACAACAACAACAACAGGAGACTGTTACACTAGAACCCAGGAACTAACAGAAAAGAACAACACAGACCACAAAACCAGGATACTAAGAAAGAAGACACAACACAAAAGGAAACGACTAACCAACAGACAAATAGCCTAAACTAAATGCTCTTTAGCTCTTTTGCTACAATAAACATGCTCTTTAGCTCTTTTGACATTTTGATACTTGCTCTTTAGCTCTTTTATATGCTCTTTTGCTCTTTTGTTACTACTACTACTAAAAGCGACCTAGACTCACAAATGAAACTACTAATGAGAATTTAGGCTCTTAATATCGAGAAATTTGTTTGATATCTCGTTATGCTTGTAATATCGAAGAAGAAGAAGATAGTAATATCTTCACAAAATCAATGAACCAAAAGGACAAAGGAACAATGAAGGAAATAATAATCCAACAGAAGAAGGAAATATCTATCAGATACAAACAAATATCTCCTTTTGAGTTAGCTTAAAATTTGACAACACATGAGATCCACAGGACACACTTTCCATAGTAAATTAACCCACTGGTTAATAACTAACAAAGACCCAAAGGTAACCAAACCCTAGCGGATACACCCTAGGAACTCCATCTCTCTGATACTTAATCCAAATTTTTAACAATGATTTTAGTTAGCGTCCATAGTACTTATTTTTTTGATCAACTAAATTTGTAGTATTTTAGTAATGGGTATTGATCGTCTATCAGGTATGGGCACTTGCATATCCAATGACGGTTTTGTTTTTCCCACTCTCTCCTACTCAAAACACACCCCATAAGGGTGTGAAATGACCAAAAGGTCAGCCAAAACGTCTTTTTTTTCAAGAAATTTCATGTGTTTGAACACGGGTCTTCGAACCCGTTCGAACGACATCGTTCGCATGAGTTAAAAATTGACTTCACACTTTCTTGTGCGTAATTTCACCTGTTCAAATAGGGTCACTCGAACATGTTCGCATAACCTTGTTCGAACACCCTATTTTATTTCGTTCGTATGTTGTTAACCGAGACAACAATAATGGACCCTCGCACCACATTCACCAACTTTATTGCGTTCGCATGTTGTTGTTCGAACGTGTTCGAACAAGGTCGTTCGAACCGTCATTAAACACGTCATTCACAGCGTTTCACGCTAGATTATTTTTGGAATAAAATTTATTAAGGGGTGTGAAAGAGTAGGAAGGGGTGGGGAAAGTAATATCCTCCAATGAATATATTGGTTTGGGCCTTTGCCCTTTTGGTATTGAAATCAATACATTTTGACCAAAAAAAAAAGTTGCTCCCCATATATGAGCGAGTTTAGGTACCGACACACAGGGCCGACCCAACACTAAGTGAGGCCTAAAGCGACCTCCGTAAATGAGGCCCTTTTATATTCTAGTAAAATATTTTTGTACAATTATTTTATTTTTATTTAAATTTAACCTTTCGATCTTTTTGTGATGCGAAATCATTTATCAAACTATTGTAATCAGTTTCACTTAGCAACTCTTTTTCGATCGATAAAAAGCTAATCCATTCGATCTTTGTTGAGACATCACTGATCTAAATTAAGATTTTATTAGTTTTAGTTTTGAGAAACTTCTTTTCGCCGAAGCAACAATTACAATAACTGTTTACATTGTTCTATAAGTAACAAAGACATTTGCAAGAGAATCAAGTCTTAATATATAATTGCTTATCTAAAAAAAAGTCTTAATATATAATTAAGTATGTCAATCAAAGTATTATTTTCAACTTGTATAATTTCTCTCAAAATTTTCAAATCTAAAAATAAGTCCGATCCATCAATGTAAGAGTTGTTGTCATGTTTTATTGAACGTTATAACAAATAACAAAATCTAAAAAGCACAAGTAAAGTAGAGACTCACTTGCTCATGTTCTTATCAATTTTTTAAACCACAATGGTGGAGAAGAAATAGTAAAAATGCTAAATTGAAAAATCAATAGTCTCAAATTGAAAAACCAACAGGCATATTGAAAATGGAAATAGAGAAATTTTAGTTGAATTGATTTGAAGCCATTAATTGAAGAATTTAAATTGAAGAAATCTAAAATTGAATGGAGAAGGAATCAATAATTTATGAGAGAGAGGAAAACAAAACTATCACATCTACTATATTATACGCGGCTTGGCATTTTTAGCGCCAAAATGCCGCTTTGTTTTTTTTTTTCTTTGCCTTTTTTCTTTCACTTTTTTTTTTCTTTTTTGATTTCTTCTTCTTCTTGTGTAGGTGCTTTTAGAATGAAGGAATAAATCAGATCCCTCACCAGTGAACCACTAAAATTGATCGTAAGAAATTATATAAAATACTATGAGTCGTTAAGATTAAATCAACTGGTATTAAATCTCAATCGTTGATGAATTTTTATACTACATCCTACGATCATATTTAATGCTTCACCAGTGAGGGATTTGATTTTCTTCTTCACCCTAGAGGCACCCGTATATTTTAAGGTTATGCTTTTTTTCTTTTTTATATTTTAAGGAGTACTTTACAATCTCTAAAAATTTAAGATGTTTAAACATGTGAAGTTTATTCTTTAATAATCGATTGGGTGAATATATATTTTTTCATTTTATGACAAAATATGTATATTGAGATGCTAAATAGTGTGATTTGGTGTACTTTATAGTTCAGAGTAAATTTTAATTATACAAAAGTTTGTTCCTTGATAACCGGTTTGGTTAAAAGATTGTGATAAAAACGTAAAAGTTGAAGAGGGTTAAATTAGGGTTAAGAGAAATGAAGGAGAATAGCCAAAAAGAGAAAACAAGATTGAAAATAATTTCCATTTTTCTCAAACCCGTTACCGTAAAACTGTGATCACGGATTTGCTAACCGTTGGAATGTGTTGAAATTTGGACAACAGGTACGTGAGAGATAGTTCTTGACTTTCACCTTTTGGATCGTCGAAACAATGTATGAAGTGAGAGATATTGGCTTTGTACTGAAGAACCATATTGTGGTATTTTTCATCTTCTTGTTCTCATTTGTAGGCTATTGTGCTTTGTTGTTTTGACCGGTTGTTGGCAATGTGTGTGCACTTTTTTGAGACTCTCTTGTAGACTTTTTAATTATATTGAAGCATTTTCATTGGTTTGGACGACCTCTAATTTTTACCATTGTTTGAGTTTTCACGTTAAAATATAAGTGTTCGTTGTGGTTTTTCTATTCATTCTCCTTGCTTCCGTATATATTTGTAATTGCTCCTCATATGTTCTTGCAAGTTTGGAAAACACGACAAATGACCTCATCGGTGTTTGTCCACGAATTCATCTTCTATTAACTCCCTAGAAGAATCTACTGAGGTCATCGAAATTGTTTAGATTCAGCAAACAAGATTACTAGAGGTGGTCCCCTAAATCGATTGGAGTTTGGTTTCTAAGTAATGTAGGTATGATTCTAGCTATGAGTGTGACAAAGCTTTTTGTGTGTCATCCAATTATACTAGTTCGGTCATAAGTGACTCAGGCCATCACATTCACATTACTCATTCACTTGTTAAAAGATTCATAAATATTGAGCATAAACAAAGTAGCAGGTTCGAGTGCTTAATTATAATAATTTTTCTGCTAGTAATTATAGGTACCTTTTTCTTTATAATTAATTATGTTTAGGGGTTGCCTCCTTTTCAAAGCTCCTTATAGACTAGTGTCAATTACTACCTTTACCATAGCTAGTGAGAAGTGGACATCTTTGACCTATGGAACTAAAATCCACACGATACTAGTAAATGATTAAACCTTAATTTCCAATTGAAGAAATAGAATCCAATCAAAATCAATTTTTTGAAATAACTTATTCTGGAGATTTTTTTCACCTTACAACTGCTAAGCGCTTAAAAGGAATGCAAACGAAACTTGACATAATAATGAATTAGTAGTCTTAATAGGTGTCGTTTTCAATCTAGCTAACTAGCTAGCTTACATTATGTTTAAGGTGAAGTAAATAAGGAGCTACTTTTTTAAGCAATTCAAATTATGTTCTTTCTGAAAATTGAATCAAGTTGCGCTTTCAACTTCAAGGGATCTTAGGTAACTTGGTTTTACTACTCATAAAAAAAACTTGGGTAAATATTCACTTTGGACCCTCAAGGTGTTAGGTGATGTCAATTTGGTCCCTCACTTGAACAAATATGCAAAAAGATCCTCCTTTGTTCATTACGTAAATGCATCACTTTAGTCTCTCATGTTAATTGTCATCGTTAACTCCATCAAAGTTGTACATGTGGCACGTTTAGGCAGCTGTTGTTTTACCAATTTAAAAGTTCGCACGGACCAAAATGACAGTAAGTTGTACCTTTAAAGGACTAAAATGAAAGTAAGTTATATTTTTAAGGGACTAAAACGACAGTAAGTTACACCCAACGTCACGTAAGCAACCACTATGGCACTAAACGTGCCACATCTGCAACTTAGATAGAGTTAACAATGATAGTTAATGTGAGGGATTACGGTGACAGATAGAATTAACAGTGGAGGATACATGTGAGTCTCACTACTTTGGAAATGAGACCGATTAATATAGTGGGGCCACATAAGTTTTAACCAATCACAAAATGAGTGTCATAAAGAGTGTGCAAAAGAGAGTGTTACGTTGCTAATTGCAACAAAGTAAGTATAGTAAGCAATATTAATAACATTTGCTTTGAACAAGCTAACAACATGTTTTCTTGCATGAAAATACAATTCAATTCTCGTTCTTGTACAAAAAAAATTATCTTTCTTGTATTTTCCAATGAACAACATTACAATTCTTAAAGGCCTAAACAACTAATTGAGAGTCGCATTCTAACCACAAAGACATCCAACCTTTATCAAAAGCAATCTCAATAGCCAACATGGCTCCAGTAAGCTCAGCATGAAGGGCGTAACTATTACCTATCGGAGCAGAAAACACCCAAGAACTGCAGCACTCCTGTCTCTAAAAATACCCCCACAAGCAGCTGGACCAGGGCTCCCTTTGGCAGCTACATCTGTATTGCACTTAATCATGTAAGGGGAGGGAGGGGTCCAATATACCTCTTTGATGGTAGAGGAATTTCTGTAATTACCATTGACATTAAAGACTTTTATAATCATAAATTCAGCAGTAGTGGAAGACATTTTGGATTTAGAGGCATATTTCCTGCTAACGTCACACTGGAAATAATTAAATTGATAGCAGTATGTAAGGGGATCACGTGATTATCAAATCTAGCTTGGTTCCTGCAATACCATATCACCGAAAAAATGTTAACAATAGCAGCACAGACAATATCACTTAATTGAGGACTCCAACCATGGGAAGTCAGGGATAGAATGCTTTGGAAGGAAGTAGTGTCAATATTGAGGCTTAGGAGACCGCCAAGCCAATTCCAAATGCATTTAGCAAATGGGCAGGCCAGGAACATGTGATTAGTAGTCTCAGAGTCATTACCACAAATGCTACAAACAGAAACCACTGTGCAACCTCTATGCCAGAGTTGGTCATCTGTAGGCATTTTATTATGTATAGCCCTCCAACGAATAAATGATTTTGAAGGCGGAATACCGTTCTTCCAAACTGTCTTAGTCCAGGGGACAATCTGCCCAGCAGGAGTGTGGAAAAGGAAGGAATTCCTGAAAGTCAGATCTCCTGTAATAGAGCAATCCCACATCAATTGATCATCCACCGGGGTATTAAGAATAACAATTTGCTGAATTTCGGTGCAAAGTTGGGGGAAATGATTTATGAAGTTCTTCCTATTTCTATTTTTAACATAAAGCAGTCTTATTGCTCCCAAGATATTAGTGCATGATGAATGGAAAACTCCTCTCTTATGGTAGCTTTCTCAATGCTATTTTATACTACTCAGCTTAAATATAAGAAAAAAAGAAAACTATGTGTTTGTTCAAATATAGATCAAATACATAGACTTTTTTGTTTATATTTTTTGAAAAAGGGGGTGATGTAGGAAGAACTTTTGGCTCTCTCAACTTCAATTGCAATTATTCTTGATATAAATAGGTGGATCTAAGAGGCCATTGATGCATGTGTTTACTCTTTTAAATCAGTATACACTTTGCTGCTCCTTACAACTCCTGCAACATTCATTTGAGTCTTATGTTCTAGATAAACAGTTGAAAGCCATCCTCTGCCTAAGGTGGCCGTAGCTTTTGTAGGACGAGTTCTTCTAATTAGACTCTCATCTCGAGTTAATCTATTCTAGAGGGGATTATAGCTAAGGTGTGGCACCATGGTCATGTTCTATATGTGGAGAATTAGGAGACAAAGAGGCACTTAGTGTTCAGTTAATGTATTTAGTGTTTAGGTGAATATTTGTCCAATTGATCTCCCTACTCTATTCTCCATTTTTTCATAGCGGTGCCATAAAATAAGAAGGTTTTTTTTTATTAATATGGTTTGACATGTTGTCTTCTAGACAATATGGAAAACTACACCTTCCCTGCAATTAAGCTTTCTTCATGAAATGACTCATTGCTAAGGCTTCGTCGAAATATGGTCTTTTATTTTATAAATGGTATGTGAACCCCTTGAAATGCAACATATATATATGAGTTACCGTTTTTCTAGATCTACTACTTATTATCTAGGAGAGGCGTTTGTACCTCTTAGTGAATTTTGCTTATGTATTTGTACTTTGTTGGGTCACAAAGAGAGTCTAAAACACCAGAGGGATCTCCACATTGAGTCAAGAACACATAAGTGTAGTTGATACCACCTCTTTTCACCGAAACATTTAGGCATTAGATATGTGAATCTCTTCACTTTTATATTACACAACATCTTTATTTCTATCCAATGTAAAACTTTTTACTCATACTTAATACTCCAACATCACTATGCGTTTATGTGTTTTTTTAGCTCTCTTTTGTTTTGAGGGATGTATCATTTTATTGAGGTTTGAGTACCTTTTTATTCTTTAATAATAGTATCATTTTTCCGTTTTAAAAAAATACTAATATATAGTCGATAAAAAAAAGTTTCCATAGAATAGTATTTCAACTTCCATAGATCTCTCTAAGGCTGGTAAGGAGGTTATGATAAAGTCTGTCTTGCAATCTATTCCTACTTATTTTATGAGCATATTTTTACTTCCTTCTTCTCTTGAAGATGAGATATAAAGTCTAGTCTAATTAATGGTTTTTAGTGGGGAGGAGGGGGAGCAAATAATAAAGGTATTCGGTGGATATCTTGGGACAAACTTTGTATGGACAAGAATCATAGCGGGATGGGGTTTTGAGTCTGTATGTGTTTAATGTGACTCTTTTGGGTAAGCAAGATTGACGTCTCATGTCTTATTCTAATTCACCGGTTGCGAGACTTTATGAAGCCAAATATGATCTTACCTGTGATTTTAGGAGTGCTCTGAAAGGTAGTAACTCTAGAATTGTTTGGCGTAGTACTCATGAGGCTCGGTTGTTTCTTAATGAGGGGTGTCGGTGGCGAATTGATGGTTCTCAAATTCATGTTTTTGGCACGAGATGGACGACCGACCTTAGACCAATTACTGCAACTGACTCATCTCATTTCAATCATTTCCTTCGTGTGTCTGATTTGGTTGATTCTACCTCTAAATCATGGAAGATTGATATTATCCAAATCTCCAGTTGCTTAGTCTATATTGAGGACACCTCTTTATCATTTTGTTGTTGATGATATGCTTTTTTGGGAACCTGACAAGTCAGGTTTATATTCTGTGAGGAGTGCATACAAGTTGTTGATGAATAGAGTTCTTCACACAGAGCATATACAATTCATAGGTAACTGGTCAGCCCTTTGGAAATTAAAGATTCCCTATTGTGGCGCTTATGCAGGAACGTTTTACCTATGCGGTGTAATCTTTTTCATCGTCACATCAATGTTGTTGCGGACTTCCCTTGGTGAGTCGGGTTTGCTGAAACCAAAGAGCATCTATTTATCTCTTGTCCTAAAGCTGCTGCTTGTTCAAATGTTTTAGGAATTGCTCATTTGGTTAACAATTTTGTTGCTGATTTTACTATTTTTTTCTCAGCCCGTGCTGAGTAGTGATTCCAAAGTGGGTTGGTGCAAGACCTTTGGAGTTTGTGGCATAGAAATGAATGTGTTTGGAATTATAAGAAGGTTGATGTTGTTATTATTATCTGGACAGGGTTCTTGTCTCTGTAGTGATTGGTCTCAGACTCGCAGTCTCGGGAGTCTCGTTGGTGCTAGCAGCAGCTCTTGCCCCGGTCCTAGTGAGGTAAATGGAGCAAGCCTTGCCACAGTTGTGTGAAAATCAACGTTGACGCCTCATTCTCTTTAACTGAAAATAAGGTGGAGATTGGTTTGTGTATCTGTGATCACTTGGGGAATTTCATTCGAGCCAAAACTCACTGGTTTACCCCAATGACAGATGTTCTATTGGGTGAAACAATGAAGTTGCATTTGGAGATCAATTGGGTTCGTGAACTGGGCTTTAAGAATGTAATTTTTGAGATAGACGTGAAGATGGTGGTCGATTCTTTTAGTTCTAGCTTGTAAGACTTTGTTTTGTTTTTTCAATAATAACTCTCATGTAGAGTTCACTAGGAGGAATGCTAATAAGGTTGCTCATTTACTTGCAATGGTGGTCTTATTTACAGCTAGTCTTCAAAAGTACTATGACATACCTTCATGTATTACTGACCTGATTATGAATGAATTGCATTGAGTGCTTATTGTAAAAAAGTAAAATATATATTGCCTATTTTATTTTATTTTTGACAAGAATTTTTTTTGCCTATTAAGCGAAATGATATGTGACCTGTAAGCAAAGGGAATTGAAAATGTTATCGTTGAATTGAGCTCATTACTCATTAGAGAGGTCATGTGAGGGGAGAGTCGTGAAAGGGTAATAATCTTTATGAAGAAGACCATTTTGATTTAGAGAATCAATTTATCCAATATCTATCGATCATTTCACCAAGTCAAAACTGCCTTGACCTCTCATTTAAGAAGAACAGACAAGAAAAAATTCTCCTCCTCTCAAATCCAATATCTAGGTGTTTATACTATGCTTTTGAGAGTGTAGAGAAGAGTTAGTAGTGGTCTAGTGGAATGCTATATATGTTAATATCAACGAAAAGGCTTTCAGTTTGAGCTGACTCCAACAATATTCCACCACTTTAATTTACTAAGCAAATAATATCTATATATCATTGTGGAATTTTTGATTTTATTTCGTCCACTGAACTGTAATCGATGTTTCAACTTCAACCACTTCCCTTCCCATGTGTGGAATTCTCATCGTTTCCCAATAACATAAGTAATCACCATCACACAAATATATTTACATGAAATTTATAAGATTTTGGTTAGATGTGTAATATATATGCAGAAAATTATGTATCTTTTTGTAACTATTTATGTAGAAAATTATATTTGTTATTACTTATTAGATATATTTTTTTCTCTCGCAATTTTGTCTCTCAATTTTATCAAGTCCACAATTTGAGTCCCCCGTTTAAATTGTCATCCATTTTTTTACAAAACAACTAACGTGACAGGTGCGTATCGTGCTGACGTAATCATTGAATATTGACGTGACATGTACATGTCATGCAGACACCCAATGCTATACAAAATATACACTTAATACTCTTAGTTTAGTCTAATAACTAGTATTTTACCCGTGCATACGCACGGGTGATACTGTATTTGTTATAATTTTCTATGAAATTATTAATACGTTAAAAGTTACAAAATGTAATAAAAGAAAAAGGAACAACTTCATAAAAGACGATATTTCAAATTTATTAAAATAGTTGTGTTGCAAAAATAATTTTAAAAAAAAAGTCGGTATCATCTTATAATATAAATAATAGAGGTGTAATAATAAAAAAATAATGTCGGTATCTTCTTATAATAATGGCGCTCCCGTTGGCGCTTCCGTTGGCGCGCCTGTTGGTGCTCTCGTTGGCACCCCCATTGGCGCTTTTGTTGGCTTTTCCATTGGCGCTCCCGTTGCTACTCCTGTAAAAAGTGGATGGATTTGCTAGCGGTATCGCTTATTTTGACTATCAGTAGTGGTTAAATTAATTGAATTTAGGAGTTTTGAGTAAATTAAAGTAAATAATAAATTCTACATGATTTAATATTAAGTTTATTAAGTTTATTATTTACTGCTTTTGTAGAAGAAATAAATTTAAAAATAAAGTGTTTTTTTAGAAAAAAATTGTCCGCGCTCCCGTTGCGCTTATGTTGGCGCTCCCGTTGGATTTTTTTAGGAAAAATAGTTTTGAAATATTTGCTAGCGGTATCACTTTTTTAGACAAATAGTAGTGGTTAAATTAATTGGGTTTAGTAGTTCGAGTAGATTATAGTAAATAGTAAATTCTACATAATGTAATATTAATTTAATCAATTTTATGTAATTACTGATTTTTTACAAAATTAGTAATTTTGTAAAAAAGATTTTTGGTAGTGGGTGTTTTGATTATGTTGATAATAGAGAGAATTGGAAAGAGAGAGAAAGGGAAAGAGAAAAAGAAAAGTAGGTTTTAAAGTGAAATAAAAAAATAAAAAGATGATGTGAGAGTGGGACCCACTAATAATAAAAGTGAGTGAGAGTGAAAAAGTAAAAGAAAATAATTGAAATGACACTTTTATCCCTAAGATTGAGATAAAAGTAAGGGATAATTTGGTATTTTTGGTAGTGGGTTGATTGTTAATATAGATAGTAGATATACATAAAATATAAATATGTGAACACCAAATGATTATGCTAGCACGACATACGACTGCCACATCAGCATTTTCGTAAAAAATTGGATGACGATTTAATAGAGGGACTAAAATTGCGGATTTGATAAAATTGGGGGATCAAAATTGCGAGAAAAAAATGGGGGACTAAAATTGGAGATAAAATTAGAGAACCAAAATTCTGAAAAATAAAATAAGGAGACTAAAATTGTAAATTCGATAAAATAAGGAGACCAAAAGTACAATTATGCCCATATTTTTCCTATACTTGAGTTCTATAGTTAAAAGACTCAAGTATCTACCACTTGTGCTTCTCAGTACTTCTTCCTTCTTTCTTTTTTGTTGGTGATCTTCTTCCTTCTTTCTAGTAAGACACAAAGTACTAACAACTCTCCTTTACGTTTTCACAAAATTTTAACAAAAAGTTTAACCACGTTACGTAATTACTTTTGATACATACATTAATTAATTGCCTATACATTTTTACTACATAAAATAAAATAAAAAGACCCTTGCTTGAAATAAAGAAAAGAAGCAATTTTAATGGATGGAAGTCAGGGTCAACGGTCAAATAGATATATTTTGATTGTTAACCATTCAAAATTCAAATGCTTATATAGTCAGACAACCTACCTATGTTACCAATTCCATTTGTCCATTAACTTAGAGGAGAATGTGTACTAGAAGGAACATTTTCAATCAATTATTATTATTGCTTTGTGACATGACTTCGCTTCATTGCATGGGTTGGTATACTCAAAATTGGTCTTGAATTTCTTTGTACTAGATTAGGCAATGGTCAGGTTAGAGAAGAGAAGCCAGCTGGTGGGGAATTGAACAGAAACTAGAAGACAAGTTCCACAAGCTTTAATATGGTAAATCAAATCTAGTTTCATTCATTCAAATAGACACGTCCATGATATAGCTCACTGTACTAATTGGTGCTGCATAGACTTCAATAGTTATATACAGCTCAAATGCTAGCAACCAATTTAGTTACTTTCCTCTGCTATGTTCTCTGTTAGACACAGTAACCACTTTGATATATAGGTGGTGATAGGGGTGGACACCGGTCGGTTACGGCCGGATTCGGTCCAGAAACCCCCGATCCGTCGGAACCCGCGGTTGAAAAGATGAGGCCCATCTCCGACCGTTTTCTCTATCGGTTTGTTCGGGTGGCGGGTATGGCGGTTAGACGGGTGGTTGGGTGGGTTCCATCGGTTATTAGGTGAAGAAGAATAGAAGAAAGGATGCAGAACTTCTACCATTTTATCAATGGTTTTTCGTTTTTTCTCACCGGTAGAATAAACAGATGAAGAAGACGATGAGTTGAAGAAGAAGAATAATTTTAAACATAAAATATAATAAGTAAAAAGTGACACTGACAGATAAAGCTATAATATAATTTAATAGAGACTTGCTATTGCTCTGAGTCAAGCGTAACCTACTTGCCTAGCTATACACTTTAGTACTGCTTTGCAAACTGCAAGCTCGCATAGTAATAGTGATGTCTTTTCACCTACAACAGCTAATACCTATTATCTAAATTGTATTTTGGTCGGTTACGGTTACTGCTTGTTTATACTAGGTGCATCCGATTTCGACCATTTCAATCCGTTGCTACCCTACTTCATTTAACCGATTGATCAGAAATCCGAAATAAACCAACCGAGGGACACAAATATTCAACGGATACAACGGTTTCGGTCGGACAAAAAAAATCTGTCCACCCCTAGGTGGTGAATTTATTCTTCAAAGTTGATAGACCATGACCTAATCGATGTTGTTGGTTTGACCAAAAAATAGAGAAAAACAAATTTATGTATATCAAAACCTAAACTATATTCATTTCTCTTTATTCAGAAGAAAGAAACTTTGGTTGAAAAAAAAAATTGGTTGTAGGCTATAACACCTATTTTCAAGCAAATTTTGTCTCTATTGTTTTTTGATATGGCTAATTAGTATTTTATTTGTTTGTCTCCATGATGGATTGTCTTAGGGCTGTTTGGATAGAGTTTATTTTGAGTTTATGAAAAACAATTTATGGAAATAAATAAGGTTTTATGGATTATTCATAAGCTTGTCAATGTAGTTTATGGATAAACAACTTATGGAGATATAACTTTTCTTCTCGATGGTTTTGCCTCAAAATGTTTTAACTTTTAACAAATCGTCCTTCCTTCTCTTTGCAAAAAAAAACTAGTAGGATACCCGTGCATACGCACGGGTGCTGTCATGTTCTTTTTATGAATGAACTTAGAGAATATTTAAATAGTTTGAACATTACCCCGTAAAAATAAAGACAAATTTAAAGTAGATGAAAGACGAGTTTCAAATAAAAAATAGATAAATATAAAAATCTAAATTGTAAAAATATCATTTAAAAATAATTTTACATTTATCCCGTGTTTTTTTATATATCAGTGCAGCTATCTCATGTTTATATATATATATATCATTGCAGTTATCCCTGTATTTTTTTATATATTAATGAAGTTATCCCGTGTTTTTTTATGTATCAGTGCAGTTATGTCATAGTTTCAATTGATTATTTGAGTCGATTTAGTAGATTATAGTATATAGTAAAAGATAGGTAGTAGATTATCAATAAGAAATATTTATCCCAAGTTTTTTTATATATCGTTGATAATTATTTGTCCTTTTTAGGTATTTGTGACAAATATTTGTCACATGTGTTTTAAATGTTAATCAGTTTAAATAGTTATTAAGCCTTATTGTTGTTTTAGATAGTAGGTTTATAGTAGTCTTCAAAAATTACAATTATCAATGGCAAATATTAATCCCGTGTTTTTTTGTATATCATTGCGGTTATCCCGTGTTTTTTATATATCAGTCAGTTATCCTGTAGTTTCAATTATTTATTTTAGTCGATTCGTAGATTATAATAGATAGTAAAGTTAGATACTAAATTACCAATAAGAAAGATTTGTTTTATATTAATTAGTAGTTTAAATATCCATTAAGTCTTCGTATTTTTTAGATAGTAGGTTTATAGAAGTATTCAAAAATTATAATTATCAATAGCAAATATTAATCCCGTGTTTTTTTAAATATCACTGCAGTTATCCCGTGTTTTTTTATATAGCAGTGCATTTATCTCGTAATATCAATTTATTATTTTAGTTGATTAATTAGTATATTATAGTAGATAGTAAAATAGAAGAGAAATATATTATTTTAGTTGATCAGGGAAATACTATTTTTTCTTCTGGATGGTTTTGCCTCAAAATGTTTTAATGCGTCATCCTTCCTTCTCTTTGCTAAAAAAAAAGAATGGATTTAGTTTTATGAAGAAAATTAATAAACTCCCAATTGAAGTTGATGAAGAAAATATCCTTTCATTTGTCTTTCATCATTCGTACTTGTCTCAAACCCTCTCCTCCCCCTCTCCTCCAAACTCCCAAACAAGTCCTAAAGTTACTATTGCTAACAACTCCAAAAGTTACCAATGCTTCATTTTGATTGAAATTAGGGCTGGTTACCCCCTAAAGTTACTTTTTTTTTTTAGATAAGCAATTTCATTGATAGAAAGCACAAGAAGTGCCCAACTAATACAATGGGAAAGGGGAGGGCCTCCTCAAAACCTCCCAGAGCCAAAACCCATTGGGAAAAAGACTCTAGGAGGGAAAAAAAGAGTACCCCGCGCAAAGAATTGCACAACAGTGGGAACAAAACATCCTAGCCCACTGCTTCTCCCCCTTCTAGAAATTTTGATGACTTTAATACAAATACAGCCACTAATTAATTACAATAGAGAGTAACAACCCAAAGGGTTGTTGTACCAATCTGACCAGAGTGCGAAGCATTTCCTCCCCTTCCTCGCCTTAAACCAACTCCACGCTGAGTCCTTAATACCCGAGACCAATTTAGGAACCGAAGCCACCTCCCCGTTGAAGACAATTTTATTTCTCATGATCCAAATGTTCCATACCACCGATAGCCATATAAGATGCCTTACCCTTTTGAGTTTCCTTCCTTTCGTTAATTTTCCGAATTCCAAGAAGTGATTCACCACTTCCACAGAGTCAGTAATGTTTTCCCCTATCCACAAACTCACTTGCTGCCAAACTGTTTTACTTACTCTACATTCCATAAACAAATGTCCCGTAGTCTCCTCCTCCTCGAAACAAAAAACACAGCACTTATCCAAAGTAGAGCGTAGAATACCTCTCTCAAACAACCTCTCCCGAGTAGTGACCTATTCAACATTAATCTCCACCCGAAAATTAATACCTTTGAAGGCACGTCATTTTTCCATAATTGTTTCCATTGTGTCCCACCCCCTACCTCTCCCTCACCTCCGCCGTCCTGAACCAACGACCTCTCCGACCCAGCTACACCTATCCTAACCGTAGCACCAGCCACACCGACCGAACCTGCCACTGCACCTGCATCAGCAGAAAATCTGCTGTCTGTTACACCGATCCCGGCTGCACTTCTAGCCATTCCTTCCTCATCTGCATCTGCAGAAATTCTGCTATTTATTGCACCGATTCCTTCTGCATAACTGTCCAAGCCCTCCTCACCCACAGTAGCATCGAACCTCCCATCAGCAACTGCAGAAGCGTTGCTGCCAGTTGCTGCCAGACCCCCTGGCCTGCTGTCCGAGACATCATGTCCTTCGCCTCCCCCCTACTCGTAACCCCTGCACCAGAAACAGCGAGTAATTCGCATAATTTTGAATAACAACATTTCACCGAGAACCCGTTGATTGTATCAAGTTGACAAATCCATCTATCCGGTGATAAATCAATTGATTGGACCGATTGTAACAGCTGCATCAAATAATTAACATTATGTTCATCCACCGATCTAAACTCCTCCAACCAATGATAATTCCATCTCCATGCATTGTCCTCCCAAAAACCCATCTCTTCCACCACTATGTTCTTATTATTACTTCTGTCATATATTGTTGGAAAAAGTTCCGCAAAACTACTTCTCCCCAACCATTTGTCCCTCCAAAATTTCACTAGATTACCTCGCCCCAATTTGATTTTTACTATTTCTTCGAACCATCCTTCCTTCAATTTAGTTCCATTCCCCAATTGACATAAGTCCCGCCACCAAATAGATTTTTCCCCAACCTCTTCTATACTCCTCCTCATTTGGCCATCTCCCTTCCAACCCATATCTAGACTCCAATACTTCTTTCCACAACGGGTTTCCCTCCTCCGTAAGGATCCTCCACCTCCACTTGGTCAATAGTGCAATGTTGAACACCTCCAAGTTATTCACTCCAAGTCCACCCTTTTCCTTCGATTTGCAAATAGTTTCCCAACTTACCCACGCCATTTTTCTTGTCTCCCCATCACCACCCGATAGGAATCTTCTTTGTATCCTTGTAATCTCCTCTATTATTTTTTTCGGCGCTTTATAAAAAGAGAATAGGTACAAAGGTAAAGAAGCAAGTACCGAGTTGATAAGCGTAACACGCCCACCAATAGATAATTGTTTACTTTTCCAACTGTTTAACCTTGCCTCGATGGTATCCAAAACCAAAGTTACTAAAGCGCCTTTATTATTTCTTGCAATCCACATGTGAGATTGTTGCGTTTTATTTAAGGTATCAATCGAGCTTGTTCATTAAATTTTTCAACAGTAAAAATGATGTGTCGCATCACATTAGTGAAGGAGAAGTTACATTGACACAAGCAGTGTTTCAGGTATGTAAAGAAATTTGATTGAATAGTGTGATAGGACTAGTCAATAGACAAAAAGGTTGAAGGGGCCATGTCCTTTATGGGATGGGATATGCCTGCGATCATCATAAAAACACCTATGTAGCTGATGCTATATAATAGGTTAATAATATTGTTAGTGTTATCTTTTTTTATATATGCGGCTTGTCATTACTGCGTGGGAAATCCCGTTTTTTTTTTTTCTCTTTTCCCTTTTTTCCTTCAGCTTTTTTTTTTATTCCTTTTTTCATATTTAATTGTTATGCATTTATTTCTTTTTCTTATTTTTATATTTGAGGACTACTTTACGGTATCGAAAATTTTTTACATGTTTAAATATGCGAAGTTTGCTCTTCAATAATCAAATCGGTGAAAAAAAATATTTAATTTAATGACAAAATACAAAAAATGAGAGGCTAAATAGTGTACTTTGGTGTAGTTTATGGTGAAAGAATAATAACTTCGTGACAAAATACGTAAAGTGTGATGCTAAACAGTGTGTTTTGTGGTACCTTAGGGTTAGAAAAAATTAACATGTTCAGCTACATAAAGCTCATTACTCAATAACCCATTTGGTGAAAAAAATATAATTTCACGACAAAGTACGTAAAATGCGATGCTAAATAGTGTTTTTAGGGTATTTTAGCATCAATTTGTTTTAATTATTCAAATATGGGAACTTCGTTCCTCAATTTCAACTTTGTATATGTTCTTATATTTTATTAGTGGTTTTAAATCAAACTCTGCATTTTTTTTTGGTTACATTCAAACTCTGCATTATATTTACCTATGTGTTTCACTTTTAATTGTGTTGTCTTCGTTTCTCTCTAATTATGAGTTAACTTTTTATATTGCCATTTGATGAATATCGACAACATTATTAGAAAATCTAGACTTTTTATCTATGGAAGATCAATTTCAATTTCAATTTCAATTTTTTTTTCTAATCTTCTTATTAGAAAATCTAGACTTTTTATCTATGGAAGATAAATTATAATTTAATTTTTTTCACGGGTACTTCAGCCACATTTACGATAGAAATCTCCATCATATTATTTGAACTTTGTATACGTGCTTCTATTTTATTGGTGGTTTCCATCCAACCTTGCATGATACCCACGTGTTTCACTTTCTATTTGAGTTTTCTTCTTTGATTTGATAATTTTGCACCAACGAGTATTAGAATCATACTTAAATTGGTGTTTATATTTTTAACTTTCCTTTATATTTGAGAACCATGTCATAGCATTTACTATCACGAAAACTTGCAGCATTTACCCCGCGGGAATTTCAGCCACAATTACAATAGAATCTCCATCAACTTCCTTCAAATTCGCATAGCTTCTTCTATTTAATAGGTGGTTTTTATGAAACCCTGCATGATACTCATGTGTTTCACTCTCTAATTGTGTTGTCTTCTTTTCTTTCTAATTATCAGTTATGTTTTTACATTTACATTTACATTTGATGAATATTGAGTATGCTATCAAAATTCTTTAGACTTTTTCTTCTTATTATCTATGAGTTTTCAATTTCAATGTCTTTGTTAAGGCATCTTTTTAATCCCAATATTAGAAGCATATTTAAATTGATATTTATATTATTATCTTTCTTTTACATTTCAAAACAGCATTGCAACATTTACTCTTATGGAATTTCAGCCACATTGCTTCATTTTTTCATGTTTTCATATTTTAGTGAATGTTTATAAGAAGGTTTGCTACAGCTTTTTATTCATCATGTAGCTTAAATGAAATAAATCTCTTATTTCATTCTACTAATTTATTTCCAACTCCGTTGATTTACACGTGTTGGCACTTGGCATACATACACACATCACCCTCACTAATTCAACATTTTCTCATAATAAAAAAATTGTTTTCCACCAATCACTCTAGCTACTTCAACAATATCATATTCCATTACAATATCCATCATTTACTTGCATCATTTTCCATCTTCATATCAACACTTTCATTTACAAGGTCTGCAGAAAGGTGATTTTTCTGTCATAGTTCGCCAGGTAATTATTTTATCAGATTTTTGAGATGTGTATTTTAAGGTATTTTTGAGTTCAAAAAAAATTGTTATTGTTCAAATAGACGTAGTTCAATATTAAGTAACCGGTTTGGTAAAGAAAAAATAATTTTGTGATAAAATACATAAAGTTTGATGCTAAGTAGTCTATTTTGGAGTACTTTAAAGTCTATATTAAATTTTAGATGTTCAAATATGGGAAGTTCGTTCCACAATAACCGACTAGGTGAAAAAAAATGCATGACAAAATACGTAAAGTAATATTCTAAGCATTGTGTTTTTGTATACTTTAGAGTTTAGAAAGAAAAAAATTTAATTGTTCATATATGTGTAATTCGCTCCTAAATAATCGATTTAGTGATGAAAAAATAATTTCGTGATAAAATATGTAAAGTGCATTGCTAGACAATGTGTTTCCATAATTTAAGGAGTAGTTTCTGATGCGAAAAAATTTAGATGGTCAAATACACGATGTTCGTTCCTGAAAACCGATTAGGTGAAAAATTAATTTCATGACAAAATACTTAAAGTGATATGCTTTTTTTTACAATACGTAAAGTGAGTGCTAAGCAGTGTATTTTCAATTACTGTCGGCTTAACAAAAAAATTTATCTTTTCAAATATTCAAATTTTGTTCTTCAGTAACCGGTTTGGTGAAAAAAATAATAATTGTGACAAAATAAGTAAAGTGGCATATGCTAATTGGTGTGTTTTGGGGGTACTTTAGCATTTGGAAAAAAAAATTTATCTGTTCAAATACTCAAAGTCCGTTCCTATATAACTGGTTCGATTAAAAAAAATTATGTGGCACTAACCCGTGCAACTCACCCTTTTACTAATTTCACTACTTAAAAAATAAATTTCATTTTATACTTCCTCTGTTTATATTTTTTAGAACCATATTTTTCTGAACATTTTAAAAAAATAAATTACTTTTATACTTTTTTTCCTAATATTTTTTTAGAACCATATTATTGTGAACCTGAAATATCTATTGAATTCATTTAGTTCGATCACTATCACATCACAAATATATTTCTTAATTTTTTAGGATTTACGATTTATATGATTAACTTCTCTCTTCGTGTTTGGTTGTATCCCTCATTACTGAGAGTTGTGTCTTTTTGCAAAATATAATATATAATAAATATCTACTCCTGTAGGAACTTTAACTATATTTACAACAGAAACCCTCATAACTTTGTTTTAGGTACTTCTAATGTTCTTTTTAAATTTTACTATCTTATTATTAATTTATAGTTATAGTTTAATTTTTATTCACATTTATTTTACTATATATTTTACAAACCAACACCATTGGCCCGCTGACATAAACTACCTTGGAACACAGGGTAAACTAAGTGCTTTCAAGTTCAATTCCTGAAGGGGACGAGTTATGTACAGTTAAAAAAAGAAACCAATCATGAATGTTTATAACGAGGTTTGCTAATAAATGCGTAAAAAATTATTGCTCATATACACAAAGGATTTAATTAGCCAATTCCGTGCATCGCACGGATATGAGGTTAGTTTTTATGATAATGTAACGTAACACCACCAAGGAGATACATCCAACAAATTATAATTTGTGGATGAACTAGCAATCAAATTAGGCCATCCCAAAATGGTTTTTTTACCCCCTCCCTCCTCTCTCGCACCCCCCAAAATATCAAAACGGGCAAAAATACCCTCTGTTTTTAAAAAATAAATAAATTAACTTTCCCGGATTTACCTCAAATATTGGTAAATCCGATTCATAAATTTGGAAAAAAAACGGTTTCGTGGGGTTTCTCGGATTCACCTCATTGGTATAGGTAAATCCGGGAACCCCTCCTTTTTTTAATTTTATTTTTAAAAAGATACGCGTCTGTTACGATTTAAAATACGATACGAACGCGTTACGATATACGAGTAAAGATACGTCTAAATACAATCTAAAATACATCAAAATAGATGGGCAATCACGCCTATGACCCTACTACTCCCCATGACTTCCCGTCTACTGCTCCGAAAAATTCCGTGTCGGCGACTGATAGTGCAGCAACCGCTCTATGATCATGTGTAGCAACCGCTCTATGAGGAGCACTCGCCTGGCGTGACTGCCCGTCTATTTTGACGTATTTTATATCGTATTTAGACGTATCTTTATTCGTATATCGTAATGCGTTCGTATCGTATTTTAAATCCTAACAGGCGCGTATCTTTTTAAAAATATTTTTTTAAAAAAAAAAGGGGGTTTCCCGGATTTACCTCATTGGTAGGTAAATCCGGTTCACAATTTATGAACCGGATTTACCTACCTATGAGGTAAATCCGGGAATCCCCAACGTAATTTTTTTTCAAAAAAATATGAACCGGAAATACCATTTTGTGAGGTATTTCCGGAAATTTTTCTAAAAAGTTTTTTTTTTATAAAACTGGAGGGTAATTTTAGAATAAAATGGGTTATGGGGGTGGGAGAGAGGATGTGGGGGGTACCAAAAAAAAACCCTCCCAAAATAAGTTGGTTTAGGTAAGGCAAAGACAATGTGTCCCATGTGATACAATGGCACCAGAGGAATTTCAGAAATGCTTCTAAAGAAATCAAGATTCTATCTCAAAGAATAGAGCATGAAACAAACAAACCTCATGCTCCAAGTATTTGGGAATGGGTCAATTTTGCTAGGAAGGAGGTGGATAGACTATGGAAACAAGAAGAGATTTATTGGGGGCAAAGATCAAGGGTTAAGTGGCTATTTGGGGGGATAACAACACCAAATTCTTTCATGCTTCAACAATTCAAAGAAGGGATAGAAAACAAACTATTTAGAATAAAAGATTCAGCAGGACAATGGGTGGAGGGCCAACCAGAAGTAATGAATGAGGTCTGGAACTTCTACAATGACTTGTACTCCTATGAGAATGCCTCCAATTGTGAGGAGTGTCTGAGTGTTATCCCCAAGCTAGTTAACACATAAATGAACCTCTCCCTGACTAAAATTGCTACCTTTAAGGAGGTGGAGACTGCAATGTTTGATCTAGGTACATACAAAGCTCCAGGACCAGATGGACTAAATGGATTGTTTTTTTCAGAAAAATTGGCCAACAATTAAAGATGATATTTCAAGTTGTATCAGAATTCTTCTCAAAGGGGACTCTAGGTGAGTCAATCAACCTCACAAATGTGGCCCTAATTCCTAAAGTTCCTATTCCAGAATCAATTTCTCAACTCAAATCGATAAGTTGCTGCTCTTTTCTCTATAAGGTTATTGCAAAAGTTATAGTAGCTGATAACTCATATTTATATGAGTTATTTATACTCATTCAAAGAATAAATCACGCAAGTTCTCTAGCAATACAAGGTTAATTTAATTAGTTTTATGTTAGTTTCTTAGTTCTTAGTAGTTAGAGGATAAATTGATAAATCTGTGCATTTTGGCACCAAGTGGTGCCTCGAGAGCGCGTTCGATGCTTCTTGTGCTTGCTGCAGGAGAGTCTTTGAACGTGACCACGTCCCTCACCACGTCTATAGAAGAGCAGCAGAGCAAGGGTGAAAGATCTCAATTTTGGCGCGCTAGCAATGATGGTCAAAGATATAAAAAGTCGAAGATCTTCTATTCCCCATGTGTGTGACACGGAAGAAACATCGTAGTAACCGACAAATTGTCGTAGAAGAGAAAAAGCAGACTTGGTAGGTGGGCAAGTGACATCAGCAACACGTGAGCAAGGAGGCTATTTAATGAAGACTCAACTCTCTCTCAAGACACACACGAACACGCGAGACACACTCACTCTCATACTTCACTCTCCCATTCATCACCTACCTTCATCCATTTTCGTAAAGGGCTTGAAGAAGATGCGGAAAGCAGGACTTACGCTTTTTACTTTTCTGAACTTTCATTTTATTTTCTGCATAACTCACTACTGCGAGGCTCAGACGTTGTAACGTCTATACAGCGTGCATGCTGAAGAGCTACTTAGGTGTATCTTTTGCACTTAGTTTCTTTTCTATTATGTATGGTATTTGGATTCTAAATCCTTATCATTCTGTAAAGATGCTCAGCATGAGCTAAACACTTTGTAGTTGGGTTGTTGTTTTGTTGTAATGAATTTCTAGTTAAATGCTATAAAGTATTGACGTTTACATGTTTTAAATCTTTGTGTAATATTATTTCCAAACTTGTTTTGAGGTTGGCCTCTTAAAATAGGTAGATTCATAGGTACAGACATGGTCTATGAAAAGAACTCAAAGATTTATATGAACGAAAAGGTGCACTAAAGACATTTAGGCATTTTTATCTAAGTCTAGACATAGAACGAATAATAGTTCATAGAACATTGCTGTGGGTGCTTAAAATACAGGAGTGGGCCTATTTAGAACCTAGACATAGGACCTCTTATACTTGAAACTCTGACGTATTGTGCTGAAAAGCACAACTCTTTTGCAACAGCGTTCAGACGTGGTAACGTCTATACAAAATAGCATTTGTACGTAATAACGTGTAAACGTTATAACGTCTGACTAGAAAGGATTTATTTACATGCAACAACTCAACTCATCTCTCATCCATATTCACAACCAACATTTGTTTACTAGCTTTATTTATCTTCTTAGCATTAAGATCAACCATTATTGCCGATTTGTTACTTGAATCTCTTGTGTTTTGAAACGTGAACTTTGAGAGCAAACCAATCCTCGTGGGAATGATCTCGTACTTAAATCCACTTTATTACTTGTACGGCGTGTATACTTGCACTATATTTGTGAATACCACACGAACGCAACAGTAGCCAGGCTAAAACCAATCATAGGAAAATAATCTCTCCTCAACAAAGTGCCTTTGTAAGGGGTAGGTTAATACAAGATAACCTAATTGTGGCACATGAGGCATTTCATTTCCTAAAGAAAAAACAAGGAGAGGGGGGCAAAGGAATAGCAATCAAGTTGGACATGAACAAAGCCTATGATAGAGTTAATTGGGGTTTCTTGCAATCATTTCTGATGGCTTTTGGTTTTGATGAAAGCTGGGTAAATTCCATCATGAATCTTGTCAATTTTGTATCCTATTCATATCAAATCAATGGCTATCCACCTAGAAAGGTATATTCTAAGAGGGGAGTGAGACAAGGTGATCCTCTTTCTCCATATTTGTTCATATTAGTCTTTGATGTTCTATCTAGACTAATAACAAAAGCTTCTGAGGAAGGAGAAGTTCAAGGAATCAAGCTTGCAATAACTGCACCAAACCTAACACACCTATTCTTTGCGGATGATGCTATTCTATTCTCAAAGGATAGCCCAGAGAATGTTTATCAGCTCATAAAGATCCTAAACTTATTCACAAATGCATCTGGGCAAAAGATCAATCTTACTAAATCAGGGATTATTTGTGGAAGTAGGGTTTCTGACTCAGTGAAGAGAACAATCTCAGATATATCAAGCATACCAATCTGGACAAACCCTGGCTTTTATCTTGGAATTCCTGCAGAATGGGGTGGGTCTAAGGTTCAAAGTTTAAATTGGCTGAAGGACAAAGTGATTAATACACTACAAGAATTAAGGGTATTACTGGCTAACTCAATCCCCCAGTAATGGTATAAATCAGCCAGAAATTGCACTTTACTGGCGGATTTAGTCGCCAAGAATCACCAAAAACGCTCGCGAGTAATGAGCATTGGCGAATTTTTACCCGATAATATCTTGGTGAAATTCGCCGAAGAAATCCGCCGATAATTCTTGGTGAAATTCCGCTAGTAATGTAATATATATTTTTTTAAAAAAATATTTTTAAAAAGCTTTTTTATATTTAAATTTTTTTTATAAAATGTGTTTTTTTATTTAATTTTTTTAAAAACTAATTCTTAATATTTAAAAATGCGTTTTTTTATTTAATTTTTTTTAAAAACTAATTCTTAATATTTTAAAAACTATTATATATATTTAATTTTTTATTTAAACTAATTTTTTTATTTAATTTTTTATAAAATGCGTTTTTTATTTAAAAATATTTTAAAAATGCTTTTTTATATTTAATATTTTAATCCTCTATGTGGTGGTGGTGGTGGTGGTAGTGTGGTTGGTGGTGGTGTGGTGGTGGAAGAGAAGAAAAGAGAGTGGTGTTGGTGGTGGTGGTGGTGGTTGGTGGTGTGGTGGTGGAAGAGAAGAAAAGAGAAGAAGAGAGTGGAAGAGAAGAAGAGAGTAAATGAGAGAGAGTGGAGTGAAAAGAGAAGAAGAGAGTGGTGGTGGTGGTGTTGGGTGGTGGTGGTGGTGGTGTTGGGTGGTGATGTGGTGGTGGAAGAGAAGAAAAGAGAAGAAGAGAGTGGAAGAGAAGAAGAGAGTAAATGAGAGAGAGTGGAGTGAAAAGAGAAGAAGAGAGTGGTGGTGGTGGTGGTGGTGTTGGGTGGTGGTGTGGTGGTGGAAGAGAAGAAAAGAGAAGAAGAGAGTGGAAGAGAAGAAGAGAGAAGAAGAGAGTAAATGAGAGAGAGTGGAGTGAAAAGAGAATAAGAGAGTGGTGGTGGTGGTGGTGGTGGTGGTGGTGTTGGGTGGTGGTGTGGTGGTGGAAGAGAAGAAAAGAGAAGAAGAGAGTGGAAGAGAAGAAGAGAGAAGAAGAGAGTAAATGAGAGAGAGTGGAGTGAAAATAGAAGAAGAGAGTGGTGGTGGTGTGGTGGTGGAAGAGAAGAAAAGAGAAGAAGAGAGTGGAAGAGAAGAAGAGAGAAGAAGAGAGAAGAAGAGAGTAAATGAGAGGGAGTGTGTTTGGTAATAGATAGAAATGGGAAAGCTGTGTTGATTTAAAATGTGGCGCGAATTACTGGCGGAATTGAAACATTACTGGCGGAACTCGTGTCAGGAGTGTCTGCTGCATTACTGGCGGAACTGATACATTACTGGCGGAACCAGTCATTTACTGGCGGACATGTCACAGGCTTGAGACGCGTGAAAGCTGGCGCGGATAATCATGTCCATTTCTGGCGGAAATTGCAGTTACTGGCGGAATTTCAGCCAGTAATTACTGGCGGAATTTCAGCCAGTAACTACTGGCGGATTTACTGGCTGAAATATTCCGCCAGTAACTGCAATTACTGGCGGATTGCCTTATTGATAATTTTTTTTATTTCCTAATTATATTCCGCCAGTAAATCCGCCAGAAATGTTATGGTATCTGCCAGAATCGTACTGGCAGACTAAATCCGCCAGTAATCGCCAAATTACGCCAGAAAATTTACTGGCGGACTGATTCCGCCAGAAATGTTTAGCCAGTAATGCAAGTAATTCTTGTAGTGATAAGCTCGAAGGGTGGAAAGGTAACTGTTGAATCAAGCAGGGAAGGAGGTGCTGATAAAAGTAGTGATACAAGTAATTCCAAGCTACATAATGGCAATTCTCTCTCTTCCTAAGACTTTCTGTGACTCTCTTACAGCAACTGTGGCAAGATTCTGGTGGAAGTCCAGTGGTAGGTACAATGGAATCCACTGGAAAAGATTTGAGGCTCTTTGTACTCCTAAAGATAAAGGGGGTTTGGGTTTTAAAGAATGCAACAAGATGAATACATCCTTGTTGTCAAAGCAAGTGTGGAGACTTGCACAGGATAATTCTTCTTACTGGGCATCAACTTTAAAGGCAATATACTTTCCAAACTGCAACTTTTGGGAGGCTGGTAAAGCTAGAGGTGCCTCTTGGGTTTGGAATAGTCTCTTACAAGGAAGGGAGTTCCTAAGAAGCTCTGGAAGGTGGAATTTGGGAATAGGGGAACAAATAAATATAGCTAAGGATAACTGGTTGAGCTAGGGTGTGAAAGCAAATTTGAAGCCTACTGCAACAGCAACTAAGGTGTTAGATCTGCTTGACACTTGGGATTTTAATATATTGAGAGAGAATCTGACCTCTGATAGTGCAATAGAGGCCATCAACCACAGATCTAGTAGATGGGCAGCGTTTTTTTATCCATGGGCAGCGCTTTTGAGCGCTGCTGAACGTGGCGCTGGCTATTCCACTCCAACAATGGGCAGCGCTCTCTAAAAGCGCCACCCATTGCCAAACACGTCCTCCCGAAATACGCAGCACTTTTTAAAAGCGCGAATATTGCCAAGCGTCCTCCTAGATACGCGCGCTTTTTAAAAAGCTACCGAATATTGCCCCATATACGCAGCGCTTCATTAAAAGTTTGAATATTGCCTATTTGTGTTCCTAAATACCAGTAGCTTCATTAAAAGCGCTGAATATTGCCTATTTGTGTTACTAAATACCCCAGCTTCATGAAAAGCGCTGAATATTGCCTATGTGTGTTATTAAATACCCAGCCGCTTCATTAAAAGCTACTGAATATTGCCTAATTTTTTTTTTTAATTTTTTTCATTTTGTGTGTTTTCCTTTTTATATTTACAAGTTACACATGCACAAACCAATCCAATCCAATACATAATGAGAATCAAATTGCTAAGAGGAACCAAATTACATATAATGAAACAAATTACATAAGAGGAACCAAAACAAAATAGCTAAGAAGTTTCATTATCTAATTCATATGTATCCAAAACAAGCTATCAATTGCAAGTTACAATATTATGAACCAAAAACTAGCTAGCTAACTTATATGTATCCAAATGAAACTTTAAAAAAACGGAGACATAATCGCACCATTCTCCCTAAGCTCAAGAATCATTTCAACAGAGTATGTCCGGCTTTGACAATCGCTAAAATACTGAAATTATATAAATAAATAAAATTAGAATTGAAATGGTTAAATATTGGAAAGAACCACTATTAAATCAAAATCATATAAAAATATATTATAAGTAGATACCTGACGGGAGATAGTCGTTTTCTTTTGGGTAATAATATCCTTCATATATTTCATGACGTAATACCCACAATCAATGTTATTGAATTGTTTAGGACACTACAAAACATAAGATTAGTTAATTGTTAAATTGAGTTGAATACAGTTTTTTGACAAAATAATGTAATGTATAAGTTAGAAACTTACAATTATTGGTAACCATTTGACCGTTAATTTATCCACTCCCCAATATGTCCTTAAAGCGATGAATAGAATGTCATATAACTATATTAATAACAATATATACATATATAAGTAAAAGTAAGAAATATGCAGAATGACACAAAATAAACACACTGTTAAAAGCTCCACAAACTCCATGTGGTTTTTGTAATGATTTTGAAGTGACTCAAGGTAATACACGGTTTTTTTCCTAGGATTAATTGCAAACAAAACCCAATGTCTCCTACAAAATAAATTTACGAATAAGTAATTGACTACTATTAAAAAAATGCATGTTATATAAGAACTAATGAGTAAAAATTTTACCCTAGATTAACCAGGTGCTAGAAGTAAGGCATCATGACTTCTATTTTGAGCTTCATTGAAGCGCTCATTGACATAAGTTTGAGCAATGACTGGTTTTGTTCCACAAGTGATTGATAATTTGGCGGTGGGATTCACTTGATGAAAGGTTGTACTTTCGGACACAAGAACAAATATCTATGTGTCCTGCTCTGGAAGGACCACAATGTTCTCGTACAAGTACCTACATTTAGATATATATATATATATATATATATATATATATATATATATATATATATATATATATAAATTAAATTAACGATATAATAAAATAAAATCGACAATGTCAAATAATAAGTTACATAGTACCTGACATATATATTCATAACAATACCGGTTGCCTCATCCGAATCACATACAGCACGGATATCCTCACGTCCGACTATTTGAGGACCGCTAGCTCCAAAAATTTCTTCATCAAAATTTATGATAAGGTCTTTGTGTTTCATCATGTATTTCTCGTACGCGTCGGCCTGACCAATATTCATATAAGCTTCACTAATTGAAGAGGAAGAGGCGGGCTGAGACACAATTGGAGAAGGGGAGGGATGAGTCACTTGGCGAGAAGAGGAGGGCTGATCAGTCACTTTTGGAGGAGAGGCAGGCTGTGAAACTTCTACATAAGGGGTGGAGTGAGACACTTTTGTAGATGGGGTGGATCGAGACACTTTCTTGCCAATAGATATTTCCTTGCCAACACTTTTCAAAGGAGACATTTTCTTCTTGGTAGACACTTTCTTAGATTTTTCATTTTGGCGCATCTATGTATAAACAAAAATAATTACTTAGTTAGCACAAATTATATGACAAAAACTATAATTAGTTAGTTACAAATATATTGTCACTTACAACGACAAGGTCGATGGCCATGCCACAAAGGTACCAAGCGCTTGTGACACCGTCAAGATATCAATATCGTCAATCGGAGCAGGCAATGGTGCATCCTCCTAATTGGTACCGCAACTCGACTCTAACATGATTTGGAGGTAGGGTAAATTGTGCATCAAGGACCCAATTCGTTACATGTGAAGCCAATTGCAACCATTTCATGTGGGTTTGAGATATACAATTCACACTCACACTCATTGTTGTCCTAAATCAATTATAAACCACAAAATAATAAAGACATTATTTGATGTTATATATATATATATATATATATATATATATATATATATATATGTACAATAAATCAATTATAAACCACAAAATAATAAAAACAATTAATACCTTAGTTGACGGCATGGTGCAACTATCTCGTGTAATCGCTATGTGTAGCGAGGATGGTCTTTGAGTGGCATAACATGGTCATAAAGCGATCGCATATCATTAAGTTGAGCTTGCAAACTTTCATACAATGCCATCATCTTTCTCGGTGGTGGGCGGTCATGATTCTCATCATAGATTTTCTGTTTTGGTCCAAAGTACTCGGTTGGTGCTACTCCAAATCCAAGCACCCTTGCGCGACCGAGTATTCTTCTTTGACCTAAGGCACGTGTAAGGATTTCCTTTTTGAGCAATCAGTGAGCTCTCCTGTGACATCGATCGTGATATGGCTTCCGATTCACAAAACAAAAGTATAATACATTATAAAAATCATAAAAGTTACAATTAAAATCGGTGAGCTTGAATTTAGGAAATACTTACAATTCTTTTGGACACCTCCTTAGTTTTAGGATCAACAATCTTCTTTTCTTTGTTTAGTCGAGCCTCTACCCACAAAACATGTCGCTCAACACCTTCTTTAGTAGGATCTTTCCCACTCTCCACCAACTATATTTAAATTTACCAAATATTAAGAAACTATTTATAAAAAGTTTCATGAAACTAAAAAAATCAAGCTTATTGTGCCTTACCAATCTCTCTTCAATATGTTGATATGGAGTAGCACCGCTCTATAAGGATACTCACGAATGAAGCACACTTTCGATTCTGTTCACTTGCTTTCTATTAAGAGAGATAAGTATACATTAATGTATAATAGATAATTGTCAAATATATTTTATGTCATAACTTAATAGATAGTAGCACTAACCAAGAAGTTTGGATCTTCAGTGCGTCTCCTAACAAATGTCTGCCAATCCTCCTCTGAAATAAACCCACTATATATTGGTGGAGGATTCCAATTGATGTTTCCATTACCATCTTTCAAACCAAGTTTTTGTTAATGTCGTTACGAAATTTTTATGTAACTTTCCTAGCTTCCTTCATTATCCAGTCCTTTTTAGAATCATCCACATCAAAATATTTCTGCTTATGCACATTCAATGAAAATGATATAAATATATTTATATATATATATATGGGACTACAAAATTACTAAATAAGATAACCAAAAAGATCTAAAATTATATACCTGTATTGTTACCCACAACTCATGTTTTTGTTTCTTCAAAACGAGATTTTTGTGTGAACCCAAGTAATGATTGTTATTGGTATCATTTGTTTTACCTTACTACCAAGGAAAGTAATCAAATGAGTGTTGTTTTCTCCAATTGGCAGACCCTTAACATTCCATTGGACCTGCATTATGTAAATACTAAATTAGATCACAAACAATTAAAACTTAGTATTGAATGAAGTTAATTAGAAATTAATTAGTAACTTACACTTAATTTTTCTTTTCCTTTACTTATCCGGTTGATGATATCCTTTTTTACTGTCATTCCACGAGGAGCACGCTTCCTGATATAGTTTGCAACATCATGATCACTGCCCTCACCACTATCATGTCTATCACTATGATCTGCCATCTTACCTGCAATAAAACATAATAATTGTTTGTTATATTTATCCAATTAAAAAAAAACATCCAACAAAAAAATAAATAATCAGTCAAAGAAGATGAAAATAAGATTCATGTCTATAAAATAACATCTATGTCGGTTACCTTTTCCTTTTCTTCGATACAATTTTTTTTGCAATTCGCTCCTTGGTACTTTGTTTTTGACGAATCATAATTCCATCAGTATGATCCTTTCGAACATACACAACATCCTCTCTATAAGTACTTTCCTCTTCTAGTGATGTCCCCAAGAAAGGGTCGTCCTCGATACCATCATCATTGGTTTCTTGATCATAAATGTAATTCACTAATTTTTTTGTGTCAAGAAACAATAGACCAATTGATATCAATTGGATCAGTGACATAAAACACTTGTTGAGCTTGGGATGCCAAAATAAAAGGCTCATCTTTATATCCCAACTTCTTGAAATTCACCCGCATGAACCCCGACTCATCAATCTGTAAACCATTATTATTGTCAACCCACTTACATTGGAACACAGACTCCTGAAACATGGTGCAATCCAACTCCCATATTTGTTCAATGACCCCGAAGTATGACATATTCGCGTATACGGGATTTCTGTCTTTGGCACTTGATGTATGCATAGCTTGAGCAACAAGAGTCACCCCACTATTTTGCATTTTACTCTGATCATCATGGGTTTTTGTATAGAACGTGTAAGATTAATTAGATAGCTGGTGTAAGAGAAAACATGCATATTTGGACCTTTTGCTAACCATCTCAATCTTTTTGAAATCGAAGTAGGATTCATAGCAAACTCGAAATCAATGTGGTCTTTTAACCACACTATGAAACTCCGATTGTGTTCCTTTGTTAACCAAACTTCACTCTTATATGGGTAATCACTCTTAAGTATGTCCATGTGCTTGGCAACATATGAATCAACCTCACTATCATTGTGCAAAACATATAAGTGTGCTTGATGTAGTTCTTCCCTTGACACCATAACTATTTTATATCCTGACATCCCTTTACTAATGCTTCCTAAGTGACGAGACCTTGGAAGTCTCGCAGAATATTCAAGACTAGATAGATAGGCGGTGCAGAACTCAACAGCTTCTTCAACTATGTATCGCTCAACAATACAACCCTCGGGTCGTGATCGGTTTTTCACATATCCTTTTAATATCTTCATGTAACGCTCAAACGGATACATCCATCTCATGTAACATGGGCCACACAATTGTGTCTCTCTAATCAAATGAACTGTTAGATGAATCATTATGTCAAAAAATGAAGGTGGGAAATACATCTCAAGCTCACACAAAGTGATGATAATTTCTCTTTGCAATGATGGCAACTTTCTAGGGTCAATCACTCTACTACAAATCGCCTTAAAGAAGTAACAAAGTTTGGTTAGCGTCTGGCGCACTTTCTTAGGCAAAATGGATCGTATACCAATGGGAGCAAATTCTCCATTAGAACATGACAATCATGAGACTTTAAAGACTTTAACTTGAGGTCTTTCATGGATACAAGGTTTGTAACATTTGAAGAATACCCTCTGGAACTTTTACTCCATGAAGAAACTTACAAAACACGGTCTTCTCCTTTTTAGATAGAGTATGAGTGCAGAGGTAGATATGTACGTGTACCCTTCTTTATCGGACCCACCTCGGTCTCAACCCCATACTAAGCAAGTCCAACCTCGAGTTGATGGTATCTTTAGTCTTTCCGGCATATTGAGTAAGGTACCAATGACACTTTCAAAGACATTTTTTCAACATGCATCACATCAATGAAGTGTCTTACATATAATGACTTCCAAAGATGGCAAGTCAAAGAAAATCGACTTTTCTTCCACCCCGTTTGGCAACCTCTCCCGCAAAAGGCTTCCCAAATTTAATGTTCAAATCTTTCACCTTTTCAAACAGGTTGTTCACCGTCAAAGCCGTGGGAGCTTTACGGGTTTCGGTATTCCCATTGAATGCCTTTTTCAACGATCGATCTTCGATGAGTAGATGGCAAAAATCTACGATGACCGGGGTAGATATTCTTCCTACCATGTTCCAACCACATCCAATCGGTGTTATCTTCACATATAGGGCATGCACACCGACCTTTCGTGATCGTACCTAGATAGATTGCCGTATCTTTGGAAAGTCATTAATTGTGCCAAAAATCATAGCCCTCAAGTTGAAACTTTCTTCTCCGAACCCATCATACACCTCTACTCCATTCTCCCACATTAGCTTCAAGTCTTCAATTAAAGGAGCCAAGTATACATCAATATCATTTCCGGTTGCTTGGGCCAGAAATTAACAAAGACAACATCATATATTTGCGTTTCATGCAAAGCCATGGAGGTAAGTTATAAATCGCCAATATCACGGGCCATGTACTGTGGGAGCTACTCTGAATACCGTGCGGGTTAAAACCATCGGCAGACAATGCAAGTCGTAGGTTTCTTGGATCCAACCCAAATCGGGATAATCAATATCAAATTTTTTCCATTGCGGAGAATCATGGGTGTCGTAACATGCCATCTTTAATCCTTTCATCCTCATGCCATGTCAAGTGTTTTGCATCTTACGAACTACGGTACATACGCCTAAATCGAGGAATTATGGGAAAATACCACAACACCTTTTCTGGAGCAGAATCTTTCTTTTTATACCGCGATGCATTACATTTAGGACACGACATGCATGTTCATTCCGAAATAGAATGCAATCATTGGGACAAGCGTGTATCTTCTCATAGTTCAAGCCAATGGACCCTAACATTTGTTTTGCATCATACGTCCGAGAAGGGAGCACATTATCCTTCGGCAACATTTCTTTCAATAGTGTGAGTAATTCAGTAAAGCTCTTATCCGTCCATCCGTGGCAAGTTTTCAAGTTATACAACTTTATCACAGCCAATAATTTTGTGAATTCAGTACAACCCTCATACAACGGCGTCTCTGCATCCGTTATCAACTTCTCAAACATTTGAGGACGGTCATCAAGATCGTCTTCAAAAGCCTTTGCCATCTCTTCAAATTCATCCCCAACAAACGTAGGTATTTCGGTGTCAAGCGGTGCACATCTCTCGACTATTACCCATATTCGAAGATTCAACTCTTTCCTCACCATGCATTGTCCAACAAGTGTAAGTTTGATCAATTCCATTACCCTTTAAATGTCCTGTCAACAAATCGCATTAAGCGATTTTACATAGCAACAACGTAAACAAGGACATATCATATTACTAGATCTCCTAAACGTTGAGCAATATAGATTCACAAAATAATCCACTCCATCTCTATATTCCTTGGACAGACGATTGTGGACATCCACTTTCTATCCATAATGTCCCAATATCTATAATAAATTCGGATAAGAGAATTTACAATTTTATTGAAGCTAAGACATTCGATCAACTAGCTAGTAGTTTCAACTAAACAAATCAAAGACTTTGATGTCTTCTATATAGTCATTAATTCTTCATATAAAATAAACAAAAGAACAAAAAAAGTACCTGAACAAGTGGAAGCAACACTGACAAATATCCAACCAGCTGTGAACTCGAACTACAACGAACTCTCGAACCAAGACAAACTCGAACAACGATCGCGAAGCTCCGACAAAAAAAACTCCCAAAACCTAACAAACAATTTGCATAATATTTTTTAACACATTCAACTAATTTTAAACATATCAAACACATACAACTACATTCAACATATTCCTCTCCTATCAAATATTTTTTTTTACACATTCAACATATTTCCTATCCAACCTATCAAAAAACCTAAAAACCAAAAAACAAAATAGAGAATGAACTAACCTTTGAGAGAAGATGAAGACAAGCAATGAGAAGACCAAGGGTGCTGGAGAGGATTCACGAGAGTGAGGGATTGAGAGGATTCACGATAGAACCGATTCAGGGAAGGACCAAGGGATGAGAAGAGTGAGGGATGAGAAGACCAAGGGTTTGGGGGTTTGGGGGTTTGGGGTTTTTCTGGGTTGAGGATTCACAGAGTGAGGGAGAGCTCGTTGTGTGTGGGTTTTTGCTGAGAGACAGGGAGAACAACGTACGCAGAGAGAGAGGAGAAGAGAAGCGCGAAGGGAAATGAAAATAAGAGAGAAAACGAACGGGCAAAAAAAAATTTAAAGCAATACTCGCGTTTCTAAAAAACGCTGAATATGTGGTTTTTCGTTCTAACATACGCAGCGTTTTCTAAAAAACACTGATTATGTGGCATACTCGTCCTCTCTATACGCAGCGTTTCCTCATAAACGCTGATTATGTGGCATACTCGTCCTCTCTATACGCAGCGCTTCCACAAAAACGCTGGGTATGTTCCTATCTCGTCCTCTATATACGCAGCGTTTATTAAAAAACACTGGGTATGTGCAATCTTGTCCTCTCTATACGCAGCGTTTATTAAAAAACACTAGGTATGTGGCGTTGTTTTTTAGCCATTCTGGCGTAGTAAAACTCCCATCTCTTGGTCTACTAATGGTGACACTCTTATCTGGCCTCATACCAAAGATGGAACATACTCAACAAAATATGGTTATAAGGCCCTGATGGATTTCTCTCCTCCTATCAGCAATAATCCAACAACTTCAACTTCTTCTCCTGACACACTCTGGAATTACATCTGGACTGCAAGAGTTCCTAACAAATTGAAGCACTTTTTGTGGAAAATCTGCCATAATATTCTTCCAACCAGGGAAACCTTATTTAAGAAGAGGATTCCTTTTTCACAACTTTGTCCTATCTGTTTGAAGGAAATAGAAACTACTGAGCACATCTTTCTCCTTTGTCCTTGGACAAAACCACTATGGTTTGGGCTTCAATTTCTTAAACCACCAAATCCTATAGGCCTTACATCTATCAATCACTGGCTCCTAGAAGAGTTGACTAATTCTTCAACAACAACCCCTGACTTGTCTTCCTGGGTTTTCTACACTATGTGGATTATTTGGAATGCTAGGAATGACATGGTATTCAACAATAAAAAGCCTATTCCTATTAACAGTTTGCACAAAATCAAAAATCAATGTTCTGAGTTTCTGTCCAATACTACAAGCAGCACAGTTATTGCTCAGGAAACTCAAATTGAGCCCCCAATTCAAACTCATGCTACACCAATTCAGTGGAGACCCCCCTAGAACACTTTATCAAAATCAATACTAATGTTGCCTTCGATCAATCATCAGGCAAAGGATTTACAGGCATAATTGGTAGAGATGGTCAAGGGGGGGTTACTTACAGCGATGTCTAGTCGATTTTTGCAAATTCTCCTATAGTAGCATAAGCTTTAGGTCTTCGTGAGGCTATTCTATTGGCTGGTAACTTGAAATTGGAGCGGGTAATCTTTGAATCTGACAACAAAACACTCATTGATGTTTGCAACAAAAAATCAGTAAGAAAGGAAATTCAAGGAATAGTGGAAGACATTATTTCACTCACTTCTACGCTACAGAGCTCTCAATTTACCTGGATCAAGAGGGAAGGGAACCATTGTGCGCATACAATTGCATTTCTCGCTAAAGATGATCTTCTTCACGGATCGTGGAGTCTTTGACCACCTGCTCCTTCGTCGTGCTATTGTCACCGACGCTCAAGCTCTTTGGAAGTAATCACAATTGGAGGTTTTCTTCTTAGCTGTTAGTGCTGGAGAAGCGAATTGGATAAGTGAAGAAGGAGTCTTGATGTTCGTGATGGAGGCCTTCTGTTCGTGAGGATGGATTGGAATAGTCTAGGGTTTGCCTTATTAGGGATCTATCTATTTGCTCAATCATTGAATTTTATCCCGATTAAGGCTTTTTCATTGTTGTCTTGTTGTTTCTTTTTAGCTAATGGGACTCTATTTGGATCGGGTTGGTCCAGTTATAGCCCATTTAGGCTTGTCCTGTTGTTTTGTTTCTCAGTTGCATTTAGGTGTATGGTTTGGGTCTGACCCATTATTTCTCAGAAATGAAAATCATAGACCTGTTGGCAAAAAAAAAATGCGCCCCATGTGGTACACTCAACTTTCATCATAAGTAAAAATTTGTGCATCAATAATTCCATATTTTTCATAGTTGTATAAGGCAACAACATGATTCTATGCAGTAGCTATAGTCTATCTCTCTCCATAAAAAAAATATTTATTTCTTTAAAGAAAAATAAATGCACAGTCAATATCTCTCAATTCATAGATTAATGGTTGTGGAGTGTGTGAATGTTGTGACAGGAGTGAATCGTGATCCGAGTAAAAATTAAGAATTATTGTGGTGTTAGGGGATAACGAATAAATTTATAGATGACGAATATGGTAATTTATAGTGGATATAAATTAGTAATTTGAAATTAAAGTGTTGGTAAAATTAACGGTTGAATTAATTTATAAATATAAAATAACATAAATATGTTGTTGAATTTGTATGTATCTGTGTGTCTACAATAGAGCACACTCATATCTATTTATAATAAAAATAGGAATCAATTATAAATAATACTAGTAAAACTTAATTGATACAAATTAATCCTAATTGATATGGAAACTCATATAATATTTTCTAACAGATACTAATAAATATTATTTGGCAAACACTAGCGTTTAGCGTTTTTCGAGTAGTATTTAGTATTTTTTGAAACGCTACTTCAAGTAGTGTTTTTTAAAACACTAACAGATAGCGTTTCATTTTTTCTGACATTTTACCCTTGTTATATTCTTAAATTACTTTTTTTTCCTCATTAAATATTTTATCATCCTTAAATAATTTAATCATTAATTAAATATCTTTTTATGTCATTTTACATTTATCAGCTATTTTAACCGCTAGTTTTACCAAACACATAATTTGCTATCAGCTAACTTATCTACTATTCGTTATCCGCTCATCTGCTAGCGTATCTGCTATCCGTTACTTTTTACCAAACAGAGCCTTATAATATAGACCAGAAGGGAGTATAAAAGAGGGTGTTGCTACCATTTCTCATTAATCATTTCTCAAATGATAATTCCAGCTTTGTTCAAGGCTATAAAATTTGAATGAAATTCTATTTCCTTTGATTATTTTTTCTTGATCTTACTTAAAAACATGTATATTAAAAAGGGGTCTAAGATCAAGAAAACATACCATTTGAATGAAATTCTCTATGTTTTCTGATTTTACCTCATTTGTTGATAGGCCTTAAGTTGTATTATGTTAATGTTAACTCAGCCTTTTAATGATTTGAATTTCTGTTGAATTTTCTTACACTTGTGATAATTTCAGTATTATGCACTAGAGTTTTAATTGTTACACTGAAATAAACTTAAAGGTCCTGTTTGTTACACTTTAAACACTTGTAGGTCATGTTTGTTACACTTTAAATCAAATTAATATCCAAGTTAGCAAAGTAGTTGACACGTAAGCAATGTTAACGCCACCTAAGCTTTTTTGGAACGAAAGTTTACGAAAAGGTTATCGGTGTCAACGTTAAGTAACTTAAAGATCCTCTTAGTTATAAAAAAAACTTAAAGGTCCTACTTGTTACAAATAAATAAGTTAAATGTCCTCTGCTGTAATTTTACCATTTGTTAAAAAAATTAAGTAACAAATTGAGCAAAATAATTATTAAGTAACCAATTGAAAAGTGCATTTTTACGAATCTTAAATCTTTGTATATATCAATATTTATATCTACATCTATATAAATAGAATATGAAAAATCTTAATGAGATATATTAGATGTTGAGTATGATATTTTAATTTTCGAAAAAAATGTTTCTCCATTGTAAATAAATAGAAGGCGCGGACCATGACTCATCGTCAAGTACTACCAAATAGCTTCAGCCTTTAGCTAGCTGCAAAGTGGGCATGGATTGGATAATATAAGCATGACCAAATACAATAAGTCATTGATTAGATTTGATATACGTATACAAATGCAAAACCTGCTACACAAGAGCACGAGATGGAAGACGTCTCTTTCAGTTTAATCAAGATTTTGAGTTCAAATTTAGCTAGTTTTAGACATGCAACATTATTAAATTTTTTGAGAGAGAGATTTGCCGTTCATTGTAGTCTTTTCTGACTCGAGTTACACGCAGAAGATACTGAAGTTATAAATAAATAAAATGCAAAAGTTGCTACTTAGAGCATCCACAATTGAGTACTCTCCATTTTAGTCCTTAAATAGACCCAACATGTACACATCACTCATTTATACATTTTAATACTAATTCCTAATAACTACTCAATCCCCCAAATGCAACACCTTCAAAATAAATTAAATACCCACAAATAACTACACATAATCTTTTTATCAATAAATAACTCACAAATTTTTAAATAAGACTCACTTAAAGTAAGAAAGAGAAAATATCTGTACAAAGACTATTCTCTATAAAAAAGATAATTTTTTTTACCCATAATAATATTCCTTATTAAGGATCATCTTTAAAAAAAAAAACTATAAAAAACACCCTTGTATAGGCTCTCTATTGAGCAACCGTGTATTCAGTTTGCAACAGTGATAGACAGCAACATACTACTAGAACTAGAAGGAGAGAGAGAATTATATAAAGTGAAATGGGATGGTCTGAAAATGTGGTTATTAGGAGGTAGAGCAATGGTGAGTGAAAAGACAAGTCAAGTGTCAAATTTATAGTCTTTGAAATCATAAGACTGTCAGTGGGAAGTGCTGTCAATCCATGGGAATTTTTTTTTCATTTTCTTAATAAATTACTATTTAATTAAAAAGGATTTTGGTTAAGAAAATTTACATTATATTTTTTTTTTGGTTAATTTTAAAATTAGAAACAACTACAAATTTATTTGAGATTGAGATTAATATATCCATTAGTATTATATCTGTACATACGCACGTATAACATCGTAGTCTTTGTATAAATAATCTGAGATAGAATTTAATTACAATAAATCTTTTAAATTGATAATAAAATGAAGTTTCATAACTTTGAAAATATTTTACTCATAACTTTATTTTATCAGTAATAAAATTATACCTACTTGTAATATTTTCCCGTTGTAACTCAAAAATAAAATTAATATGAAATAATTATTCTGACAATGTGTAATGTTCCACCATAGAGAATTAATAGTAATGAAATTATAGCAACAATATATAATATTTACTCGCTAAAACCTAAAAAAAAATAGAAAATAATTTTTTCGACAATATCTAGTATTTAATTGTTGCGACTCAAAGGCAAAATGTTCATTTATAAGAAATAAAGAAAACATATCAACAACATGTAATGTTTACCCGTTAACGTGTCACGTTTTCCCGTAATCCAAAGTTCAAAAAAAAAGATAAAAAATAATAATAAACCAAATTAGTCATTTATAAAAGTAAAAATATTTCCCGTCTAATATTTTATTAGGGTTAAATAGGAGAAACAAAAATATAGATATTAGTAGTGGGTATTTTGATTAAAAAGATTATAGATAGATTAAAAAAATTAGAAATTTGAAGAGAGGGAGAGGGAGAATAGAGGGGAGAGAGATAGAGAGAAAATTGAGAAAGATGAGAGTGAGAGAGGAAAGAAAAAAATGTGAGATAAAAAAAGTTAATAGATGATTTGAGAAAGTGGTACCCACAAAATATAAAAAGTGAGATTAAATAATTAGGAATGTTATATTTGTCCTCAATAAGTGGGTTTTAGATAATAGTATTTTGATATTTTTGGTAGTGGATATATAATTGATAGTTGATGATTGATTAATATTTAAAACTAGATGTCGAAATAATACATATAGTTATTTTTCAAATAATAAGTCCCATCATAATTAAATATTCATTATCCATGTTTACATATGTTATTCATACCTACAAATATAGAGATTTTGATTTTTTGTTCTTGTAATTTATTTTTGGCTAAATTACTCTTTTGGTCATTTATCTTTGGCCTTGGTTTCACATTGGTCATTTATCTTTTTTTTTCTCGTTTTGATCTCTCATCTTTCATTTTTGTGTCATTTTGGTCATTTTTTGGTATTTTCCATCCATTAACTTAACAGACGCCACGTTGCGATTAGATTAATGGCGACGTGGCGTCTTAAGTGTCAAAGCTGACATGGAACCTATTAAGTGATGTGGCACATGGGGGACCAAATTGAAACTTAAAAGAAACATATGGGACCAAATTGACACAAAAACAAAAACACTACAATCTTCATCTTCTTCCTCCAAGTACCATCTCTATCTACTCCGGCAAGCCACCCCCACCTCCGGCGAACCACCACCACCATCTCCGGCGAGCCACCACCACCACCACAAATCAATCACTCATCAACTCTTAATACCTAACCTCTCTCCCTCAAATCCAAAACCCCCCAATTTCTCAAACTTAATCCCTAACCTCATCCACCATCACCACCCCATAACTGAATTAATCAATTCACCAAAACCATTCTCACTGTATCCAAAACCATTCTACCTCACTGTACCTATTCTCACAATATTAATCCCTAACCTTTCATGATTTAAATCTTAGCCAAAACCATTCTCACTATACCCATTTCATAAGTAACAAAACCTTCTGTTATTGCTCCACTCCCTCTGTATTACCGTCAATGTACTCACTGTACCCATTGTTTCTAACGCATCTATTTTTATGTGTATCTTTTTGTTGCTGAGTTGTCTTTAGTTGTTTGAAGGAAGCAAGTGCGAGTTGAATAGAAAGATTTTTACAGTCAAAGGAATTGTGGCAAGTGGTTTTTCAGTTATGGGGTGGTGATGGTGGATGAGATGTTAGGGATTAAGTTTGAGAAATTGGGGGTTTTGAATTTGAGGGAGAGAGGTTAGAGATTAAGAGTTGATGAGTGAGATTGATTTGTGGTGGTGGCTCACTGAGATGCCGGAGGGTGGGTGGCTTCTTCTGGAGTAGATAGAGATGGTGTTTGGAGGAAGAAGATGAAGATTTTAGTGTTTTTGTTTTTGTGTCAATTTGGTCCCTTATGTTTCTTTTAAGTTTCAATTTGGTCCCCCATGTGCCACATCACTAAATAGGTTCCATGTCAGCTTTGACACTTAAGACGCCACGTCAGCAGGTGATTAGCAGTTGGCGTGGCGTGGCGTCTGTTAAGTTAATGGAAGGAAAATACCAAAAAAGGACCAAAACGACACAAAAATGAAAGATGAGGGACCGAAACGAGAAAAAAAAAGATAAATGACCAAAGTGAAACCAAGGCCAAAGATAAAGGACCAAAAGAGTAATTTAGCCTTTATTTTTTTCATCCTAAATATAAAATTGATCACTTTTAGTCTTTGTTGTTTTGTTGTAATCCTTATAATTTTGTTTTTGTTTGGTTTTAGTCTTTGGAATCAAAAACCATTTTGATTTTAGTCCCTGAATCATGGTTTTTGCATTGTGGTCCGCTTCGTCTGTGTCATCTTCCCTCGCCTCATCATGGCCTCTTTCGCGATGTCGCCCTCCCTCCCTTGTCGTAATTTGCTTGCACCATGTCGTCATTTCCCCCTCATAGGGTAATATATTTATTTTTTATAATTATTTTTATTTTGTCAGGTGACTTGCATTTTTTTTAGTTTTTATTTTGTTAGCTCAACGTCGTTGCATGGGTTTTGGTTTTTATATCTAAGGTATTTAGTTTTTATCTAAATTATTTCATGATTAGGTTCTTTTTGGTACTACGTTTTTTAATTTGTGAATAGTTGCATTTGTTTGTGATGTATAGTGTGCTCTTAATTATGTGCCACACTCGTTTTTATTAAGCCACATTTTGCTTTTGTGTTGTTTGATAATAAGTTAATTGTGATTTCGCTATTGTTACGTTTCTTATGATTGAGAATTATTGCTAGCATACAATGTCATTCTCCCTTTAATCTATTCGCAAAGCATCAAACTTCTATGCCTCAACATATACTCAATGAATAATACCTTTTGACGTTGACTTTTTAAGTCCAACTTTCATCTATTTGTTTCTTGGCCCGTACGTGTCAAGTTTTAAAGGTGGGTATATAGCGAGATATAACAACGACTTTGAAAGATTAAAAGGGATGATAGGCTAACTTTGGGAGAACGAGAAAAGAGCACATGAGAATTATGCAACATTAGTTTTTTGAATTGGTAGTTGAAGTAGAACTGGAAAGATTATATATAGGAAATATGAGAAATTTTATGGATTTGAGTATCGATGAGTGAAAATGCATCGTCTAATGAAAACACTAAGCTGAGTGACTGTAAAGCAGAAACTCTTGTCAAGAAGTTGAACCCGATGAGCCTATTTTAGCCAAACAGTCTGCTGCAGCATTGGCTTCTCTCCAATAATGAACAATCTGAATATCTCTCTCCAACAATTCTTTGATGTTACTAATGATAGACGCATAGTGGTGCCAAGGATTGAGATCATCGCCTTTCTCCCAAGCAACCTTCAACCCAAAATATAAAGCTAAAAGATCGATACGAGTTGTCTCAATATTTTTAATGAAAAACTAATTTCTATTCGTGATTAGGAACAAGTTAATTTGTCATCGGCCAATATCAAGTTTGTGATTGCGAGAGTCACACCCGAGCACATGATTAATCCCCTATGTCCCATAGAGCATATGCTATATTGGGCAATAGTGCTTTGCTTATTTATTTAGTTTTTCTATCAATAAAAAAATATTTGTTTATTTATGATAACCCTTGACTGACGTGGCTGCATGTTTACGTTTTATATAAATATGATAGATGATAGATAAGATAAATCTCAATAATTAATTTTATGGCCTAAAATTAAACAACAAGCCTTTCATTTTTTTATGTTTATAACATACTTGTATCCTAATCCGTGTGATGCACGAGAAACATTTTGTGAAAAATAAATAGTAATATATGATTCAAATATATTATAAGTTAAAAATGTTAAGTGAGTTTTAGTAATATAAAATGAAATTTGTTATAGTTGATAAATAATTAAATCAAATTATATGATATTGTAAGTTATTAGACCATAAAATGACACTTAAAACATAAAATTACTTATGGTTCCATTAATTGAATTGAAATATATGTACATGCTTTATATTACAATATATTATTTTAGTACTAAAATACTTGTGTACACATAATAATCTATTAATTATATTTGAGATGTATCACAAATTTTTTAAATAAATTTACTTACATATGAAAATTCTATTCAGAAAAATAATGAGAACAAAATCAAGTAATACGTTGGCCCGTGCTACGCACGGTATTTAGTAAAAAACTATAAATTTATATTTTTTATTCAAAAAGATATAAATTCTATGTGAAAATCATATTAATACGAAATTTGAAGGACACATAACAAATTAAAGAGTAGGTGATTGTAAAAAAAAAGTTAAATAGTTGGTGCCTTATAAGGTGATGGATCAAGGAAGTCACTCATCAGTGTATTAGTCAAATTGATCGTATAATATAATACAAAATGCTATAAAGGTTAAGATGGTATCAACCAATACAAAATCTCAATCATTATTGACATAATATTTTATACTACATCTTACAGTCAATTATCGGTACACCGATGAGCCTAGTATCAACAAATAATTTGGTACCCCATTAGCAACAAATTCAAAAGAAAAATGAAAATTGATTCATAGTAAAGAAATTCCCAACACAGTCAAGGAACCAAGGTTTAGAATCACATCAAAGTCATGATTTTTGGGAGTAGTTTTAGTAGAACAAAACATCTTTTAAAAGACGTGCTTTTTATAATACGTCGTCACCCAAAGGAGATATTGAAACCAAATGGAATGAACAAAAACTGGAGGATACCTTAAGAGTGTGGACAATACAATATTTTTTTGAAACGGTTTATCGATAAAACACTTAATTGGTTTTCAATATGTTAAATAAAAGACTTTAAAAAGTTAAACGTAAAACTAATTGTTATCAACCCCAAAAATAACTGTTGAATGAAATAATCACTAATGAAGTAATAACATTATTATCCTATTTCAAAGTATTATTATAATATTATATTCTAACTCTGATTCACTACAAGAAAATCGCTGATTTGCCACGGAGTACTTTACTCCGTGGCTAATTTTAGTGGCAAATGAGGCTTTTTCTTGTAGTGATTGTTTTTCTCGATTATACGTTCATAGATTCAATGAAAAATTGGTTGTCATATTATTATACTCATTTGCATTAGAAATCTTCACTTAGAAAATATACCACTTCCGGTCAAAGAAAACATACTACTTAATACTTTTCAATATAATAATGCTACGAATTAAAACTGTTATAGAATTGAGTTGCTTTTTAATTTCACAAAAATTGAATGAAAAAATATATCAAATATCAATGCATTTGAAAAATAAAACATATAGAAACGGTAAAATAGTGCATAATAATAATTTCACGTGTGTATTAATTGATTGCTTACTTAGAGAATGATATTTGGCAAATAATTTAATAAAATTATTTTTAAATGTTAATATATATATATATATCTTAATTATATTTATTTGTGAGTTGTACACGTCATCTTTACACGTCATATTTTTCAAAATGCCACGCAATCAAAGAGAAAAATATGTGGCATCCACCTATTAGTATCATTCAATCTGACCGTTAATAAAGAGTTCATCCATTCAATTATTATGATCAACGGTTGATGTGCACCATATTTCTAGCTACGGTATTTATTAGAGCTTAAATGAGATAGAAGGTTTAAAAAATGGAAGGAATTTTTAAATGTAATAATTAGTCATAAAGGTGTTGTCAAAAAAAATAATTAGTTATAAATGTAATAATTACTCATATTCTGGCAAGGGAGATAATTAGTCAACACAATCCCATCCCTGACACAATCTGAGATTTGGATGTTGAAAGAGTCAACTGCAAAAATGTGCTCATATCGACAGTGTTTAGGAGGTGAGTATCATTTGTATAAGCTTTATGGTAATCAATGGCAAAGGCTTTATGCAACGTGTTGTGTTCATAGAAGCTTATGATTTGTTTGATTTTTTTAAAGATGCGATTTTTATTGTGTTTTAAACCTAATAATTGTTTCTTTTCAACCGAGAGATGTACCGATGCATATTTGGATTTGAAGGGCATGGAGATTAAGGTATTCGAGCTGCTGCATTTTCTTATTTTTGGCTCACTCATTGTGTTTATTTTTACAATTTTCAAGGATATACTGAGGTGCTTTTATGTTTCTTCTTCTTTAGGTTCCTTTTTTCGCTTTCCATTTTGGCTTAAACTATTAATTTTATTTTACAGATTCTGATTTGGTTCTTTTATATCCTAAGATGATTTATCAGTGCTTATAATTTTTTAGGTGAACTACAGGTACAAAATGTCGACATTGTATTTCTTTGTCAACACTTTATCAAATGAGGTTTGTCTGTGTAAACTTTTTCTTAACGCGAGTTTCTCATTGCTGAACACTTTAAATCTCTTGAATCTTATGTTTGACATTTGCACGCCCCTTTTTCAGTTTCAAAACTTTGATACATTTTGAACGTGCTCTGACTTTGATGACTTTGTTTGAAATTTCCCAAGGCCAGGTTCTTCAATGCAAGCTGAGAGCTTTCGATGATTTCCCTTCTCCATTTCATTCAACTTCTTTCATTATTTTCACTTGAATAGAGAATTGTATAATGTAACTGTTTATTAAAACACGGAAAAATTTCTTTTCAACCTCTTTTGGGTCATAAGTCAAAATGTTCCTTCTTGCTCTTCTACAGAGGTACCAAGATTAGAATTATAAGTCAATTGATGGGACTTTGACAGTATAAATTTCAATCTAAAATAGTAGAATAATAATCTAAAAGAACTTGGGTATTTTCTTGCAAACCCCTTCTAAGACTTTCATTACAAATTATGTTGATGACATTGGGAAACATTTTGCAGTAAAGTGAGCTGAGGCTGATGACATTGGAATGCAGCCATGGTATAGATAATCAATTAGTGTTTATTACCTCAAATTTTATTGCATCATGTTTGTTATCATGGTTAAATTTATGGAAAATACTTCATGTACCTCAAATTCTATTTACAAATTGTCTTTGCATAATATTTCTTTGAATTTCCATTATGTAGATGGCAAGTGGTACTTCATGTACCTCCATGTAAAACACTTTGTAAGTTTGCTTAACGTATCATTTAGAATTTTTAGGACTTTTAGACTTTTTAAGTTTTTTTGAATTTCTTTTATTTTGGATAGTCGCAATCTAAATAAATTTAACTTTTAAAAAGTTTCATGAACACACTCTAATGACTAATCATTACATCTTAATTTCATCTCTCCTTTTTCTTCATAAGTGGAAACATAATATGGACTTCTTGACGTAAGTTGTAATGCTATTGAACTATAAATTAGCTTTGATGGTTGGTTGTTTTTTCCCTTCATGTTTTCTGAATTCACCATGGTCAAACTTGATTAGTCTTTACATCCATGACTTTTGAGTTCAGGTAGAACAGGCTAAGCTTTCATGAAAAATAAGGGGAATGAGTTTACCGATTAGGAAGAACTTGAAGATATCTGCTAAATTTGAGCATTACATCTTGACTCTAATTTTGAGATTTTACAATATACAAATAAACTTTGAGATTTTACATTTAAAATCTCATAATCATAATCATAATCATATCATATCATAAACATAATTATATACAAACATGAGTTTGCCACATAGTTTTGCCACCTCACCTGTTCAAAAAAAGTCACGCAATAGGCTAGAAAAATAGGTGGTAGACACTTCACATCTCGATGTAATCAGACGGCTACAAACGTAACGCATCATCAAACTCATCTCATCAAACAGTTGAGATATTTCCAGCGAGACAATGTGTAAATGCCTTCAAACAAAGCGTTCAAAATTTGCTTCTTAATCAAACGGCTGGTGATTAGCGAATCTCACCATGAATTCGATCAACGGTCCAGGTTTCTTAAAATTGCCGCTACAGGGATCTTATAATGTCAATTATTATTGTTTAATACAAATTAGAAAATAGCATATACCCGTGATTAACACATTGTATACTGACTCATTATCAGTTGACCAACATTTGCGCCCTTAACAGCAATGCAAAAATTAATGGTATGATTTACAATATCAATTTCTTAATTTAGGCAGTCTTAATATCCAATTATTGTAATTATTACAATTCGAAAATTGAGGGTCAAACAAACTGTCACAGTAAATCGGTATGAACATCGTAATAACGGGATTGCTATTAATAAATACATGCTTATAATTCGAAACTTCATCATTTTTAATTCGTAAAAAATATATATTCCATTTTAACCTAAATTTGTGGCGGGAAGAATCTCAATTATTTACCCATAATATTTCTCAATGATTCCATTTTAATCATGAATCCTACTAAACTAAGATTGTAACTGCCAAATTTGAAATTCAAACTAAAAATTGAGAACATACAATCCTCGACTTCCTAAAATTTCATATGATTTGTTTAAACGCTTTGTGTTCTCATTTGGAATAACTTAAACGCATATGTGTTCTCATTTACATATTGTGTCTATTCCATAGCATTCTCTTAAATTTGTCGATAATGTTCACGGAGTAATATTCGAACTAAGTAAATTTGTTTACTTTAAATTTGTATTAATTTTTACGGGGTAATGTTCAAACTAATTTTTGTTATAAATCGGTTATCTATTTGGTCATGTTCGAAAAAGAATTTTGCTTGACAAAAATTGAGTTAACTGCATTTTCATTTGAAATGAATCACTCAATTCATAGATTTTGGTAATTAAGTATATTGTTTCTCTACAACAATTGGAATGGATGATAATTAATGTGTAATAAGTCACAATTTTCCAGGTTCGATAGACTTTTTTTTGTTACAAAATTCCATAGACTTCAATATTAGACAAAAAAAGTTCAAAATGATATAATATAAATATAATAGTCAAAATTATAGAAATAACATATACAAATTGGATAACAATTAGAGCAAAAATAGTTATTAGAAAATTTACTATTTTGCATATTTAAATGCCACAGGATAGTATATACATGCATCTGAGTTAATAAAATTACGAACTCATACATAAAAAACTTAGTGTTAGTTAAGTTGTTAGAGATAAGGAGAGTCACTTCTGAGGCGACAATTCCTATCTGTGTGGGGATCTTGATGGGGATTGCCACGCAGTGGCTCGTGAGTAAGGAATTTTTCCACGTGGAGACGGGGACGAGGGAGATAATTCCCCCACTGTCAACTTGGGGATGAGGATGGGAATGAGGACCATTCCGCTGTCTGAGTACATAATATGTGTTTTTTAATTAAAAGTATTAATAAAAAAATAAAAATGTGCTAACTGTTATCTTTTTTATTCTTAATTTTATTTTTTTGAATATCAAAAAATAAAAGGACTAAATTTTATATTAAAATATTAACCTATGATTTTTCAGTTCAGCAATTGTATTTTTTTTTCAATTTATTAGATTTTAACTTACATCCGTATAATAAATTCTCGATGACTTTTACGAGGTCCCTACGGGACTATGGAAGCAGGGACGGGGAGAAAAACTCTATGTGGAGGAGATCGGGAGTACTCCAGCCCGCCCACATCATTGTCGTCCCTAATCACCTTCACAAATTTACGCATATGTCCGTTTCTCATGTTATATGTCCATTTCGACAAAAAGTACTGAGTTGAACTTCTCATTAGCGGCAAAAATTCGCCAAACAACACCATACGTGGTTCCTTATCCCCATTCGGTTTCACTACACCATCGAATGCTTGAACCATGATTTGACTCCGACTATTTAGTAGGTAATGTGATATTTGTATTGCATATCGTAATCTTTATGTTCAATTTCGAAATTTAATTGTTCATATTATCTCTAAATTATGTTGTGTCTTGGCGGATATCATTGGCATCTTGAATGAAGTTGGTGCTCTGTGTGATAATTAGAAAAATAACACCAAATCTATGTTGCTATCGATTGACTTATATATCAAATAAGACTCATCTTTTTACGAATCATAAATATCGACGATACATATACATAATATTGAACAAAATAATAATTACAAATTAAATTAAAAAAAAAAGATGATGTATACACGTCTTTGTACAAGTGATTACATACTAGTATATATATATATATATATATATATATATATATATATATATATATATATATATATATATATATATAGTTTGGATTTGGATTCCTATAAGCATGGTAGTCCTTTAAGCTTATCATAATAGTTAATTTATACGGTAATGAATATGAATCAAAAGTAACAACATTTATTAAATATTAATTTATCAATTTCATTACATTAAAAAACAATTAGCATGTGTGACTAAAAAGTATTAAACACACATACCTTATACAGTTTTTTCTACCAAAAACCAAGATGGTTAGGGGTTATCTTCAATTTCTTAAAGAAAGTTTTACTCATTTTTTTTCTTATTAAGGCTGCAAAAAATTTACAACATAATATCCAAAATAAATGTTATTATTGCTCAATGTAGTAATGCTCTCATTAAAATATGAGACAGACTTGTTTTATGCTTTAAATTTAGTTGAACGTGATTCAAAAAATTTATCATAAGTATTTTCATATTTAATTATAATTTATTTTGTATTCAACCAGTTATTATAAAAAATTTCAATGCCAACATTTTTTTTTGGTGAAAATTGCTAACATTTTCATAACGTAATAGTTTGACTTTTGTTATCATTGCAATTGAAAGCATTTTAATTAGCCAACAGATATGCATATACTATTATGAAAATAAAATGAATATGAAAAGAGTTTCAAGGTTTGAGAATATGAAAGTATTCTATTTATCTTCATTGTGTATTATTGGATATTAATGACAAAACTTCACTCATTGTCCGTTACAAATTTTCTTTTAAAAGCATAACATTAAAATTTAATAACAATAATAATATTATTAATGGCTACTAAAGTTATTCATACCAATAAATTGAAGATCTAAATAAGTATGGGTAGACCTATTTAGAACGTATATTTTTTAATTAATTATAATAATAATAATATTTAAATTTATGAAACATATTATAAAATTTAAATTAAATAACTTCTTAGATTTGATTATTTTATTTATAACTTATTTGAAACAAAGAATTAATAGTAAAAATCATTTTAGAGGCTCCACCTAAATGTAACTTTAAAGATAACAAAGGTTACGTCTTTTATGTTATAAAAAGATGTATTATATATTGTTATTTGATGTTATCCATGTTGATTATGATTATTATAGTAAAACAATAAATTAAATGATTAATATGTGGTAATTAGTTATTCTAAACTAAAAATGCATCATAGTATTAACGGTGTTTAATGCTTTTGTTTTAGACAATAGGTTAAAGTGTTGAATATATAGTTGGAAAAAAAATTTGGTTACAAAATAGTCGGAAAAGTTAACACTTACTACTAAAATAAAACTGTTAATACAAATTTAATTTACATTTAAAATAGAATTTAATATGAAAGCCACACAAAAAATAATGCCTTGTGACCAAATCATAGAAATTATAGAGAAGATGATATTTACCTTGTAGAAGTGAGGGATGCTAAATAAATGGATTTTACATAGGGTTCAAACTTCAAACATTATGAAAGAAAATATAAAAGTATATATTGTTGAGTGACTCGTTTACAAAATCATTAAAAAGTTCTATAAGAAACAGAAAACTCGTGTAGATCAAATATCCAATTTACAAAATATATAATATTTGAAACAAATTCTACACAACTGATAAGACAATAGAAACCTTAAGTGGGAAGAAGGAAGAGACAGTCTGAAAACAAAAAAAATACACAAATCTTAATCAATTATTAAATGGGAATAGAAAATGGGCAGAGGAGAAAACCCAAAGAAACAGTTACAAAAAAACATAAACCCCCATCTATTTCTTTTCTTCTATTAGTTTCATGCTTTTCAATTTTTGTCAAGCTTCCTTCTAATCCAATTCTTACAGATTCGCAATCTTCTTGATTTGATTACGAAATATCGACTGTGCTTGACGGTTGTCTTTTCGTTGAAGGCAATTATATATGATTCAAATGAGAAGCGACAAAAGTATTCTGTATCTAGAGTAAATTAACCTTGATATCGAGAAGACTATGAATTTACGTGGATCTAGTAAAAACATAAACAAAACAAAACAATAATATTTAAATAGAAAGAGAACACCCATTTCAAATCAATCTCTTTGTATCCCCTCATTCCAAAATGAGGTATTAGTATTTGTAAAAAATTACCCTGAAAAAATATGTAGTTATATATGATGATCCAAGTCTTTGGACATTTTTATCATAAACAAAAAAGGCAAGACCAAATAGAGGAATAAAAAACAAACTATATTATATGAGAAATCAGTATAATTACCGGTGGAGATGGTCATTTGTTGGCTGGAAAGAAGAAGCCACTTCCATGAATGGTTTATCACCGCTATGTTCCATTTCACTTTATCATGCCAACAAAGAAGAAACTCTGAATTATCAAAAATACTATACAAAATGATACACAAACCAAATAATCTAGCTTCAAAGGAGAATTTGCAAACATCATCCATACCAACACATAGAAACAAAACCAAAATACATAAAAAATAATAATAGACATAGATAGAGAGAGAGAGGACATATTCGATAGAGAGAGAGAGGACATATTCTGAGAAGAAGAAACTGTGTCATTATGTTGCATTGTTGTTACATTTTATTATTTATTTGTTTGAATTCTTTCCAGATTTTAATGACTTCTTTATGTTGCATTGCGGTTACATTTTTTATTTATTTATTTGAATAAGTAGTAACGGTCAAAAGGGTAAAAATGAAATGAATTAGAATTAGAAGTTTTAGGGATTATTGTAATGAAATAGGTGAATTAAATGTTAAATGGCTCATGAGATGACATTTGGCATATGAATAAATGAGGTTATTCTCAATTGTTTATGATATAGATGTGTGGGTCTTATTTTATTATAAATAAACTCTTCTGCCAATTTCTAAGAGACAATCATATAAACTGGACTTTAACTAATCACAATTCACAACCAGGTTGCCCAAAAAAATACTGCATTTTTCAGTGAATAACATATAACATGTTTTTAAGTGTTTGTATCACATTATTATTTCATCTACTATAATATAATGATTATTTATCTAAAAAAACACTAGCAATATACCCGTTCGTATGCACATAAAACATCATATTATTTACATAAATAGACTTAGATAGAATTCAATTACAATAAATCTTTAAAGTTGATAAGAAATAGAGTTTCATAACTTAATTTAGAATATCTTTTTCAATTGATATTTGTTATTTTTTGGTAATTACCAATCATTTAGTAATAATGTAGCTCTCATGATGAATTAATATACGAAATACATTTTATTAGTAATAAAATTATACCAACAACATATAATATTTTTTCATTGTAACTCAAAAGTTGAATATAATTGTTGCAACTCAAAAGCAAAATGTTCATTTGTAATAAATAAAGATATCATACAAACAATATGTAATGTTTATCTGTTAGTGTGTAACGTTTATCTGCAAACGTGTTACGTTTCCTCTAAGAAATCAAAAGCAATGAAGTTATACCAAAAACATGTAATATTTACCCGTTACAACTCAAAAGAAAGATAAAAAATATTTATAAAAAAACAATAAAATTATTTATAAAAGTAAATCTATTTTCCCGTATAATATTTTATCAAGATTAAATAGAAGCTTAGAGATTTTAGTAGTAGGTCTTTTCAGTTAAATAATTATGGATAGATTAAAAAAATTAGAAATGTGAAGAGAGAGAGAGAGAGAATATAAGGAGAGAGATAGAGAGCAAACTGAATAATTAGAGTGAGTGAGATGAAAGAGGAAAGTGGTTTTAAATGTGAGATAAAAAAGTTAAGAGATGATGTGAGAAAGTGAGACCCACAGAAAGTAAAAGTGAGATAGAATAATTTGGAATGACATATTTGTCTTCAAAAAGTGGATTTTAGAAAAGGGTAGTTTAGTATTCTTGATAGTTGGCGTTATATGCGTAAAATTATGTGAAAATCCTTACACCAAAAAGACATGGATTTTTGGATTGGTGTTTTTTGTGTGTGTAAATTAGATACTTTCTACACACAAGTAAAAAGGCTAATTTTTCGAGTTGAGCATGACCACAATCAGGGACGGATCCACTTACATATCATTGGGGGTATTTATTCCCATTTAAAAATTATTTTATTTGGAAATATATATAACAAATGTATTTTACCTTCATAAAAAAATAAGGATTTCCCCCATAGCACAATTTTTAAATTAACTATGTAATTTGTAGAAATTAAGCTACTTTAGAATTTTTCCTATAATAAAACTATGTATTTTGAAAAAAATTGCCATATTTGTTATGAATATTTGTGGATGTCCATCTCCCTTAGTCCTTTCATATTCTTGTAAGTTACATGATTTGTGTCCTATAAATAGGACTTATGTAACATTGTAAAAGTGACCTTCAAGAGTAGAATGAAAAAGTTCTCTTTTCTCCCATTCTCTTCTTCTCTTTGTTTAGTTGTTCTTCATCTATAGTCTATTATAGTGGTTGCATCTATTATAGTTGTTCTTCATCTATAGACATAATTTGATTGAACAAAAGAGTGGTTGTTCATTAAAATGTAAAATGTCACATAAAAATTGAACTTTATTCCCGGAATTGAATGGTTCATACTAAAATTTTAGAGTGCGACAAGTATTATGGTTATGACCATTCATATTGTAGATTATCATCATCATCATCATAATTTGTGTTTATAATGGTGTTGCAATTCTCTTTTCAAGAATAAGTAACATATTTTAACACAGTTAATTTCTTTATTTATTTATTTTAATAAAGGTGTTGCGGTTTTCTTTTCATCAATGTTATTTGTGGTAATGACATTTGTTATTCCTAATAATGGTTTAGTATTTTGGGATTATTGAAAAATGTAACTTAATTATTTTCTTTCTCACACTTGGAATTCTATATGAACATGCAAAAAGAAAATATTTGTATCGCCAATTTTTTATTTGTAAATAGTCATACATTATATACATCAGTTAGAAGTTTTATATTTTGCTACTTAAGTGATCAAAGTTTAATACAATTTTATTTCATTCTCATCTTAAATATATGTGAGAACCATTAAAATTATGTTATGGCAAAGCAGAAGTTTTCTATGCACTTATAAAAGAAAAAAAAATGTGATTTTAAACCTGAAGCTTAATTGTCTAAACTGCGTGCACTATCTAGTTATGACAAGAAGTCATAAGGTGGGGTATGTTCTTATTATAAATTGCAACCAAAAGTTTACAAATGTAAGTGAAGGCTCCAGAAGAGCTAATTGTATTGTTACCTAGCTTAAAGAACAAAGTTTTTACACATTAATATTATATTATATTCTCTTAAATATCATAGAAACTAATTGAGTCTCAAGTATATTCATCTAAGTGGATATATCCAATCGAAACAAATCTCCAATGCCTATATGGATTGTTTGTCGTTGGCAAGACCGGTTGGGTCATCCCGGATCTTTATGATGCAAAAAAAAAAAATAGTTAAGAATTTTCTTTTGAAAACTTGTATTGAAGAGCCCGTAGATTCTTCAATCCATTAACTTTTTGTGTATTACCAGTTCTCAAAGGAAATAGAGAATTTGAGGGAATAAGTCTCTCACATTTCTACAATTGCTTAAGGTGATGTTTGTATACAGATACACCGATTAGATGAACCATTTAGATATTTTTATTATTGATGCATCAACTAAATGACTCTGAACCATGCATGAAGCATGTAGATTGGGCGGTTCCAAAGAATAAAAATCCTCAAACAATAAAGTGAGATTAAACGCAAGATGGCCCAAAAGAGAATATGGAAGCTCAAAATGAGTAATTTGACATAATTAATTTTTAAGTTCCAGAAGAACTGGTCAAATACCTGAAATTTATGGAAATGAGATCTCAATAAATTATGTCAAGAATGAAATATGATGGAACCGAAACAAAGTCAACGTTGACAATTTTGTTGTGTATAATATAGCACTAATGTGATAAGTGATGAAGAGGATCATGAACCAATATCTAATATTAATAATTTAGACAAAACAATGATTGGCCAAAATAGAAAACGCAATTGAAGTGCACTAAGTTCGCTTTGCAAAGCAAAAAGTTTATCGACTTGTAGTCTGTACACCTGAAGATGTAAAGCTAGTTAGGCTTGTTGTTTGAGAGTATTCGAACAAACCTAACATTGATTTCGAAGATAAATTCACCTGTAGTGAATGCATGTAATTTTTAATACTTAGTTAGCTAGTAGCACATGAAGGGCTCACCTGTAGTGTTACAACTTATTTGTATGGATCACTTGATAGTGATAATTATATGAAGATCTCTGAAGGATTTAATTTTCTGAAACATATTGTTCGAACTCTCAAGGCTCAAATATAATTAGTCTCTTCATGAGATAAAATAATTTGAACACATGAGGTATCATTGTCTCAATGCATATTCTAAAATAGTGTTATAAAAATGGCATCACTTGTCTAAATAGTTTTATGAAACTCTGTAGAGCTTTAAAAAATGTAGTTTGCTCAAAGAAAGAATTCTAGATAAATGACTTCAAATTATATTTGATGAATTCGGAGGTTGAACCTTAGATAGATATCCACCTAGAAAATCCCAGAAGGATTAAAGATATAGAGAAATATCTTAAAATAAATATTTTTGGAAAATAAAGTTTTGTCTCGACCTGCAGATCGATCAATTAGCTAATTGAATGATGATAAATATTATCTATTGAGTACATAATGTGTGTGTCAAGAAGATATCAAATATCTCGGTCTTGAAGACTTTAACTTATTGCGCGCATTACTAAATGTCATATGGATTGATGTGATAATATTATTTGACACTTAGTTAGATAGAATTGATCAGCAATCAAAATTATGTACTAGAACAGAGCGCGATATATATTTGTTTTTATATTTTCATGATACAGATGAAGCAATTATTTTATGCATATCTGTTCATAAAACTAACCATGCAGAACAATCAATTATTGTTTTGATCCAGATCAAGTTAGATTCTAAAATTACTATTTTCAAGATATGGTGACATTGAAACATTATTGTTACAAGCAACCTATAGTTATCGGTTCTTCATATCAGATTCAAACACTAATAATTCAAGGAAGAGGTATTGAAGACAAAGCTTTATTGAAAGGATGATATATATCACAATGTATATTGGTTCAAATGTGTCAAGGGAGAAAATTTAAATGTTGGTATCAATATTCTTAATTGATACTTCAAACAGGGGGAGAAAGTTGTACTCTTTTTTCCTTTTCCATGGTTGTCCCATTGGGTTTTCCTGGAAAAGTTTTTAACGAGGCAGTTCCCACATAAAGGATATTGTACTCTTTTTCTCTTCACTAAAATTTTTTCCCGCTGGATTTTTTTAGTAAGGTTTTAACGAGGCATATCCTCAATGGACATCCAAGTGGGAGTGTTATGAATATTTGTGGATGTCCATCTCCCCATCTCCCTTAGTCCTTTCATATTCTTGTAAGTTACATGATTTGTGTCCTATAAATAGGACTTATGGAACATTGTAAAAATGACCATCAAGAGTAGAATGAAAAAACTCTCTTTTCTCCCATTCTCTTCTTCTCTTTTTTTTAGATAATCAACAAGTAACATTGAAGGGAGCACAAGGGGTGCCCAACCCTTACAATGGAGGTAAGTGAAGGGGGGGGCCTCCTCAAAACCTCCTTGAGCCAAAACCCATTGGGAAAAAGACTCAGGAAGGAAAAAGAGTACCCCGTGCAGAGTGCACCACAGTGAGGCAACCTCCTACCTCACTGTTTCTCCCCCTGCAATCAATAAAGAAGCTTACAACAAGAAATTACAGCATGGAAAGTACACCCAACAGACCCAACATGGATAATACGCCCCTGCGCTAGCCAATGCTGGCCGAGTTCTTCTCTTTGTTTAGTTGTTCTTCATATACAGTCTATTATAGTGGTTCCATCTTATTCTTGTTTAGATTAATTTCACAACAATATTATAGTTTTTGCCCTCACCGACAATAATGGGCGGCAAAGTTCTTCATTAAAACTTTTAACGATTTTTGGTATACTGTGTTCAGTTCAAAGGGAGTAGAAAAAAATATTATAAGGAATATATATATACTAGTAGGATACCCGTGCATACGCACGGGTGCTGTCATGTTCTTTTTACGAATGAACTTAGATAGTATTTAAGTAGTCTGAATATTATCCTGTGAAAATAAAAACAAATTTAAAGTATATAAAAATGAGTTTCAAATAAAAAATTGATAAATATTAAAATCTAAAAATGTAAAAGTATTATTTAAAAACAATTGTGCATTTATCCGGTGTTTTTTTTATATATCAGTGCAGTATTATTTATGTATCTGTATTGTTATCCCGTGTTTTTATATATCAGTGCAAGTATCCCATGTTTTTATATATATCATTGCAGTTATCCCCTGTATTTTTTTTATATATCAGTGCAACTATCTCGTGTTTTTTTATGTATCAGTGTAGTTATCTCATAGATTAAATTGGTTATTTGAGTTGATTAGTAGATTATAGTAGATAGTAAAACATCAATAAGAAATAATTATCCCGTGTTTTTTATATATCAGTGACAATTTTTTATCTTTTTTAGGTATTAATCAGTTTAAATAGTCATTAAGCTTTCTTGTTTGTTTAGACTTTAGATAGTAGGTTTATAATAAACTTCAAAAATTATAGTTATCAATGACAAATATTAATCTCATGCTTTTATATATCACTGCAATTATCCCGTGTTTTTTATATATTAGTGCAGCTATCTCGTAGTTTCAATTGATTATTTTAGTTGATTAGTATATTATAGTAAATAGTAAAAGAGAGATAGTAGATTGTAAATAAAAAATATTTATTTTAAATATTAATCAGTAGTTTAAATAGTCGATTGAATCTTACATTTTTTTACAGTGAGGTTTATTGTCTTCAAAATTTTAATTATCAATGACAAATATTATCCTTTGTTTTTTTATATATTAGTGCAATTATCCCGTGTTTTTTATTTATCATTGCAGTTATCGTAGATAGTAAAAGATAGATAGTAGATGATCAATAAGAAATATTTATCCCGTGTTTTTTATATAACAGTGTACAATTGTTTGTCTTTTTTAGGTATTAATCAGTTTAAATAATCATTAAGCCTTCTTATTTTTTTAGATAGTGTTTATGGTAGTCTTCAAAAATTATAATTACCAATGGCAAATATTATTCCCGTATTTTTTTATATATCACTGCAGTTATCCCGTGTTTTTTATATATCAGTGCAGTTATCTCGTAGTTTCAATTGATTATTTTAGTTTATTAATAGATTATAATAGATGGTAAAAGTTAGATAGTAAATTATCAATAGGAAATATTTGTTTAATATTAGTTATTAGTTTAAATAGCCACTAAGCATTCTCGTGTTTTTAGATAGTAAGTTTATGATAGTCTTCACAAATTATAATTATCAATGGCAAATATTAATCTCGTGTTTTTTTATATATATCATTGCAGTTATCTCGTGTTTTTATATATCAGGTTATCTCGTAGTTTCGATTGATTATTTTAGTTGAATAGTATATTATAGTAGATAGTAAAAGAGAGATATTACATTATCAATATAAATATTAATCAGTCGTTTAAATAGTCATTAAATCTTCTAGTATTAATTTAAATATTAATCAGTAGTTAAAAAAATTTAATTATCAATGACAAATATTAATCATTTGTTCTCGTATTTTTTATTTATCAGTGTAGTTATCCTGTAGTTTTAATTAATTATTTTAGTATATTAGTAGATAGTAGATTATTAATAAGAGGTGATAGTAGATTATCAATAAGAGTGTAAACCGATTTCAGATAGAAAAGAGAAGATAATTTTAGTAGAGTAGTGTTTGTATAAATTTAGAAATTTAGTTAAAAAAAACTAAAGTGATGTGAAGAGAAAGAGAATAATTGTTTATGGAAAAATAAAAGTAAAATGAAAAGAAAAAAGGAAAAAGAGAGAGTGTAGGAGAAAAGTGAAAAGGAAGAAAGAGAGTGTAAGAAGAAAGAAAAAAAGTAAGAAATAGAGTGTAAGAGAAAAGTAAAAAGGAGAAAGAAGAGAGTGTAAGAAGAAAGAGAAAAAAGGAAGAAAGAGAGTGTAAGAAGAAAAAGAAATAGAGGGTAATGACATTTTTATCCCTAAAATGAATATGTGTTTTGTTAATAAGAGATCTAAAGTGGTAATTTTATAGGTAGTTTGTTTGTATAAATAGATATTAGATATATATATATATATATATATATATATATATATATATATATATATATATATATATATATATATATATATATATATATATATATATATATCAATAAATAAAGAATCTAATCTATCTATTTATACAAACAAACAACTTACAAAATTACAATTTTAGACATCTTACTTTTTTGACACATCGTCACTTTTGTTTTATTTATCATTTTTTAATTCTATTTTCTCTTCTTTCCTCACTCATTTTCTTTCAATCTCACATTTCCCAATATTTCTTACTTCTTACACATTTATTATTAGTGGCCCCACACCCTTTATTTAAAAATATTTATTTTCCCAATTTTTTTAATTCACTATATAATCTAATATAATTAAATTACTAATAAATAATCTACAATTTACTCTTATTTACTATCTAACCTAATATCTATTTATCTATTTATAGAAACAAATCACACTTAATCTATTTATACAAACAAACCACATTTAAATTACTCAGACAAGTCTCGCTATTTACTTGACAATTCATCTGACTTAGGACAACATTGTAATTTACTATCATACTTTTATCAAATTTTTTCTCTCATTGCAATTTCTTCTCACTCCCACTTTTTTCCTACTTTCTCTTACTTTTTTTCTCAAAATTCAAATCAAACTCACCAACTTTCTTTACCAACTATCTAATAATCTAATCTAATATCTATTTATACAAACAAACCATACTTAAATTACTCAAACAAGTTTCCCTATTTATTTGACAACTAATCTAACTAAGGGCAACATTGTAATTTACTATCACATTCTTTTTCAAATTTTTTCTCCTAATGCACTTTCTTCTCACTCTAATTTTTTTTAAAGTTTCCCCTCTTTTTTTTTTCTTTCAAATTTCGAAATTCAAATCAAATCAAATCAAATCTACTAATAAACTAAAATAATCAATCTAAACTACGAGATAACTGCACTAATATAAAAACACGGGATAAATTCACATATATATAAAAAAAGTACGATATTAATATATCAAAAAAAGGAAAACTTAATGACTATTTCAACTACTGATTAATATTTAAAACACGGGATAACTGTACTGATATATAAAAAACGCGGGATAACTATCCTGATATATAAAAAAACAAGGGATAACTGCACTGATATATTTGATAATCTTCTATCTATCTTTTACTATCTACTATAATCTACTAATCAACTAAAATAATCAACTGAAACTATGAGATAACTGCGCTGATATATAAAAAACATGGGATAACTATACTAATCTAATCTAATCTAATCTAATCTATCTATCTATCTATTTATACAAACAAACAACTTACCAAATTACAATTTTAGACATCTTACTTTTTTTAACACATCACTACTTTTGTTTTATTTATCATTTTTTAATTCTACTTTATCTTCCTTTCTCTCTTTCAAATCTCACATTTCCCAATATTTCTTACTTCTTACACATCTATTATTAGTGGCCCCCAAACCCTTTATTTAAAAATATTTCTTTTCCCAATTTTTTTAATCTATTATATAATCTAATATAATTAAATTAATATTAAATAATCTACAATTTACTCTATTTACTATCTAACCTAATATCTTTTTATCTATTTATACAAACAACCCACATTTAAATTACTCAAACAAGACTCCCTATTTATTTGACAATTCATCTGACTAAGGACAACATTGTAATTTACTATATATCATACATTTATCAAATTTCTTCTCTCATTTCATTTTCTTCTCACTCCCACTTTTTTCCTACTTTCTCTTACTTTTTTTCTTCCCATAATTCAAAATTCAAATCAAACTCACCAACTTTATTTACCCACTATCTACTAATCTAATATCTATTTATACAAACAAACTATACTTAAATTACTCAAACAAGTTTTCCTATTTATTTGACAATTCATCTAACTAAGGGCAAAATTGTAATTTACTATCACATTTTTTCAAATTTCTTCTCCCAATGCACTTTCTTCTCACTCTAATTTTTTTAACTTTCCCCTCTTTTTTTTTCTTTTCTTTTTTTTTCAAAAATTTCGAAATTCAAATAAAATCAAATCTACTAATAAACTAAAATAATCAATCTAAATTACAAGATAATTTCACTAATATATATAAACACGGGTTAACTTCACTGATATATAAGAAAACACGATATTAGTATATATAAAAAAAGGGAAAACTTAATGATAGTTGCACTGATATATAAAAAAACAAGGAATAACAACATTGACACTAATATATAAAAGAACACAGGATAAATGCACAGATTATTTTTAAATGATACTTTTACATTTTTAGATTTTAATATTTATCTAATTTTTTTAATTTGAGACTTCTTTTTTAACTACTTTAAAATTGTCTTTTTTTCACGAGTTGTTGTCCAGACTACTTAAATTATGTCTAAGTTCGTTCATGAAAAGAATATGGTAGCACCCGTGCGTATGCACGGGTATCTTACTAGTATATCTTTAAAGCAAAAAAGAATTAAATAACACATGGTTTTGCTAGTCATAGTTGGTCTAGTATAGTTAAAATTCAACATAGTTGCACTCATGGGGTCCATGTATTTTAGACAATATCTGTATATCTAATGTAAATCTTGTCAGTATCGAGATTACTACTGTAGTTTAGTTTGTATAAATTATTAGAGTAAGCTGTATATCCATTGATGTCCTTTTCAATCCCTATGCGACAATATGCTCCTAATGTGCTCTGTACATTTCTTTGCATCCATGTCCCAATATCGATACCAATAATATACATTCGCACAATTAACCATATTAACCATATGAAAAGAGAAATATTGTCTACCCAAAACAACATAAATTTTTTATGATGTACTTAAGCTCTATTTGGTAAAAAATAACAGATATTAGGTAAAATAGTTTTCGTAGCAATTGAGCTGGTAGTGGATATTAGATAGCGAATAAATTAACAAATTAAATTTATGATGTACTATAGCACTCAATTACAGAATATTGAAGAATTGCGCAAAGATATGAAGTAGTTTCTAAATATAAAAGGACAAAAAATTATATTCGTATTTAATTCTTAAAAATAAAAGAAATATTCAATTAACATAGAATAAATCAAAAATTTAATTAAAGTATTATTAAAAAAAAAAATGAAATGTTATAAACTGAAACACTACTTCAAATTGCACTTGAATAGATATTGAATCCACACAAAAAAAGTTATAAACTAACAGTATGAGAAAGTTACTCAAACCTATCCGTATAAACTAACAATAATGTTATTAAGCCAAATAATTTGACAAAAAAACATACAAATATACCATATTTGTATGGGCCCCACGACTTCCAAAGAAAAGAAAAACTATATTAGTATAATATGTATTAGTATCTATATCTGTATGTTTTTTTGTCAAATTACTGGTCTTAATAGCATTATTAATAAACTAAACCCTATAAACAACTCAAACTCATATAACTAACATCACATTTCACTTCCTGTATATTAGAGTTTTTCCTTTTATTTTTCTTTTTGAGATTATCTATATTAGAGTTTTACCACCAATAGTAGTCCTACTCACCTTGAAAAATTATTAGATTTTGTAATTGTACGTAGTAGATATTCAATTTATTTGAAAAATAAAGCATAGATGATTATTAAAATTCTAAAGTTTTTTTTAGCATTGTCCTCCTATTATTAAATACTAAAACGGAAAAAGAAAGAAAAAGAGTAATTTTATTATTTTTACAGGTTCTTGTGGTTATTTTAAATGGCAGCCGCCCAGAATAGCCACCCAAAAATGACTCCTTCACTCTCTCTTTCTCTCTCTCTCTCTAGAAAAGAAAGAAAGAAAGAAATATCTAACGAATGAATGAATGAATAAAAACTCTCTCCCCAGTTCCTATTCCCATTCCCATTCCCATTCATTCACCCTCTCCTCCATAGAATCAGAATCCCATAAAAACAATGACACTACTATCTTCAACACCAACGATAACAACACATACATCAAACAAATCTCCTTCTCTTCTTCACTATTTCATTCTCTTATAATTTAATCTCTCTCTCTCTCTCTCTCTCTCTCTCTCCATATATAGTGTGTAATAGGGACCAACCTTATAAACAGTTGTTGAATAGAATAGAGTGAGAACACAGCACAGCACAGCACAGCACAGCGATAAAGTCATCAACACAGTAACCAAAACAGGAGAAGAAGAAGAAGAAGAAGAAGAATCATATCATGTCGACTCTTGAAGAGTCTCTAAGATCTCTTTCCTTAGATTATCTCAACCTTCTAATCAACGGTCAAGCTTTCAGCGACGTTACGTTTCAAGTAGAAGGTCGTTTAGTTCATGCTCATCGTTGTATCTTAGCTGCAAGAAGTCTTTTCTTCAGAAAATTCTTTTGTGGGCCAGACCCTTCAACCGGAGGAGCAGTACTTGACCCTACCGGAACTGGTGGTGGTGGTGGTGGTGGTGGAACTTCTCGTCCTGGTGTTATTCCGGTGAACTCGGTTGGGTATGAAGTTTTCTTGCTTTTGCTTCAGTTTTTGTATAGTGGACAAGTTTCTATTGTTCCTCAGAAACATGAAGCTAGGCCTAATTGTGGTGAACGAGGTTGTTGGCATACACATTGTTCTTCTGCTGTTCATCTTGCTCTTGATACTCTTGCTGCTGCTAGATACTTTGGTGTTGAACATCTTGCATTGCTCACTCAGGTACTAATTAACCTTTCTTTTCTTCATTTTTTTTATTCTTTTAATCAAACACAGAAACCCTCTCTCTCTCTCTCTGGGAGTGTCTGTCTGTCTGTCTGTCTTCTGTTTCAGTGTGTCTCTGATTTGTGTGACCAGTCATATGTTTTCTGGGTCTTCGGAATTTGGACAATTTCTGGGTGCACTGGTTTTTGGAATGTGGGAAGGGGTATTTATTTTTCTTTTATTTTATTTTTCAAATTTAGACTCTTTTTTTTCCTCGGTTTTCTTTCCCTTTTCTTTTTGGGTAGTTCTATAATCTTTGTTATGATGCTGATTCATAAAATTATTAAGATCTCTTGGGTTTATGTTTTTGATCAGTTGATACCTAGCTTCTTCTCTCTACTATGAAAATCCTTGTCAAACTTGTTCTTACTTTTTTTTAAGTGATTAATTAATCTACACTGCTGCCTGACACTTGTATACCTGACTTTGTCTATCTGTGTGATTATTCCATTTCACAAAATTTTATCACACTTAAAATACAAACACGAGACTGTCGAATGAGATCTAAGTCCAGTTACAACTCTGACCAACCTTATTGGTACCTTGTTCTTTACTTTGATTTGAGCTCTTGGGGGTTTGAGGTTGTCAAGTTGTAGTATTTATTTAAGTTTGTGTTTTTGAGGTTCTTCTCCCTTGATTTCATGTACTAAAATGTTTAGAGTTTCTCGAATTGGTGTGTAAGGATGGATAGAGAAGATTTCTAAATTAAGATGAAAAACATCCAATCTTGTCTTCCACGCACCGAGCACACAAAATCTTTTCCCAAACATTCACTTTCCTCATTTGGACTTCAAGCTCCAAAAGAGAACAAGCTAAAACAAAAGAGAGAGACTAATGTCTTATCTGCTGCTCAAACCTAGGTAGTAGTACTACTAATAATTTTCTTCAAAAACCCCCCACATTTCTTCTCTCCCCTTAATTTATTTCCTCTTCTTTCACCAACAAATAAAACTTTCATAGTTTGCCATATTCCAAAAGTTTTCACAATAAGCACTTAACTATAGAAATTAGGCTTAAATATCATTTATCCTCTGCAAATATTACCATAATCCATTTACCCCCTGTAAAAATAAAAGTTTTAAAATGACCTTTGCAAATAATAAGTGTTTCTAGTTACCCCCTACAGGGGGTAACCGTAAACGATTTATATTTTGTAGGGGGGTAATCGTAAACGTTTTATAACTATTATACACTTAACGCTATCAACATAATTTAACAGCAGGGGAGTAACCGTAAACGGTTTATATTTGCAAGGGTCATTTAAAAACTTTTATTAAGTCTCTTTGAGGGTTAAGTTCTCCCAAATAATTATGGAAGTCTTCAATAAAATATTTATCATTTTTTTATAGACAAATGTTACTGGTTATGGTTTCTAGTTAGGAGGAAAATGTTCGTTTCTCGAGTTTGAAATCTAGATCTCCTACTTGCACTCCTTCAAAATCATGTATGATACTACCTAGTAGGATACTAGATATTTATTGTTATAATTACTGAAACTACAAAATCATGTATGATGTATGATGTATCCATAATAACATTAGCCATTTTAAAAATAAAATCACTAACATTATTAGCCAATATGTATGCATAGATAATCTAATTAAAGGCACTGATCAATAGCATTCTCCTTATTTAATTTGTTGATTATTTCCTTATTATCTTTGCTTAATAATTCATTTGAATTTGTTTACAGAAGCAATTGGCGAGCATGGTAGAGAAAGCATCAATAGACGATGTGATGAAAGTACTTATAGCATCAAGAAAGCAAGAAATGCACCAACTATGGACAACATGTTCCCACCTTGTTGCTAAATCAGGTCTACCCCCAGAAGTCCTAGCCAAACATCTCCCCATTGACGTGGTTGCGAAAATCGAAGAACTTCGTCTCAAGTCCTCCTTGTCACGTCGCTCCTTAATGCCATTCCATCACCACCATCCCCACCACCACGACCTCGGAGACCTGGAGGACCAAAAAATCCGCCGCATGAGGCGTGCCCTTGACTCCTCCGACGTCGAATTAGTCAAACTAATGGTAATGGGAGAAGGCCTAAACCTTGATGAAGCATTGGCATTACACTATGCTGTTGAGAATTGTAGTAGGGAAGTTGTTAAAGCCTTACTTGAACTCGGTGCCGCCGATGTCAACTACCCTGCCGGCCCGGTGGGAAGTCTCCTCTCCACGTAGCTGCTGCAGAGATGGTGTCACCTGAAATGGTGGCGGTTTTGCTCGACCACCACGCGGACCCCACGGTTAGAACAGTTGACGGTGTCACCCCTTTGGATATCCTAAGAACCCTAACCTCTGATTTTCTCTTCAAAGGTGCTGTCCCAGGTTTAACTCACATTGAACCCAACAAACTAAGGCTTTGTTTGGAACTTGTTCAATCTGCAGCTCTTGTTCTCTCTCGTGAAGAAGGAAACAACAACAATGATAACAACAACAATAATAATGCTTCTTCATCTGCAGCACCTATATATGCACCAATGAGTGAAGATCATAGCAGTGGTAGCAGTGGAAACAACAATAACAACAACATTGGAAATCTCAACTTGGATTCAAGGTTGGTGTACCTTAATCTTGGTGCGAGTGTTGGTTCTTCTCAAATGGGTGGTGATGATGATAGTGGACACAATGGTCATACTCATAGAGAAGCCATGAATCGTCAAGGTGGTGGATGTGACCCAACAATGTATCATCATCACTCTCATGACTACTAAGCCTATAGCTATCTATTCCTATAGGTAGCTCAAAATTTTCTACAAGAATTGCTAATATATAATTGAAGTTAATATTAATGATGGAAAAAGGACAAGAGAGAAGGACATGGATCTGGAGGTTAAAATGTTTTTTGTTTTACTTTGGCAGTTGAAGAAATTAATAGTATGTTGACTAATTAAGTCATCTCATTACACTGCTATTTTTTTGGATCTATGTTGGTTTTTGTTATTTTGTAGGCCTTTAAAATGGTTACTACCATTTGAAGTGCGGTATCATAGGAGATGAGGATGATAAAAAGGGACAAGGAGAATCTAATCAAGTTTATGTTTTTTTTTTGGATGTAAAATGAAAGGGTGCATGGAGGAGACGCAGGTCAATCTTTTCAAACACACCATTTCACCTGTCAACTCCTTGTTTTTGTATTTACTACTAGTACTACTCATTCATGGGTTAAGGTAATATCATCGATATTATGCCAATTTAATAATAGTGTGTCATCCTTTTGGCTTTTGTAATTTCATTTCTTGTCCCACTTCAAACCACTTTCTCCTAACCAAAATTATTTCAATATAGATATTATAAATATCATTTCACTGCTTGGGATGTAGTGTAGAGTTATCTTCTAGCACTTAAAAACGTGTTTAGTGTTCGATATTTTAATTATTTACATTTTCTCAAATTATTATTGTAGTCTAGGTGTCTATATCAATGTTGTTATTAGTGTTCATGTATGTGTTGATGCTTCATTAATGTAGAGTAGAGGTGTCGACATAGCCCAACGAGTTGGCTCAAAGCCTTATGTTTTGGGTTGGACTCGTTAAATTGAGGTAAAAAAAGAGTTGGGTCATGTTGCACAGCCCAGTTGGCCCATAGGCCAAGCTAGGCTCGTATTTTTATGTTTTTTTGAACATTTGCTATCTTTTTTGATAGTTGGATTGAGGTGGGCGAGTCCGCTGGCTAGTGTTTAGGGCTGAACTATGTTAAAAAAATCACAGTCAATAGACAATTGAGCTGGCCTAACCCAACTCACTTTTACGTTTGGGCTTAGTGAACTAGGTTGGCGTCGAACACTTTTACGACTATAGTGTAATGGGTTCCTTATTTAATTGGAATTTCCTTTTGGTTAAATTTTGTGAAGCTTTTCTGAATAATATGGTTTACATAATTAAATTATTGTTAAGAGTCCCACATCGAATGTGATATGACCTGAAAAAAAGTTTATAAGTGGGAGACATCTCTCACCTTACAAGCCGATTTTGTGGGGTTGAGTTAGGCCCAAACCACATTCTAAGATGGTATCAGAGCCAATCCAAGATCCGTTGGGCCGCTCGCTATCGGGCCACTCGGGTCACGCTCCAGTTGTCCAATCCTGGGCGTGAGGGGGGTGTGTTAAGAGTCCCACATCGAATGTGATATGGCCTAAAAAAGAGTTTATAAGTGGGAGGCATCCCTCACCTTACAAACCAGTTTTGTGGGGTTAAGTTAGGCCCAAACCACATTCTAAGAATTATGACATCCTACCTAATTAAGAAACGGTATATATAAGCTGTCCTTTAACTAATTTTGATCACACGTTATATTTTTGTTTTTGAGCATGATAGTTTCAATATTAGTTTTTCTCTATAAGGCCATCGGAAGAACTCATTGGGCATTGACTTGTTTTGGGATTTATTTGTATTTTAAACAAAAATGATGTGGCTGTTGCAAGTTGATTGGTTGTCTTGCATGAATACAACAATGGTATGACCACTGATGTCAAGTTACAATATTGGCAATTTGGCACTGTCTCGGTGTCTCCTTCCATATGTAATCCTCTTTTTGTCCTCGTGCCTTTATAGTCCTCTTCAAAGAAAAAATAAATGATTTTAAAAACTAATTAAAAGCCTATTATATTAGTGTAAATTCATAATCAGATGTTTGGTCAGGAAGCTTCTTGAGTCTTGTCTACAATTTCCTACTTGTACGTTGGCCATGTGGGGTGGTGTTAAGGGGGGTCATAAACTCATAAGATTGTTTGGGATTAAGTGTAACCTCCTTAATCACCTAAGTTGAGGGAGGACCGATTGAGTGTGAAGCATCATAGGATACTTAATCTTAACCTCCTTTCAAAATAGAGATGGTGTATATAAATGCTTTGTTTGGTAAAAAAGAGCGGATAGCGGAAAAACTAATATAGCGGATGAGCTTATAGTGAATAGTTGATAGCGGATAAGCTAGCAGATTGAATTTAAAGTGTTTGGTAAAATCACTGATCGAACTAGCTTATAAATATAAAATGACTTAAATGGACATTTATAATTAATGCTAAAAGAGGAGAGAGAATACTTATTTAATGTAGGATAAATGAGGGATTTAATTAAAACAGTGAGGGTAAATGTGGAAGAAAAAATGAAACACTATAAGCTTAAACGCTACTTCAATTAGCGTTTCAAAAAACGCTATAAGCTAGTGACAAAACGCTATAAGCTGTGATGTCAAACACATAAAATTAGTTTATCCGCTATAAGCTGACGGATTGTGCTTGCCAAACAGAGCCAAAGTCATTATTTCAACTATTGACATCGAATGCCCAAATTTTAGGGCCCAAAGTTTACTAAGAGTTATATATAAAGTTATTATTTCAACTATTGACATCGAATGCCCCTGGGTTCAGCGGTTAGTGCCTCCTTACTTGTTGGTGTAGGGTGCGAGTTTGAACCCTAACATTTCGTTTAATTGTTGTCTTTTAGCAAAAATAAATAAAAGAAGGAACCTAAAAAACTAAATTATGAGACTGAAGTACTCTGTTACTTTTGATCGTAAAAATTGGACAAACCACTCAATCACAATTTGATAAGTTTACAATTTAGCAAATAATATATATCCTATGCTATATTTTTTATATAAAAATATATCTATATACCAATAAAAAAAACAAAAACAAAATATAGGATATTGTTCCTGGGTGTATTAGCAAATACGAGGATCGCCATCAAGCAATTGGACTGCGGCCCGACCCATCACGATCGCCCAACACGGCGCTTGGAGCGCAATTCTCGCCGGCGAAATTCTCGCGTAGCGGTCGGACATCATCGTATATATCGCCATTCGCACATGGCATCAGCACGTTCTCTAACCTTGTGTTATCCGCCGGCGACCTCTCACTAGATCGTCGGAGTGTCTGCTGCGCAGTACCACCCGAGGTGCTCAACGCGTGAAGCCAGGACCGGTCCTTTCAACCTCTCAACGACCGGCCCATCGAGGCGAAGCAACAAACACTTCAACACTTCATTGGTCAAGGTACGATCAATTGGCGACCACGATGCTGGGAGGCCCGTGCGCTATCCTACCTCTTATGGCTCCACGCGATCGGCCCCGCACGCGGGCCACTTCTCGACTCAATCCCTCGGCGAGAACCAGCAGCAGACCCGGAAGGCGTGGCGTTCTGATCCATGAATCTCGAGGACTTCCACGACAAGAACCTTCAGGCACAACTGCCGTGGACCGGTCCTCAGCCAGATCCATCGGCCGTTCACGGAGATCTACCGCGGATTGAAGGCGGGCATCCAGAACCTCTGCAGGACCATGTTACTCAAGCCGTTTTGCGAGATCTTGCAAAACAAGAATCAATGATCGCAGATCGAGATGCACTCATCTCCCGAAAGACGAAAAGAGGTTGATTCAAGCCGCGCGTCGCGAAAGCGGAGAGAACCTTCACGCCGCCCGAGCGGCGCGAAGACACCGCTCCTCCTCGCAGGAGCATTTCACGCCGCAGAAGCACTACTCATCATTCTCCGGCGGAAGAAGAAGCGGGGGCACGCAGTCGCGCCGAAAGCGAGAACGCGTGCAGACGCGCCGTTCAATGTCCGATTGACTATGAAGATTCCGGCTACCGATCCCGACACCGGCCGCTCGCCCACGAATACTCCTCTAATGAGTCGTCCGGTCACGTCGGTCGAGAAGCGAGATCTTGGGATTCTCGTGAAGAAAGTGGAAGAGTGCGAAATGGAAGAATTAGGGGCGTTTCGCGATCGGCCTAGAGAGGCCAAAGCGAAGCGGCGAGAAGGCCTCCTCCGCTACGCCTACCGGCCATCCGGAGGATTCTATGGAATCCGGCAACGCGAGGCATGCCTCGCAATGCAACCCTTTGGGTCGAACGGCATTCGGAATGAACACGGCCCGTTCTCGCGGAGATCAGCGTTATAAGATTCCGAGAGATCTCATGCAAGCCGCCCAACCTCAACAAGTTTGTGGCCGAGGTGATCCGCACAAGCATCTCCGTTACTTCAATAATTACTTAACGCTCTGAGGAATTGGGACCGACCATGAAATGCAGGCTTTTTCCCCAGTCGTTGGACGGCCGAGCATTGGAATGGTGGGAGTCTTTGCGGCCCAATACCATCTCCTCGTGGGACGACCTGATTAGAATATTCTTGTCTCACTACACTGCAAACCGCTGCCAATACCGGTATGAAGAATACTTGGACTCTGTTGTTCAAGGAGATAATGAGACGTTGAGACAGTACATCGACCGGTTTAACACTGAGGCTGAGTCTGTTCGTGACTTGTCAGACAAGGACAAGCTGAAATATCTCGAAGCGGGGCATTCGGCCAGGACCACCGATTCGTTGAAGAGTTTACATTGAATCATTACCGGGATCTCGGCCACTTCCGACAAGGGCTAACGTCCACATGCGGTATGAAGAAACTCGCGTAAAGAAGAAAGGCCGTCCGCGCCACGACCTAAAGAAGAAAAGCGACAAGCGGCCAAAGGGCATGAAGGTCGCCGCGACAATCGGCCTGACTTTCGAGACAAAAAGTTCGATCATCGCACTCGACTCAACACCTCCATTGCGCAGATCTACAGCGAGTGTCAGAATAATGAGTTTGTGGGAGTTAAGCGGCACGAACCACTGCGTGCTCAAGAAGGGGGCACGGCCAGGCCAAAAGATACCGCGCTACCACAAGAGTAGGGCACGATACCAACGATGTATGGCCCCTTAAAGATGACATCAAGAGTCGATCCGAAAGGCAAGTTGGGAAAATATGTGAGGCGGAGGAAGGCGACCGACCTCAAGAGAAGCGAAAGAAGCCGATCGAGCACAGAGAAAGGGGCCGCCATAGAAGGCACCAAAACAAGGATCGACGAAGATCGTGACACTTTCGGCGATCAGAGGGCGTAATGTTGCGATGGTTATTCATGGTGGAAACCCCCGGATCGCAGGGAATCTAATAAAGCCACTAAGAGAAAGTGGGGACGAATTGTTAATGGTTGCATCCACTCAAGCACCACCACCGGTCTCGGCGGACCTCCCGTCGTTCGATGATAGCGACTGCATGCGACGGCAAACCTAATAGCTATGTTCCACCGTAATCGGGCGGTTATGGCAAACACGAAGTGCGAGAGAATCTCGGTCGATCAAGGTAGCTCTACCGATATAATGTTTGAAGGCTTGATCGACAAGATAAAGGTTGATCGAAGCGAGATAATCCCCGTGCCGAGCCTACTCCTCTAACGGGGTTCAATGGGGTGACGACTCATCCATTGGGAACGATCGGTGATGGTCACGTTTGGTGGCGACACCGGGATAGTACTGCATGCGGGGCGGTCGGGGCGGCGTTCCTTGTACTCCCCTCAAATCCTCGCTATCAATGTATTATTGGTAGGCCGACTTTGGGTAAGCTAGAGGCCGTTACATCGACGGTGCATCTAAAAATGAAATTCTATAGCAAGGGCGACCAAGTAGTTACCCGGCGCCGACCTTGAATCAAGAAGAAGAAGCCACGCTCTATACCAAGAAATATGTGACGAGGTAGATCGTGGCCCGAACGTTCAAAGCACTAGTGAAGGCCATCAAGTCAATGTCGCTGATTTGGATGCTCGGTATGATCCAGATAGCGACCCAGAAGACAATGATGGTGATTTGGCTCGAGAACTGAAGCACAGGCTGATAAGACCAGAGCCTCATGGAGAGTTGGAAGACGTTCAATTGGGTGACGACCCATCCAAAGCGGTGAAGCTTCGGTAGCGACCTACCGAGCAAGTGAAGCAAGATCTTGTACAGTGCTTAAGAGACTATCTCGACTGTTTGCATGGCGAGCATCGACATGCCGGCATCCCTATCGAAGTGGCTTGCCATCAACTTTCCGTCGATGAAGGGGTCAGGCCGGTCGCTCAAAGAAGACGTACTCAGAACGAGGAAAAATCTCAAGCCGCCGCCAAGGCCGTTGAGGACCTCATAAAGGCCAATTTTATAGAAGAGATCAAATACACGACCCTGGCTGTCCAACGTCGTCTTTGGTCAAAAAGAAGAATGGAAAATGGAGGATGTGTGTGGACTATCTTGATCTAGCGGGGCATGCCCGAAGGATGCCTTTCCGGTGCCCAACATTGACAAGCTGGTCGATGGTGCCTCGGGCTACAAACTACTGTCTTTTCTGGACGCTTACTCTGGATACAATCAGATCACGATGTATCCGCCCGATCGGCACAAGACGGCCTTCATGACCGATCGGGAAATTTTCAAGACAAGGTGATGCCTTCGGTTGAAGAAACGCATTGGAGCGACGACACGGCGGATGATGAACAAGATTTTTAAAAGACGATCGGCGCATCTCGGAGGTGTATACGGGCGACATGATCATTAAAAGCGTAATCGACCCGGATCACGTGAGCGACCTCGGAGAAATATTTGAAGAAGCTAGGAGGAACTCGCTTAGACTTAATCTCGAAAAGTGTACCTTTGGAGTGAGGGCGGCCGATTCTTGGGTTTTCACCGACCGAAAGAGGATAAAGCAAACCACGAAAAGTGTAGAGGCGATCGCCGATATGAGGCCGCCCACATCGAAAAAAGAAATACAACGATTAAATGGTATGGTGGCGCTCTATCCAGATTCATCCCCAAAGCGGCTCGCAAGTCGCTTCCATCGTTTAGGCTCAAGAAGGAAGTGGATTTTGAGTGGACCGAGCAATGCCGCCCGAGCATTGGATGAGTTAAAACAAGCCTTGATTAGCCCGCCGATCATGACCAAGCCGTTCTGGGCGAGCGAGACATTATATCCGTACTTGGCCATAACGAAGAAGTTCTCGATCTTTGTGCTAGTTAGAGAAAGCGATCTAAAGCGTAATCCGGTCTATTTCATAAGCAAAGTACTCAAGGGCGGCGAGATACGAGAAGATAGAAGTTTGCCCTTGCACTTCTAATAGCCGCTAGAAGGTTGAGACCCTACTTTGTGGCCCACTGTGTCGTGGTAAGGACCGACCCACCTATAAGGCAAGTCCTTCATCGGCCGGATTTGGCGGGAAGAATGATAAAGTGGGCGGTAGAACTCGGTGAGTTTGGCATCAAATTTGAATCTAGATCGCCGCAAAGCGCGGTGTTGGCCGACTTTATAGCGAGAAATGACTCCTACCCGGAAGATCAAGCCGAACGACCGGATCTTGCGTAGATGGGTCGTCTAATAGCAAGGGAGTGGGGCCGGCCTAATACTAGAGAATTCGAAGGCCTCATTGTAGAAGTCTCTTTAACCTTTGCGTTCCACACTTCAAACAATCAGGCCGAATATGAGGCGTGTATAGCCGGCCTGCAGCTCGCCAGAGACTTCAATGTTGACCGGGTTGAGCTCAGATCAGATTCCCTACTCGTAGTCTCACAGATCAAAGAATTGTATGATGCTAAAGACGACGTGCTGAAAAGTTATCTAGCAAGAGTGAGAGAAGCGCTCAGCGATTCGACCGAAATGAAAGTGGTACATGTGCCTCGGACCGAAAATGTTCGGAGCAGATATCCCGTCGGCCGGCAAGTACCAAAACTCGAGGAATCATAGAAGTGTGATTCAAGAAACATTAAATAGGCCGAGCGTTTCAACCAAGCCAAGTCGATCGTTGGCGTTCTATGTGTCAAAGACGATTTGATTGGATCGCCCCCATCCTGAGGTATATTGTGGAAGGAGAAGAGCCGAGCGATCCAAAGCAAGCTAAGTTGGTCAGACTCAGAGCGACCAAGTACTCTGTTATAGAAGGAAGGTTATGCAGAGGATTCTCCTCTCCATTGCTAAGGTGTCTTTACGTCGGTCGGCCCGACCATGTGTTGAGGGACATTCATGAAGGTGTTTGTGGGAGTCACCAGGGCGCTCGTTCCATTGCAAAAAAGGCTCTCAGGGCCGGCTACTATTGGCCGACCATGGACGAGGACGCCAAGAAACTCGTTCAGAAGTGCAAGAAATGCCAAGTGCATGCTGATGTCCACATTGCACCCTCCTCAGAGTTACAAAGTCTTGTCTCACCTTGGCCGTTCGCCTGGTGGGGCATGGATCTTCTAGGCCCGTTTCCACCTGCTCCAGGCCAGTTCAAATTCTTGATCGTGGCAGTAGATTACTTCACTAAGTGGATCGAGGCCGAGCCGCTTGCAACAATCACATCGGCCAAAGTCGTGCAAGTTCTTGGACGGTGTGTGCTAGCCCGTTTGGGATTCCCCGCCATTGATAACGCATAACGGCACCAGTTCACTGACAAGAGATTCAGAGAAATGTTGGCGACTTAGGGTGAAAGCGGCGTTTCACCTCGGCCAACACCTCGCACCAACGGCCGGCCAAGCGGCCAGCGGAGGTAATTCGCGGTTTTGAAGCGAAGATCGGACGGGCGGCGGGAAGGCTGGTCGAAGAGTCGCGCGATCGTTCTATGGGCCTACGGGGCGACCCCTCATTCATCGGCCGGAGTCGCCCTTCGATTGGTACGGAACCGATGCCGTGATACCCATAGAAATGGGCGAGTGAATTGGAGGACTTCAAACCCCTACGGTGGTTGACAACGGCCAGGGCTATCCGAGAAGAGTTGGACTTAATTGAAGAAGCTGCGCACCCAAGCTTCGCTAAGAGAGCAATTGATCAAAGTAAGGTCGCAGCCGTGTACAACGCTCGAGTTCAAAAGAGGGAATTTCGGCCGGCCACGGCTCGTTCTAAGACGGGCCGACGTGGGAAACAAGAATGCACGCCAAGGAAGCCGGGCGCCAAATTGGGAAGGACCGTATCGAGTCATCACGAAGACCGGCAAGGGGGCATACGAGTCGCAAACCATGAATGGGCGACTATCCCCGCAACATGGAATGCAGAAAAACTTAGGAAGTATTACGTTTGAATGTAACAAGTGATTTGAATCCACCTAACGACCGATCTATTAATGAAAGCAGGCAGGCGCTCTTTTTCCCACTGGGTTTTTTACAGAGGCCTGACCTTTGAAAACATGATGTGTTCTTTACTCTCTCGCAAGAATGTATGACCGGTCGCTCAAGATTGCCCGTGGCAAAGGAGCGATCGACGACTTATCGAAGTTAATCAGATCGTCGAAACGATCTAAATCGAGCGACCATCGAAATGGTCCCAACCGAGTGCCATCGAAATGGCCCGAGGTTAAAACTCGCCAAATCTTAGATCGTCGAAGCGATTCGAATCGAAAGCGACCGTCGAAGCGGTCCCAACCGAGTGCCATCGAAAATGGCCCAACAATGCTAGGTCGTCGAAACGATCTACGTCGAATGCCATCGGAAATGGCCCAAAGGTTAAGTAATAACCCATCACGGTAGGCCGCCGAAAACGATCTACTTAAATGCCATCGAAAGGGCCTGATCGGAGATCGCCGAGCGATCCAAGGCCCCGTTGGGACATTAACTTATCAAAGAATGTAAGCACGAATGACGACCGAACGGTCTTAAAATTCAAAGACTTAGAGAAAAATAAGCATACAAGGCGCGCAAAGAAAAACGACCAACAACGAGCGCTATCGAAGTGGCACGAAAGCGGCGCCGAGCGCCCACAAGTTCAAAATGAACAAGGCGAATAAATGCAAGTACGCAGAAATTGCAACAAATTCAAACGGGCATAAATGAAAAGCAAATAAAGATTGTCATTACAAATAGGGGACGCCCGGCCGAAGCCGAGCGCCCACGAATAAAAAGAACTGCACGAAGGCGAAATATTGTCGCCCGGCAAGTTACAAAACTACTACCGCTCGCAGCGGGCTTCAAAAGAGAATGGTGGCGAGGCGAATGGCGTTGCCGCTCGTCATATTCTCGCAGCAACATGATCTTGTTATTTTCGACATAGTGCGTGGGCTTGATCATCTTGTCATCGAAATTGATCTGCGGTCGGTATTCAACACCCGCGCCGGCAAGAGCGTTGTAAAATTGCTCGATCGCAGCCTCTCGACGCGCCTTGGCCACCACGAATCTTCGCTGCAGCTCGGCATTTACGGCCTCCAACACGGCTTTCTCCTTCTCGACGGATTCAAGGTCGACCCGGAGCGTTCACTGGCCGCAAGCTCCTTGTTCCTCTTTGTGGCTGGCCCGGTCATCCTCCCCGTTTGAGGGCCTCCTTCTTCGATGGAGGAGCTTGTCATATTTCTGCTGCGCCTCGCTTAAAGCCTTGCCCTTCCCCTGCGAAATTGGTCGAAGGTTGGTTAGTCGGTCGAACAAAGATAAGAAGGAAATTACAAGACTAAGAAAGTAAAATTACCATCGATTCGGCCACCGGCTCGGCCGCCATGACTTTGTCGACCCCATACTGAGAGAGAAGCGCAGAGCGCCATGGGCTTCGCCGGTATTCCTCGGATCGGCCGCACTCAAGCTCGAGTGGATGATGGGAACCTCCTCCGTTGCGAGAGCCGGGACCCGAACGCGTCCGCTTGGCCCGCTGGGTGAGCGATCGGAATCGGGAGGAGGCGACCGAGGCTCGCCGACCGGCTTCTTCCCTCGCCCCCAGGGGTGTGGGGACTTTGGAGGAAGGTTCGGGATTATCCCCGACCGAGAAGAACCAGTCCCCGAGCCCTCGCCGGGCTTCGGGGCGAGGCGAGTAGGTTCGATTTTTGCTTAGGACATCCTTTTCGCAAAATAACGAGCCATGGGTTAGAATAACATATTGACAAGGCCTACAAAGAAGAATATAAAGAAAAAGCTCAAGGCGGACCAATCTCGGCCTCGGGTTTTTCGCCCGCATACAAGACGAAGTGGTCGGGCAAGGTATGTCGCCTTTAGGATCAGGCGCATCATGCTCGCCAACGCCTTAATCATCTCCAAAGATTCCGTGTCGGCCTCCCCCGATCGTTGTGAGTAAATGTAATCGCCCGCCTCACGAAGAAGTGGGCTTCGTTCCACATGATTGGGAAGAATGGGGACCGAGCATCCCATCTGGGTGGATCTCGAAATGGCCATCCCGGCCTCCTTGGTTGGAACGACCAGTAGTGGCCCCCTCCGCACCGCACCGAGCGACTCTTGGAAAGCCTTGAAGAATCGATGATGAGTCTTCGCATTTTGAAGGAGACCCGCTCCCTCTTCTCTTTGTTTGCTTTCTCCCCGAGCCGGTGAGCTCAAAGAGAGTGAAGAAGAGCATGATCGACACGTACGACCAAGCTTGGTTAGCAAGACTTCAAAGGTTTTGAGAAACGCCCATGCGTTCGGATGGAGCCGAGAGGGGCGACCCCAATATGGCGCGGGGACGCCCCGTTGGAACTCGGTGAAAGGAGGAATGATCTTCATTTTCTCGACCACGATCCGGTACATGGTGAACTTCGTAAACCGGGAGTAAGTGGCAATATCTTGGCCGTCTTTTCATACCCCTCACTCTCGGCTGGTGAGTCGGCAAAATAACGCTCAATGTCGACAAGGCGTAATGATCGACCGTCAAGATACTCTGTGCGCCGAAGAGTGTCGAGACCCAACACATATCGAGGGTCTCGGGCTATATCCGGTGAACATCGGCCGCTTCTTCGCTCGACCCTCCTTCGTTGTTGGCCTCACGGCACGAAGCTAGCAGTGGTGGGACGATCTCATTCATCGCCCGCTTCACCTCGGCCGTCTCGGCATCGGGCATAGCCTCGTCCTCGACTGGGCGGCTCGGTTCCTCATCATCATCCGGTCGATCACCTCGACATACTCATCTTGTTGAGCCGGGGCATCGACCGACGGTGGTGTAGAGTTGCTCGACCCGAACGGTAGAGTGAGCAGAAGAGTGGGAGCTAGAGTTGGTCTTTGCTCGTAGAAGTACCGCTCGAAGAATCAGCATTTTTGTCATCCAAGACGACTTAGAGTCCGCCTCGGGGCATTGGGCTCGCCCGGCCTCGACATATATGTGGCGAAGGACCTCGGGGGCGGTTTCAGGGAATACTGGCGATTAATTTTGTCCGTGGCATGCACAAACACACGTGATAAAGGGATCGAGTCAGTCGACCGAAGCGAAGCACTCATGAGAGGGGCGGTGGCCATCCTCGACGACACCCCTATCACGAGGCGTGGAAAAGCACGAAATACTTTAAAGAAAAACTCAAGTTTAAAAGAGTAAAAGGAGCGGTCGATTCGTACCTTAGCGGTGTTGAAGATCGGTCGCGAGCAAACAAGCGATTTGCTACGAGATGCGAGTCGGCGTGACGAATTAATCGGTTGTGGGCGAGCAAATCAGAAAGTGTGAGATATGAACTCGTGCGAAGGGTATTTATAGTGAAGACCCATGGCGCGAAGGGGACCGGGAGGCGAAGCGTCGTAACGTTTCACGCTTCGCCAATGGTTGTCTCGGACAACCTCGGAAACACCAAACGCCACGTCTTAAATGTCGGGAAAGACCAACCGCCGCGGCGGCCCGGTCGATGGTTGACGGCGGTCGACACCGCCTCGTAGAAAAAGCAAGCGGCCGCGTCCGTTTCATCAAGAGAACTTCACTCCGGGGCATCGATTCAAGCCTCGGCCCGCTCTTAGCGACCTAGGCTTGGGGGCAATCGTTGTTCGGGTGTATTAGCAAATACGAGGATCGCCAACAGCAATTGGACTGCGGCCCGACCCATCACGATCGCCCAACACGCCGCTTGGAGCGCATTCTCGCCACGAAATTCTCGCGTAGCGGTCGGACATCATCAGTATATATCGCCATTCGCACATGGCATCGTGCACGTTCTCTAACCTTGTGTTATCCGCCCGGCGACCTCTCACTAGATCGTCGGAGTGTCTTTGCAGTACCACCCGAGGTGCTCAGCGCGTGAAGCCGGGACCCGGTCCTTTCAACCTCTCAACGACAGGCCCATCGAGACGAAGCAACAAACACTTCAACACTTCATTGGTCAAGGTACGATCAGATATGATAACATAATCCTGTAACTTATCATATCTTGTCTCTTTCTAGATACCAGCAGAATAAGATACGAAAGTAATTTATTCATTTATTCTTCTAAAATATAGAAAAATATGAACTCTATTAAAAAATAAATATATATTAAAAAATAAAAAATTGTTGTTAAATTAAAAATTAAAAATATTGGTCGTTAATTTCAAAAATAATGTATGATTTTTGATAAGGGCAATTTTTATATTTTTGTATAATCTAAAATTTAAAAAACTATTGAAAATTAAAATATTAAAACAAGTGATAAAAAATAAATTTATTATTAAAAAGGTATATTAATTTAATTTCTCAACAAATGAAATATAGTTCTCACATGGGTAGTTTCATCATTAACATATAATATATATTATCCCATTATTTATTAGATTATCTAAAATATATTAAAGAATAACATATGATATCTTTGTACCTAAAAAATGAATAATATATATTATCTTATATCTTATCAAGTGTTACACATCAAACACATGATAGGATAGTGATATCCTATATATCACTATCATATTATATCATTATCCTGCTTCATATCATATATATGTTTTCTCTATATTATCTTGACCACCAAACGGGACATTAAGCCCTAACTAGGTCAATTTATTGGTGAAGGGTGTTGCTTGTAGGATTTTGAGGTTCAGAGATAAAACATTTATTTCGTTTTTACAGGTTTTGATTATTACTCTATCAATTTCATCTCTGTAATTCTTGTTGCAAATTCGATTTTGTGTTTTGCTTAGTTACTCAATTTCATTTTTGCATATCTGATTCAGTATTCGAACTATTTTATCGCTTTTTTAACTTAGTTTGGATAGAACTTGATAGAGTCTATGACGCTTATTTATAAGATTGATAGAATTCAGTTATGACGTTAATCGTGTTTTGTGGCGCTTGTTCACTATCATGATTGATCAAACACTCTGTCTTGACGCTTGTTTAAGCCAGAGTGAATTCATATGGATTGATTGACTCTTGTTCGATTAGTTCCTAATCAATCAAGAATTATGGAATCTTGCATAAATCTTTATTTTCGAACCTTTGACAAATCTAATAAACACATTAGTTGCTACTTATTTTTTGAATTTCCAGTCATTAATTGAAACTATTTTATTGTGTTTTCGTTTTGATTTTGGTAATCTTAAGTTTAGAGATCTTTAGGAGATGACCAAGGTCCCGACTTTGTTACTATTTTCTTTACTTTTTATAATTTTGACCCATGTATGACCGCTAATCAGAAACATTGTCCTGCTTTGGTAGGATATCTGGTCGGGTGACCCATCTCTTAGGTTTAGGTGCCCCTAATAAGTTATTTTTATTGGCAGCGGATCCTAATGCCTCTATATATGTTCTTGTGGTAGGTGGTCTGACGGGATTTGGGTGTGGGCACTACAACATTTTGGCCCAAAGGCAACGCCTGAAAACTGTTGCGTAAAGCTAAAAAACCGTTGCCTTAGCTTTCGGCAACGGTTTTGAAACCGTTGTTTATGCCAGCGTTGCCTAAACTATAGGCAACGGTTTTTTGTGACCAAAGGCAACACACACGCAAAACCGTTGCCATTGATAACTTAAGCGCAACGGTTTTTATTTTCACACAACGACAACGGTAGCAAAGCAATTTGCCATATATGGCAACACGCATAAAAACCGTTGCCATATATGGCAACATGCAAAACCGTTGCCTTCACCAACAAATACAACACTTCAAAAACGTTGCCATAGATAATAAAAATGAAAAAAATACAAAAATGATTACAAAGGTCCATTCCTTTCCCAACATAGAAGTTATGTGTAGTATCTTATAGAAAGAACATAAAATATAAATATTCGGAGTTTTCAAGCAATACAAATAAGACATCATTAATTTGAATTCTTAGTAGAGTGTATCCATCTATCAGCAAACAAAAAAAGTATTCAAGGAAAGAAAACAAATCAGTATAATACACCATTCATCAAGTTTCCTAAGGTTCAGAAAAAACCATATTCCTTAGACCTTCGTTCAGAGTTGCTAAGCATTCCACTGTCAGTAATAGTTACATTTGAAGCAATGTACTGAGATATATCGTCGATGTTGCCTTCCTCTGATTCCTCAGTTTCTTCTCTTGCAGTACATAATGGTTCAACCCTCTTGTTGACTTCATAGGTATAACTTTGTCCAAAATACGCTTATCATTGCATCACCTGCACAATTATAGAGAAATTAAACAACTAACCTTATTGCAAGCATAGACAAATGAATGCACTTCCACCAAAACCGATTTGTTCATAACACTATTATTGGTCAGCATGAACTACAAAATTAAAATTAGCATTTTTTCAGTGTGCATTTTCCATTGCCTTCTTGGTCTAATTTTGTTTAAATGTCCTCACATAAAGCATTTACAGAGTGCACTAAAACAAAGTGTGCAATAATTGGCTTCTTAGCTTAGTTTGTACGATAACAATTTCTATTTAAAAGGACCCAATAAGATCTCGGGTTTAGAAGATCAGAACCTATATTAGACAAACCAATCCTCCCAAACATGCCTGTAAATCTCATTTCCACACCCCCTATATATATATATATATATATATATATATATATATATATATATTCTTCGTGCTTCTTTCTAGCTAGTGAAGTGGGGAATCAAGAGAATGCTTAATGAAAAAAATAGAGGATCTTGAAAATATACATGATTCAGAATATTAGCATTTCCTTTATCAAGATTTATGGGCATATCCCATGCTTCCAAATTCGAAGTCCAGCAAGAATTACATTAAACTTTATGCAAGGAAATAATAGGTAAAGACTAGTGGTAATGGGTTTTGAGTAGTTTGTTGGAGTTTATAGGGTTCAAAGAACTGCTGACCGCCATTGTACCGGATAATGTTTTAATTACCTTATGCCATGTCTTTGAGAGTAAGCGGTAATTTCTATCCAATTACTTACACACAGTATAATAGGAACACTACATAAAACAATTTATGCAATGCCTAAAGTGATTATAAAAAGTAATTGTGTGACTAGTGTTTTTAGAGCTGAAACTTTCCGATCGGTTTCTTTTTATTGTCCTTTGCTAAACCGAGGGGCATGAGTAAAATAATTTAATTACTTACACAGAGCTAACCCATTCTCACTAACCTTTTAGAGCTTGAAACTTTCCAGTCAATTTCTTCTTATTAAAAGCTCCCAGTATACCTTGATCTTTGCTTTTTTCTTCATGATCATCTAGGTCAATGTCATGCAGATGGGAGGAAGAAGCACATCTCAAATTGATTATTTGAAACTTCATTAATCAATTGATTATCTTGGAAGCAAAAAAGGCAAGATTAAACATCATTTTGTCCCAAAGATGATGTATATACTATATAGTTTCGCAAATTATCAAAACTACCTCATACCATTCATATGTCTATTAGTTACCTACTTACATTACAGGAAGCTAAATAATTGCAAGTGGAAAAAATGGTTTAATTTATATGACAAACACGAGCTCCAAAATTGTTCTCCTAAAGCTCTTGTACAATAAGAAACATACATCACAAAATACTAAAGCAAGAACACCTAACAGAAAACCAAAGATGGAAGTTAAAGGAAATCCAACAAATGTACTAGTTATCAACTGTTGTTGCAATAAGAAACATACATCACAAAATACTAAAGCAACAAAATCTTTGTACAAAAATATACTTGAGACTAAAGCAAGCAACTCAAGGCCAATTCTCACCAAATAACCTCCTTCAAAGTTTCAATGTCAAACGGTGTTGACTTCTCTATCTCTAAACATGGATTCACCTCAAAGAAAACTCAAATCGGTGCTTAATTATCGATCATAAAATTCGATTGCTATCTCAAACTTCATTTTAGTCCTTATAGCTAATTTTGTCGGTCAAAGAGCTTATGTAAAAGCTACTAAATCTATTGCCAATGTTCATAGCTTGTACATAGGTTCTCTTACTGATGGAGTATTGGAATCAGCTACTGGTATGTGAACCATGAAAATACACATGTTACTTTAAGAATGAGCTCATATCAACAAGCAAACATTAATGTGTGCAAGAATACCCGAGAGATGGCAGCATATCGTGCAAGTCCCCACGCCGCTTCCTTAACAAATGACTAAAGCGAGAAGGACCACATGGAATGCCGACAACTGCTCACCAGATATCGCAAAAGCAAACCACCATATATCACCTCAATCACAATGCATCCTATTCCTATCAAGATCAACAACAAAGTTTTGCAAACAAGAAACAAAGAGTGACTTACCACTTAGCAAAGAGAGCACCTTGTTTGTAGTATTCATTGAGATCTAGAAGCCAAACCATCCAACCCTTGGCACCAAGATTCATTGTTTGAACGGAAGTGGAACCAAACCCTACAAAGAACATAGCAAAAAGCATAACCACCAAGCAAGTTATAAGAATCAAATCAATCGGTGAAAAGTGATGCCAAAATTAGTGATTCTCGATGAGAATCACAAAGAAACAATGGACCTTATCAATTAGTGTTCTCATTCTCGCTTACTCGTGTGAAATAATTGATAGCGAACATCACTAAGAAACTTACGCGAGAAGATCTCGATGGTAAGCGATCGCGACTTGGATTTTGAGAGGATGATGAGGTAGAGTTAGTGGTGTTGTTTGTGTTGTTATCTAGGGATTTGGGATCGGTGTTTGGAAGGTCGATGTCGGGTGTTGTTCTGTTGGTAGGCCTTGAATTCATCGTCGTCCCGTAAATCGAAGGTGGTAGCGGTGGGAGGTGTGGACTTGGGAAGATCGGAAGATGGAGAGGTTGTTGGAGATTGAGATTGAGATTGGGATCGGTGGTGAGGGGTGAGGCGGTGGTGATCGCAAAGAAAGCGGGATCGATGGATGAGTCTTCGAATTCCCCGTCATCGTCTTCGCCTTCGAAACCTGCGAAATGAGAATCGGAACGAACGACGGCGAAGATGCAGAAGAAGGCTAAGATGAGTTAGACGTTAGAGGGTGCGTTCGAGACTTGAGGGAGGAAGAGAGAAGCGATGTAATTTATGAGTTGAAGGTTAAGGAAGGGAGGAAGAGGATTTGTGTTGGTTAGGGTTAGGGCGAGTTTTTATTTTTCATTGATGATTTTGGTGTTTCAGTTTTTTGGGTTTAAAAGTGAATCTGGGAACTTAATTTTTTTTTTTTAATATACAACGGTTTACACGCGTCGGTTAAAACTCAATTTAAAAACCGTTGCCTTAGACCTTTAGGGAACGGTTTTTAACCGTTGCCAAAAAAAATTACTAAAAAAAAATGAATCACCAACAGTGGCGAAAAAACCGTTGTCATTGCTATCTAAGGCAACGGTTTTTTAGGCGTTGGAATTTGAGGCGTTGCCGTAGGGTCCAAATGTTGTAGTGGGGTCATCCCTTGGAGGCGATAGTCGTTCGTTTGGGAGGAGACCCTTCTCAGGGAGCTTCTCTCGTTTCTTGCTCCTATGTCTCTTTCAGGGGCACCAGATGTTTGGGTATGGTCCCTGTATTGTTCTGGATTTTCTCGGTACCTTCTGCATATCAACTTCTCTGTCAGCCATATTGTCTCGTATTTCGAGGCTCTCTGTCCAGTTGCTTGGGATTCTTACCATGGTTTGGAAGTGTTTCGCTCATTCCAAGGTTGTTGCTTTTTCTTGTCAGCTCCTCTTGGATAGAGTACCTACTCGGTCGAATTTGTTTAGCAGAGGGGTGATTACTGATATTGTAGTTACTGGTTGTATTCTCTGCCAAAACGCCTATGAGTGCTCCCCTCGTCTCTTTTGCAGTTGTAGATTTGCCTCTGCAATTTAATATGCTAGTGTCAGGTGATTGTGTTTTGATTTTGTGACATTTGTTTAAAAGATAATAGAATGATGTTAAAAAAGTTGTAGAATTTATGTTTTAAAATTTAATGTTGTTCGGGCATGACCCGCCGTAGCTCAATTCAAACCAACCCACCCACTATTGGGTTGATTTGGTTCAGATTTTAAGGAAAAAGAAAAATAATTCTAAACCAACCCAAACCAAATAAATTTGATTGGTTCGGACAACAAACTTAGTGGAAATCGATCCAAACCAACCCGCAAACACCCCAACAGGTACAACAGACAATTAATATGCAGAAGATGTAAAATAGACAGACAATTCATGTTTTCTTGCTCGCTCGCTTGGCAATAGCATAATAATTCAACTGGACTGATGAATTTCAGTGTTTACTCTAACAAATTTCATCTTAGTAATAGTTTTCCATGAAATGAAATCGTTGCAGTTTTTCCATGCATCTATAGTTAGCTAGTCAGAGATTTAGACATAGCACTAAATATATAACCTAATTATATCCCTCTCATAGAAAGGCATTTTTCATGATCTCTTTGTTCTAGTATTTACTCCTTGTCCTTAGCTGGTCACCCAAAGTAGCAACACAAGTTGAAGGCATATAATCAAAAAATATCTTCTTAAATCTACTTTTATTTATGCTTCTCTTCTTTTCATTTTCTCCTCAAAGCAAAAGATGTGGTTTTCCCACATGGACACTTATCCTTTTTCAATAATTCTCCGCAGAAAATGGGTTGAAGTTTTAATTGGGTATAAATGATCACTGCTGATGTGTAAATGCAATTGATGATGTCTTGGTGCATAATTTGGTGTTGGTGAATTATATAACTAAGTTTTTGCTTGTTTGCACCAAATTAGTGGTGTCCATTATTACTTCTTTTGCTTTTCTTTTGCAAAGATATCCTGAAATATTCGGATTTAGTTTTCGAAATTTGAACTTTGAATCTCATGCATCATGTATTCGGTCTCTTAGCTCACTTATCGAACTATCTTTCTAAACCTGTAATATTGTATTATACTTGGATTGGATGGGATAGACAAAATGCTATCTAGAAAACAGTGTGTTGGTAAATCAAATTAACATGATTTTTGTTATGAAAATCACAATTTTCTTATTGAGTTGTCGTAGATTTCCTTTTTTTTCTCCAATCATTATAATTCTCTTTAGGAAAATAGCAACGAAGTTTCAAAAATCAAAAGAAAACTCTAAGGTAATTCTTAGAGTCACAAAATATAAAAAATTTGATGTCTCATGTGTGGGGATTATCAGATATTAGTGATATTTTAAATTAATTAAAATTACAATTAAAGGAAATTAAAACTCACCTACTACAAAAAGCCGAAATACTGACAAAAATTTAAATTGGCCTCCTAATTGAGCGTCGCTGACACCTAAAGACTTTTTTCGTCTCTGAATTTCCATTGCTATTTCAATTTTGCGCAATTAAAACCTAAAGAACAAAAGTGAATTTATACTTAAAGACTTATTAGTCAAAAAATAATAAGATGACAAACTTGTTTAAGTTATTATTCGGGCTATCTCGAAATATTTTTGTCTGCAAGTTTTCAATCATGTTATTTTGTACTATTAATGACTTTTCGGTATACATAAAAAATTTCAAATAAAGTATTAAGGAGCATAAAGTGTGTCCTATTTGTGAAGGACACACATGATAGCATCAATTGCAACATGGAAGAAAACTTGTTTACCTTTGGCGTTTAGGGTTTAGGGTTTGAGATTTCTTAGACGTATAACCATCTATATCGTAGGTTGAAAAAACCTTTAGTTGGATGTCGAGAGAATGCAATTGTTATGTAACCCTTGACCGAAAAAGAAGGTTTACCAAGGGACAAAGGACATAAATGTTATATTTTAAAATAAGCAAAAGCAGTTAGTGTTAAAAGCAAATCGAAAAAGAGGTTGGTGTTCTTTAATCTTCCGTACTAATCTATCTGGTCTTGATATGTAAGATACTATATTGATGTCATGTCATTTGGAAAAAATGTCTGTGTGATAGTGTTATCAAGACACTTCTCAAATTGTCGGGCAAAGACAAAGAATGTTATAAATGCTCGTCTAGGATTTGGAATGAGTATACTAGATCAATATCTAGAGCCAATAAGAAGTAAATTAAGACACATATTTTCCTATAATATGTCTTGCCATGCATGTCAAAAAAGAGAGAAGAAGTGTATGTGGAATGTTTTTGGCGTGTGAAGTTCGACAGGATTACTATTGAGAGGTTTGTCTCAATGAAAGATCTCAAACTAGTTGGCTTAAGTCTCGTGACTGCCATGTTCTGATTCAAAACTTACTAATTGTGGCTATGATTTGAAACATATATAATTGTGCTTTGTTTATTCTTCAATGCCTTGTGTAGCAAAGTCATTAACTCTATCTAAGAAGTGAGGTGAAATTGTTACTACTACCCCCGGTCTCTTTTATAAGCAAAAATTGGTCAACACAAGTTAATGTATCTGGTCCATATTATGAACTAGATACATCAACTTGCGTTGGCCAAATTTTGCTTATAAAAGAGACCGGAGAGGGAGTATGTTGTACCTATTAGAGATGTATTTTTTTCCTTCATTTTTCGACGTTGAGATTCACTTAATTGCTCATCTAGTGACAAATATTATATTGTGCGTCCCTATTTCATAAAAATGGATGTGCCCAAGTGAGCGACACTTGAAGAACTTAAAAGGGTGTGTCTGAAGAATTCACATCGTCTCGAAGCATGTATCGATGAAAGGTACGTCACAAAAGAAACTATTGAGTTTTGTTGAAACTACTACATGTTTGTAGTGGTCTAGTGGAAACTGTGGAACTATCGGAGTCTCTTCATGAGAGAGACGCAAAGGTAGGGGTACAGGGTTCAACTGTTAAGAACAAGGGTCGAGAGAAAGTTCCTCAAACACATTTGGATGTATTGAATAACACTTCTCGTGTGTGTGTGTGTGTGTGTGTGTGTGCAACGAGCACAAGAGATACTGAACTCATATGCAAATGCGGAATATACGTTAAAAAAGACTACCTCCTTTTTTTTAGCAAAAAAGAGGTAGAGAAGCCTCGTTAAAACCTTTTGATGCAAACCCCTCCTTAGGGAAAATCATCTAAAAGGAAAGAGTAGTCCCCCCGTTATTATTAAAAAAAAGAGAAAAATGAGAGAGTAACAGAGAGACCAAGGGGGCACTAAACCAAAACCCTTGGCAGAAACAAACGTTAGCGAAAACAATAAAAAAGAAAGACCTAACCTATTACGAGTAAAGTCTTCTAAAGCAAAATTGGGCAACAAGTCCCACCAATAAAAACATTGACTAATAAATTCGTGATTAGCTAGCTTATCTGCACAAGAGGTTTTTTTTTTAAAACAAAAGAAGGGTTAATGGAGCCTCGTTAAAACCTTCTTATGGAAAACTCTCCTTAGGGAAAAACCATTAAGAAGGAAAGAGTACTCCTCCTGCAATTTATTAATAACAAGTGAAAAAGATACAAAAGACATGGGGGACTAGGCCAATACCTACGGGTAAAACAACATTACAAAAGAGAAGCAATCCTATTACAAGGAATTTAGACCAAAGAAATGTAAAATTGGCATGCAAAATCATCGCTATAGTGACTATCATCCCAACTAGGTTGGCACCAAAGCCACTAACAATCATTTGCAGCACACCAAAAACAGAAGGATATCAATAGACTGAAGCCATCGAACAACAAATCAACAAAACCGATAACTAGGCAAACCTAACCTATTGCGGGAGAACTCCTTAGCAATGAAGCAAGGAAGAAGGTCCCACCAGACAAAGCCACTTGTGTTAATACCATGCTCGACAAGCTTATCAGCACAGGCGTTGCCTTCTCTATAGATGTGAGTGCAAACGAATGTCATTTGTCTCGTCAAATGTAAGAAATTATCCTATCTATTTCTAAGCTTCCAGGGAACAATTTTACAATTCTTGAAGGTGGAGGCCACTAACTGAGAGTCGCACTCCAACCACAAATATCTCCAGCCTTTATCAAAAACAATCTCAATAGCCAATATACCCCAATAATCTCAGCATGAAGAGCATAACTATTGCTAATGGATGTAGAAAAGCAACCGAGAATAGTAGCGCTCCTATCTGCACAAGAGTTTACCTCCTGGATAAACAATGAATATGATAAATAAACCACTTCGTCAAATGGAATTGTAGAGTTTATGGCTTAGGACTTTAGCCGAGGTGTTAGAGTGCTCGTCCGAGGTGTTAGTGTGCTCGGGTCGAGGTGTTGAGGTGCTGATGGCACTTGTCGAAGTCGAAGCACTTGTGCTGAAGTGCTTGTTGTGCCGATTAGTTATGTTAGCGGTCTATTATAGGTAGTTAGGATAGTTACACCTTGTAACTGTTTGTACAGCTCTCTAATGTACCTATATATACTCTTGTATGCGCTAACAGAATGATCGAGGCTTTGTGAATAAGAAATCTGATTTCCAAAAGATCGGTTACTCTCTCTTATCTCTTCGGCTTACTCTCTATCTCACTCCGGCTTCTCGGTTTACAATTTATGTAACTGTTCGTCCTGAATTCTTGAATGTTTGAGGACTGTTTCATAACAATTGGTATCAGAGCCAAGGTTCGGCTCTGTGGGGGAGCGGCTAGCGATGTGGGTGACACACTTGAGGGGGAGATTGTTGAAAAATTCAAGTGTGAGTAGCTAAATCCCACATCGGCTAGGAATGAGTTATATGAAGGACATATAAGAGAGGGGACCCATATACCTAATACCTTAAGGTTTTGGGTAGAGATATGGTGTCCAAGTCTCTTGGTGGTCTGTTCATTGATAGCTCCGTAATTCTTCCCGTGCTCCCCAACAATTGGTATCAGTATCTTTAGGTTCGTGTTGCTTGGGCAAAGACGAAGGTTGGCGTGTGATCCTTGAAGAAAATTCAAGAATGGGATCTGTGAAATTCGAGGTGGAGAAATTCACAGGAAAAAATGACTTTAGTCTATGGCGTATGAAGATGAGAGCTTTCTTGGTGCAACAAGGCATTGAGAAAGCACTTGCAGGTGAGGCAAAGTTACCCGATACGCTATCGGAGGAGAAGAAGCAAGACATGCTTGAAAGAGCATATAGTGCTTTGATTCTTTCATTGGGAGATAAGGTCTTGAGGAAGTCTCAAAGGAGAAAAGCTGCAGCAGTATATGGCTCAAATGGAGAACCTATATATGACCAAATCTTTGGCCAATAGGTTGTATTTGAAGGAGAAATTGTTTACCTTCAAGATGGCAGGGAAGGAAATTGGAGGATCATATTGATGATTTCAACAAAGTGATTCTTGATCTTGAAAACATTGAGATCAAGGTAGAAGATGAGGATCAAGCACTCCTATTACTCAAGTCACTGTCAAATGAGTATAGGCAAACACACTCATCTATGGCAGAGACACTCTATCACTTGAAGAGGTTCAGAATGCCTTGTTCTCGAAGGAACTCACAAGGAGGTCAGAAAATGTTGATGATCAACAGGCTGAAGCACTGAATGTGAGAGGAAGAACCGAGAAAAGGGACTTCAAGGGAAAGCAAAACTCGAGGTCTAAGTCAAGGGAATTCAAGAAAAGGGCTTGCTTCATTTGTAAGAGTGAAGATCATCTCAAGAAAGACTGCCCAGACTTCAAGAAGAAGAAGAAGAAGGGTGGAGATCACAAAAAGCATCATGCTGATGCCGATGTGGTTTCAGAAGGTTATGAAAGTGCCAAGGTGATGTGTGTGACCGAGGTAAAATGCACTTGTCCAAAGAACAGAAAACATGAGGTTTTTTCTTGGCTTGATGACATAGGCTTATACAGCTATGTTAGAGTAGAGGTATTGTGTATTTCCGATGTGAAATTGTATCTCCAGTGGATCCTCGACACTGGTTGTACATTTCACATGTGTCATATGAGGGAATGGTTTTTCACATTCACTCAAATTCATGGTGGACAAGTGCTATTGGGGAACAATCAGACATGTAGAGTGCAGGGAATTGGATCTATCAAGTTCAAGATGGCTGATGGGTCGATCAAGGTGCTGCAAGGAGTTAGATATGTACCTGATTTAAAGAGGAATTTGATTTCTCTTTCAATGCTTGATTCATAAGGTTTTGAATACAAAGGAGGAGGTGGAGTCATCAAGGTAATAAGGGGATCAATGGTAATGATGAAGGGTGAATTGGTGAATGGTCTCTACAAGTTGTTGGGAGTGCTCAGAGGAGCATCTAACAACGTTGCTAGTCTTTGAAATCACCAAGTGTAGCACTGTGGCATAGGAGATTGGGACATGTCAGTGAAAGGGGACTCAAGGAATTGAGCAAACAAAAATTGTTAGTGATGATTCTATCAGTTCACTAGATTTCTGTGAGTTGTGTGTCCTCGGCAAGGCAAAGAAATTGAAGTTCAAAGATCGCTTACTCACCGCACCAAAGGGATATTGGACTACATTCACGGTGATCTTTGGGGCCGGCTCGAGTTCAATCTCACCACGGATCCAGGTACTTCATGACTCTCATAGATGATCACTCGAGGAAGGTATGGGTTTACATGCTTAAACTTAAGAGTGATGCATTTGAAAAATTTAAAGAATGGTGTACTCTAGTCGAAAATCAAAGCGGTAGGAAGATTAAGAACTTAAGGGTCGATAATGGACTAGAGTTTTGTTCTGATGAGTTTAATCAATTTTGTAAAATGAAAGGAATTGATAGGCATAAGACAGTTAGTGGTACACCCCAGCAAAATGGATTGGTAGAAAGAATGAATAGAACTATAATGTAAATGGTTAGATGTATGATGTTGAATGCTAACTTGAGTCATCATTTTTGAAATTTGAGGATCTGTATCTCATCGTTGTATACTTGATAAATAGATGCCCCTCCTCGGCTATCGAAATGAAAACACCCGAGGAGGTGTGGTCAGGGCATCCACCAGATCTGTCGAATTTGAAGGTATATGGTTGTGTTGCTTATGTACATGTCAAACAAGGTAAACTTGATCCAAGGGCTGTGAAATGTATGTTTCTGGTGTGGTGTGTAGATAAGCAACTGCCGAAGATCATCATTAGCAGGAATGTTGTGTTTAGAGAACAGGAAATGTACTACACTGAGAAGGTGGTCGAAAAGAAGCAAATTGAGCAGATAATAATGATAGTGTTGAGTTTGAGGTGGAGCCATTGCTACAACAAGTAGATGCGATCACAACACCTGATGTAGCACCAGTTCGGCCAGGAAGTGAAGAAGCCATAGATGATCAAGATGATCTGCAGGACTATCTTCTAGCTAGAGACAGAACTAGAAGGACTATTAGACCACCTGAGAGACTTGGTCATGCCGAGATGGTTGCTTTTGCGTTAAATGTGGCTGAAGAGGTTGATAGTGAAGAGCCGACTAGTTACAAAGATGCTATGAATAGCAAATCGGTAAATGAGTGGTATGCAGCTATGTTAGATGAGATCTGATCACTTGGAAGAACAAGACACGGATTTTGGTAGATAGACCAAAAGGGAAGAAGCTTGTTGGGTGTAGATGGCTATTCAAGGTGAAAGAGGAAATTCCTGGGGTAACTAAGGCTAAGTTCAAGGCAAGGCTTGTAGCTCGAGGCTTCACTCAAAGGGAAGGTATAGACTATCATGAGGTGTTCTCACCCGTGGTAAAGCATACTTCTATTAGAATGATCTTGTCACTTGTTGCACAAGAAAAAACTGGAACAGTTGGATGTAAAGACTACTTTCCTTCATGGCGAGCTAGACGAGCAAATTTACATGGCACAACCAGAGGGTTTTGTGAAGAAGGGTGATGAGGGGAAGGTATGTTTGCTGAAGAAGTCTCTATACGGTTTAAAACAGTCCCCAGGACAGTGGTATATAAGGTTTGACAGCTTTATGGTGAAGAAGGGCTTCAATAGGTGCTAATCAGATAATTGTGTCTATTGGAGGAAGATTAATGATGAAATTGTCTACTTGTTGCTCTATGTTGATGACATGCTTGTAGCATGTAAGAGCAAAGTAGAAATCAAGCGGGTGAAGCAAATGCTAGAGAATGAGTTTGAAATGAAGGACATGGGTGTTGCTAGCAAGATACTCGGAATGCAGATTGCTAGAGACAGAGATGCCGGGTTTCTTACTCTTAGTCAAAAGGACTACATAATGAAGGTATTGAAGAGGTTCAATATGGATCAATCGAAGCCTGTTGCTACCCCCTTGGCTCAACATTTTAGGTTGTCACTAGATGACATACCTAAGACTGATGAAGAGAAGAAATATATGGAAAGTGTTCCATATGCTAGTGCTGTGGGATCACTCATGTATGCTATGATATGTACTAGGCCTGATTTGGCTTACGCTATGAGTATTGTAAGTAGATACATGGGAAAGCCTGGCAAGCAGCATTGGGAGGCAATGAAATGGATTCTCAAATATGTGAAGAAGACGAGTGATGTGGGATTGCATTTTCAGAGACATGTTGGCAGCATCTCGGGTGTCACAGGTTTTGTGGACTCGGATTATGCAGGATGCCTAGATACTAGAAGGTCACTAATTGGGTTTGTTTTCAAGTTTTGTGGAAACACAGGTAGCTGGAAATGTAATTTGCAGCATGTGGTCTCATTATCTACAACTGAGGCTGAATTTATGGCGGTAACATAAGCTATTAAGGAAGCTATATAGATGAAGGCTATGGCCTTGCATTTGGGTGGAGAACAATCGGCATCAATGGTGTTTTGCGACAGTCAAAGTGGCATTCACTTGGCTAAGAACCAAGTGTACCATGAAAGGACTAAACACATTGATGTGAGGCTGCATTTTGTATGAGAACTCATTGCAAAGGGAGAGGTGTGCCTCGAGAAGATTGGGACTGAAGACAACCCTGCTGATATGATGACCAAGTCGCTACCTGGGAAGAAGTTTCAACATTGCCTGGAAATTTTGGGAATTGGCCTTGTCTAAAGCTAAGCCAAGGTGGAGAATTGTAGAGTTTATGGCTTAGGACTTTAGCCGAGGTGTTAGAGTGCTCGGGTCGAGGTGTCGAGGTGCTGATGGCACCTGTCGAAGCACTTGTGTCGAAGTGCTTGTTGTGCCGATTAGTTATTAGCGGTCTATTATAGATAGTTAGGATAGTTACACCTTGTAACTGTTTGTACAACTCTCTAATGTACCTATATATACTCTTGTATGCGCTAACAGAATGATCGAGGCTTTGTGAATAAGAAATCTGATTTCCAAAAGATCGATTACTCTCTCTTATCTCTTCGACTTACTCTCTATCTCACTTCGGCTTCTCGGTTTACAATTTACGTAACTGTTCGTCCTGAATTCTTGAATGTTTGAGGATTGTTTCATAACACGGGTGTTATATAAGTCACCTTCCAAACACAATAATCGAAGTTGGCTTTTGGCATTTGTCCCGAATCTACAACTGCAAGAAAGCATTGAATAATTTGTAGCCAACAATATAAATAATGTGTACTTATATATATATTTATATTTATTCAGGCATGCATGCATCATGCATGCACAGTAAAAGGCTAAAAGCAACAAAATGGCTACTGTACGTTCTCGACAATCTCTCCTTTCTACTAATTAACTTCTCAATGCTGTTTACATTTTCATTTTCTATAATATCAATGTGAACTGAAGATTAATGTGATGAAACAATTCCTATAACAATATTCAGTACAAGTACAAATTAGTATAATACAAACATGCATCATCTCTACTCTATCAGAGGGTCAGTGAAGGTAGGGCGCACGCGTGGGTGGAGTGAGAAAGAGGGAGACAAGGAGACACACGCATCGATCTGCCATTATAGCAGTAAATAGGAAAAGTCAGAAATTGGCTAATAATGAACACTGTTAATAATATGAATGAAGAGCATATATAAAGGACAAGTTAACTCCAAATGCTACGTACCATATTATCAATAATTATTTCTTCCTTCTCAATGAGATGAAAGAATTAAAAAAGTAAATAGATGTATGATGCATGAACATTAATTGTTTTTGGGGGATTTACAAAGTTGTACTTTACATATAGAAATTTGCACTATTTTATTTACAAGGTAGTAGATGACTATTCTAAGATATGCTGTAAGCATGATTAATGTGCAAACATATGATATGGATGGATATAACAATTCCAATAAGTCGGGGAGTTTGAAAAAAAAAAAATAGTGTAGTACATCGATAGCAGTTTGATGGTATTGGTAGGTGTGGGGGCAGTGGAGGGGCCATCTATGTCTCTATGGTTGTAAATTAATGTAATGGTTTGTGCAACCGTAGTAAAAAAGGCTATGGATAATTGGATATTGATCTAACCACAAACAATTTGGTCATCAAAAAGGGTGGAGTACGTTCATGGTCCTTGTAATTCAGTGGTATGTAACATACATATCAAATCTTTCTCTCTTCAAAATTTCTGATTATAACCAAACATACAACTTAAAAGATTAATTTTTCTATGTTTGAGGGGCTAAAATGAAAAACTCTTTAATAGAAACTAAAAATAAATTAAAATTGATATATTTATTTGGATCAAAAATACATTTAAGCCTTTTAGAAAAATATTAGCAAAATGAATTACATCCTTTTTCCGTAACCATGCCCCATGTCCCTTCATCATGAAGAAAGTGAAAACTCCTCTTTTGTCTCTATAGTGTTTCGGAATCTCAGATGTCCAATTCTTCTTATAGTATTTCTGTTTCCCTCCCAAGCACCAGAATTCAGCCTTGCAGCATAAGTTTGGTTTGATGAGCTTCAACATTTGAGGTCAAACCTTTAGGTCGATATCCCCCACTGCTGGTTGCATTGACGATTTTCAACAATATGAGAATGCCGACTCTCGAGTTTGAACTCGAGTGTGTACATGTGATAGTGTGTATAGTATTTATTTATCATTTTGTCTAAATTGACCGAGAAAAAAACCTTTTGGTCGATGGTATAATAGTGTCTTTGAGAGTTACATATTCGGCACTATCTCCTTCAAATGCAGTCGTCAAGAAAAAACTAGAGTCTGTGTCAAGAAAAAACCAGCTTCCAGATGTAGTTGGAACATGCACTTCATTCTGGTATGATGTGTGAATTGGAACAATTTTTCTCACCCAATGCATTAATAGACAATAGAGTGTATGGAAATTGAAAACATCGAAATTGGGATTGGCTGGGTGTTCTATCCTCCACAAAACACTTTATTACATTATACATAGCAGCTTGTTGTGGAGGATATAGTGGCATCTAGATACAACTGCAAATAAAATCATATTAACTCCTCAATTTGTAAAATGCAAAAGCCAGCTACTCGGCATATATGCACATGATCACACAATATGCACAACACTACATGATTGGAAATATAAAAACTCGCTTGTCCAAAGAAAACACGAATTAATCAAAGATTCATTTATCTTTGTATTGAAATGAATACATATGAAATGCTTCATGGTAGAAAACAAACTCAACTTACAACCAAAAAGATAAAGTGAAACTTCCACTTGCGACTAGAAGACATTTATTGGACAATGACTTGGATCATCATCATCATGCACTCGTTCCTCCAAATAACCTTATTTGGATGAACATTTATCTGTTTTCGAATGCAACTCTCGCTCAAAAGGTAGTTGAATCGCGATAGATCTTACAAAGATGGGAAGGGGGAGAACAAATAATTTGATCATAACACCTAATAAGATCCTACCTAAAAACTCAAATGTAAATTCTGGCATAACATGCCAAGGGAAATGCTGCCAAAATGCATAAATGCCAGACATGATGGATGAGTAACAACAGCAGACTTTTGTTCTTCAGTTTTCTCCCTTCTTTATGCTTCCTCTCTTTCTGATTGGATGAGTAACAACAGAACGTAAAAACAATCTAGCTCTTCCTAATACATTACATCACAATTCATAAAGCTTCTGAGTTCAAGGCATCTTCCATGCAGGCAAAAACTGAAAGAAAGTATTGTGTATAACAATCCTGATTGTGTACCAGATGTTTTGTAAGTTCAAATGTGTGGCAGCAGTCAAGAACTTAATGCTGAAGATATACTTTAAATGGGAAAGGTTTAGACAAATAACCAATCCAGAATTTTATATGGTTTCTGACTGTGCGAAGAGCTTTTCCACCATGTTATTTGAAAGGATCCTATTGGGATCCAATTCCTTTCTTGCCTTATTGTATTCATCCACAGGAAACCGCTTTCTTAGCCTTGCTTGGAGTGCTACAAGCTCCTCCTTGTCCTTTGGAACCTAGAAAACAGATTATATGAAAAGAGATTAAGTACTGATGCAATTTAAAGACAGAATAGTAGAATTGAAACAGAGTATATAGCTGAAATGGAACACTTGTATTATTATTACAACTTAGAGGATCTCTCTAAGCTGCAAATGGAAAATTACAAGTGAAAATAGGAACAAAGGAATGAAACAGTAGCCAGAGCAGTCCTACTGCTCAGTCCCAATTCCCAATAAAATTCCAAAACCAGCCTACCTACGAGAGAGAAAGAAACTACAGATATACTCATGATTTTCTCTCTCCTATCACACAAAATAATCCTCTCCCAATCCCATTCTGCCACGTGGCAGAATCAATTCACAGAAGAAGGGCGTGTGCTGCTGTCCTCACCAGCAGAAACTTGCTTTTGCACTTTTCTCCACTTGCCTCTTTCATAAACATTTGTAAATTTCCTAGTTTGCCCCCCATTCACAATGTCCTCATCAACACCTTCCCCTTCAAAATTCACCTTGTCCTCAAGGTGAAGCTCAGGGAAATGCTCCATCATCTTGCTCACACTCTCCCAAGAGTTCTCACATTCAGGCAGGTTCCTCCATTTCACAAGCACCTCAGCATCCTCTCTTGTTTTTCCTCGCATGGCCAAAATCTCTTCAGGAATACTCTGCAGCTCCAAGTCTTCAGCTACATAAGGAGGTAAAGGTTGGACAGCAACATCAGCAGCCACTGTAGGTTTCAATAGGGACACATGAAACACTGGATGTACCTTACTATCTTCAGGCAACTTCAGCTTGTATGCCACTTCACCTATCTTCTCAATAATTTCATAAGGGCCATAGTATCTTGGGCTAAGCTTTTGGTTCACTCTCTTAGCCAATTTCTTGAGCTTGTATGGTTGAATTTTCAAGTATACTTTGTCTCCCACCTGATAAGTCACAGCCCTCCTATGTCCATCAGCTTGTTGCTTCATCCTATTTTGGGCCTGCACCAAGTGATCTTGCAGTAACCCGAGAAGCTCATTTCTGTCCTGTGTCATGACAGCAACTTCTTCCACATTAGTAAGCTGCACATCACCTCTTAACACCGGAGGAGGATCCCTCCCATATAAAGCCTTGAAAGGGGTCATCTTAGTAGCTGAATGATAGTTGGTGTTGTACCAAAACTCTGCCCAACTCAACCATTTGTGCCATTGCTTCGGTTTACAACCTGTCATACACCTTAAATAAGTTTCCAAACATCTATTAACCACCTCAGTTTGCCCATCTGTCTGAGGGTGGTATGCAGAACTAAACTTCAACTTGGTACCAGCCATTTTAAACAATTCAGCCCAAAAGGAACTAATAAAAACTCTGTCACGATCAGATACAATAGACTCCGGAAAGCCATGAAGTCTCACCACTTCTTTCAAAAATATCTCAGCCACATCCTTTGCATTATAAGGGTGTGCTAGAGCAATAAAATGGGCATACTTAGTCAATCTATCAACCACCACAAGTATAGTGTCCATACCTCCAGCTTTAGGCAATCCTCCAATGAAATCCATTGTGACATCAGTCCATATATGCTTCGGTACTGGCAGTGGCTGCAGAAGGCCAGCAGGACCACAAGTATAGTGTCCATACCTCCAGCTTTAGGCAATCCTCCAATGAAATCCATTGTGACATCAGTCCATATATGCTTGATGATCGGCGTTGGCTGCGAAGGGCAGCGCAGGATCGAGAGCTTGGTATTTATTTCTCTCGCACACTTCACATTTACTTACATATTCTTGTATAGTCTTCCTCATACCCTCCCAAAAGAACAAATTAGCTATTCTTTTGAAAGTCCTAAAATATCCTGAATGACCTCCCAAAGTGGAATCATGAAACTCTTTCAATATGAACTCAATTTTGGTTGAATTGCTGGGCAACACCAATCTGTCCCTGTAATATAATTTCCCACTCTTCAACTTGAACCCTTTATGCTCCACATTCTTAGCCAAAAGATCTTGGACAATTCCTCTCAATTTCTCATCCTTGTTCACCTCATCTTCAATATCATCCCATTCTAAGAATTGCACAGTAGACAAGGCAGAATACTGCAACTTCCTTGACAAAGCATCAGCTGCTTTGTTCTCAATCCCAGGCTTGTACTTAATCTCAAAATCAAATCCAAGTAACTTAGAGATCCATCTATGTTGTTCTTCACCCATCAACCTCTGATCAGCTAAAAACTTCAAGCTCTTTTGATCAGTATGTATCACAAAGTGGCGCCCTAACAAATAATGTCTCCACTTTTGCACAGCTAGTACTACAGCCATTAATTCCTTCTCATAGACAGATTTGTTCAAAGACCTATCTGAGAGTGTTTGGCTCATAAAAGCCACTGGTTGCCCATCCTGCATCAACACAGCACCTAACCCTTTGCCCGACGCATCAGTTTCCACTACAAACGTCTTATTAAAGTCAGGGACAGCAAGTACAGGGACTGTTGTCATGGCCCGTTTCAGTCTTTCAAATGCAGCTTGGGCATTTTCATCCCATTGGAACTTATCCTTCTTTAGTTGTTGAGTTAATGGCCAAGCAATCTTGCCATACCCTTCCACAAATTTTCTATAATAGCCGGTGAGACCCAAGAACCCTCTCAAGCCCTTAACATCCTTGGGAGTAGGCCAATCAACCATTGCTTTAACCTTAGCAGGGTCTGCTGCCACGCCTTGACCCGAGATAATATGCCCAAGGTACTCTAAACTTTCTTTCCCAAATGAGCATTTCTTTTTATTCACTACCAGTGCATTCTCATGTAACACACTCAGAATCATTCTAAGGTGTTTTTGGTGGCTATCCATGCATTTACTATAGATCAAAATATCATCAAAAAACACCAAAGCAAACTTCCTCAAATACGGGTTCAATACTTGATTCATAAGAGCTTGGAAGGTTGAGGGAGCATTAGTGAGGCCGAATGGCATGACTAGGAACTCATAGTGTCCCTCATGAGTCCTAAAAGCTGTCTTAGGAACATCCACCTCTTTCATTCGAATTTGGTGATACCCCGACTTCAAATCCAGCTTAGAAAAAACTTTGGCTCCCCCCAATTCATCTAACAACTCATCTATCACTGGAATTGGGAATTTGTCAGGCACGGTGAGTTTATTCAAAGCTCTATAATCCACACAAAATCTCCACCCACCATCCTTCTTCTTCACCAAAATAACTGGGCTACTATAGGGACTGTTGCTAGGTCTAATGATGTTGGCAGCCATCATTTCCTTCACAAACTTCTCAATCTCATTCTTTTGATAGTAAGGATATCTATAAGGACGGATATTAGGAATATTGGCCCCTTCCTTGAGAGTAATGGCATGATCACAGCTCCTCTTAGGTGGTAGTTCAGTCGGTTCTCTAAACAGTTCATCAAACTCAGCCAACACAGTGCCAATTATCAAAGAAACGGGGTCACTGACCAAAGAAACGGGGTCACTGACCTGTTGTTCGTGCTGGTTCAGATTCTGGTAGGACAACATAAATCCCTCTCCTTCATTGTGGAGAGCCTTCAACAATGCTTTCCAGGATGCTTGAGCTTTGCATAGCGATGGATCACCTCTTAGCACTTTCTTTTCCTCTCCTCGGCCCCAAGTTAAGACCAGATTCTTGAAATTAGCCTTCACTTCACCCAAACTTGCCAGCCAATCCATTCCCAATACCAAATCAGTCCCCCCTAGCTCCATTATAAAAAAATGTTGCTCAATAGAAACTCCTTGAATCATCACCTTCAATTTCTTACAGATACCTCTATTCTTCACCTTATCACCATTGCCTACCTCCACCTCAAACTCAGGCGTATCACTCACCTTGAGTTTCAAATGTTCCACCAACTTCTTAGAGATGAAGTTGCTGGATGCACCACAATCCATTAACACCAGCACCTATGTCCCTCCAATCATACCCAAGACCTTAAAAGATCTATTAGAAGTCAACCCTTCCTTACTTCTCAACGAGATTTGCAAGGTCTTTGCAGTCAAAACCTCGGTTTCTTCCTGCTCATCACTGCTCTCTATCACCTCCTCATCCCCCGATTCCTCTACCAAAAGAAACTTGTAATTCTTCAACTTACAAACATGGTCTCTACCCCAAACTTCACCACATTTGAAGCAAAGTCCCTTTCGACTCCTCTCTCTAAGTTCAGCTTGTGATAATTTCCCTCCTCCACCAGATTTCTTCTCACTCTTCTCAGCCTCCCCATTCTTACTACTAGAACCATCTCTGTTTCCACCTTTTTCCCACCTTGTGAAGCCTTTGGAGTGCTTCACATTTTTCTCACTCTTCTCCAAACTCATCAATCCTCCCTTCCTCAAAGCAGTGTTTTTCTCCTCCAGTAACAAAGCTCTATCCATTAATTCATCAAGCGCACCACCGGCATGAAGCTTCAATTCTGCTTGAATTTCCTCCTTCAAGCCATTGATGAAAATCCTCGAGCATAATCCTTTCTTCCTTCTTCAACGGAGCCGATTCCTCTCGAACTTTCTCTCAGAACGCATCACGCATCTAGTCCGTTTGATGCTCAAAGAATGGACCAAACAGTTCGAACTAACCCCGGTTGGAACTCGCGAATCACTGCGACTTTGAACTCATCCCAAGTGTGCGTTGTGCTCGCTCCTCCCACCATTGGTACCAATTGAGTGCCTTATCCTCCAAAGCTATGACTACGAAGATCGAGTTTCTCGATTTCTTCTACCTCGCTCAACTTGAAGTAACGTTTCTACTCTTACGATCCATCCATAAGCATCATCTCCCGGAATATCGTAATTTTGAGCTTTCTTCCGCCGAAATCGCGTGAAGAATCGCGATCGGCCGCCTGCGGGTGGTATCGCTCCGTCGTTGTCGTCATCGGTGTTGACGACGCCTTCATTTTCGTCAATCGCCGGGTCGGTCGGCGTCGGTGATGAGAACACCTCTTGCGAGGACGCCCATCGCGCGACTTGCTACAGCTCGCGACGACGCAGCACCTTCAAGCTCTACCGCTCATTCAATTAATCGGTTCTCGATTCCTTCAATGCGTTTCTCCATGGTTGCTCTCTCGTAAATACCATACAATACGCTCAATGCTCTCGAATACCACTTGATGCAATTTAAAGACGAGAATAGTAGAATTGAAACAGAGTATATAGCTGAAATGGAACACTTGTATTATTATTACAACTTAGAGGATCTCTCTAAGCTGCAAATGGAAAATTACAAGTGAAAATAGGAACAAAGGAATGAAACAAGAGCGTGAGCAGTCCTCACTGCTCAGTCCCAATTCCCAATAAAATTCCAAAACCAGCCTACCTCGAGAGAGAGAAAGAAACTACGATATACTCATGATTTTCTCTCTCCTATCACACAAAATAATCCTCTCCCAATCCCATTCTGCCACGTGGCAGAATCAATTCACAGAAGAAGGGCGTGTGCTGCTGTCCTCACCAGCAGAAACTTGCTTTTGCACTTTTCTCCACTTGCCTCTTTCATAAACATTTGTAAATTTCCTAGTTTGCCCCCAAGTACACTTCAAATACTTTATTTTCATTTTCCCTAGTTAAATCTTTCTTAATATCAGCTAGATGGACCAACACCAGAGTTGTTTTTTAGCATTCAAGTATAAGATGTTCAATTTACAGTTCAGTTACAACACAAACCCTATATATACAAACATGACCATGTGCACACATTTGCGGGTGGGTTTGTGCTCACATGCCCATGTGAGAGACCTTTCCCCTGTTATAGGAACACATATGCAAGATATAATGTAGGATAAGTAAAATTGGTAATTATATATGAAGAAATTAGGCCAAACACCAAATTATTTAGATTAAGACAATAATTGGTATATCAGATTCAAGTATCATGTTGGATCAATTTTCATTATTTATGATGCTTAGATCATTACCTCAATTTTTGCCCAGTGTTCATAAGCAGAGTAATGATCCCATAATTTTGCCTGAGTCAGGTGCCTATAATGAAAGAATTCCTCTTTTATCTCTTTTCTCTGGCGAGCATCCATGGTTGGGAGATACATGATTATACCGACCTGAAACACAATCAAAAGTTAAATGTCAACAAAAATATTCCAAACAGTATTAGAATGTTAACATTCATGGAAGCAGCCAAGGATTATATCTCAAGGCCATATTTCAATTGATTCAGAAACTAGAAACTATATGTAATGAAAGATAATACTATAAGAAGTTGTGTAAAAACAAAGTCATGTACCGGATCTTTTGCATATTTTAATTTGGCAATTAAATTATCTTTGCCGACCACAACAATGCATATAAATTATCTTTGCCGACCACAACAATCCAAAAGTTGACCAAACTTATAAAAGAAGTAACAAGAATCTCACGTATTTCAATTTTGTTCACCTAAATTGGTACAAATATTAAGGCAAACATACTAATAAGCTCGAGTAATGTGACCAATAATAATGGTTCATCCATCCTGGCAAAGATAACAAATTAGAAGCTTAAATTACTCTGTAGTTCTGTCAACTAATTGGAAAATTTTCTATATAGAAAAATTGCAATTTAGTCCTTGAACTTATCAACATTTTGTAATTGGGTCTCTACATGTTAAATTTTTTAAATAATTGGGTCCATACATTCAAGGACTCGATTACAAATTACACAAAAGTTTAGGGACTAATTACAAATTATTTAAAAATTTAGAGACCCAGTTTGCAATTTTTTAAAAGTTTAGGGATCCAATTACTACATTTTTAGTTCAAGAACTTATTTAGAAATTTCCAGGAACTTATGTTGTAGTAATTGAACCAAATTAGAAATATACTTAATACAGTTCATCCCGGTTATGATTATATTACCCAAGAAAATATATCATCCTCTGACGGGCTTGAAGCAGGACTCAAGGGACTCCTGCTGCTAGCTGTCCATCGCTGCTCTATTGGAGCAGGTGCAGGTATCTCTTCTTTCTCTATAAGTTGCTTCAGCTCTTCAATGTATTCAAGGTCTTTCATGTTTGGCTTAGCTAGTTTTCCAGCAGGGAAGCACGTTTCTGATACCCACTGTTGGCCTCCACAATCAAACCCCAATATTTCATCACTCCATCCAACCCTGTATCCTTCTGATTTCTTCCAGAATTCAGCCTCAGCTTGATTGACCTTGACTATGTGCTTTTTATCGAGAGGTTCTAAGGCAATCAGCTTATCTCTTAATTCTGTGAAAGAAAGCTCATCTATATTTTGTTCATCATCTGATGATTTACCCCTAGATCCTTCCACTCTGCAAACAAAAATAGAACCTCAACCATGAATTAAACAGAGAAGTTCAATAACGATATTTTGCAACAGTAACGAAATTTAACAAATTAACTAAAAATATAAAAGACAAAAAGTTTGGTAAAGACCATTAATAATAAAAGAGGTAATAATCCACTTAAATAAGTACGAGTAGGTTTCGCTTAATTTTTTTACTTTATTATATGCTCTCATTTATAGTCATAGCAGTCCCCACAGGGCCACAGTATAGAAGATGTTAGAATCTTGTGCTTGGGACATCTATTAAAGAAGACGTATACAAACACTATTAAGGAGAGTAGACCAGATGGAAGGTAGCCTATAAGTTAGAGGTATTGAGAGAAGAAGAAAAACTATAGGCCAAGTAATTAAGGATGATTTAGAGCCAAGTAATCTGTCTTTGGACCAAATACATGACAACACTTTATGGCGTCGAGTAATTCATATAGCTGACCTTACATGGTGGGGCTTCGGTAATGTTGTTTTAATTTTATTCCTGATCTAGTTTTGCCACGGTCATTAATGGTAAGCAGCTAACTGAGAAACCAGTTAAAATAATGGTAAAAGCAGAAGAATATCAACATGAGAACATTCAGAGTGTCAACTATCAACGGGTGTTTGTATCACAGATCAACAAAGGAATGCATTAACATTTAAATTACATGCAACTAGTTAGACTTTCACCACCTACAGAAGGGTAAATGGCAACAACTAACCTTCAACAAACTCATTCAGCCTATCTGATTTTACCACTGAAAGTAAGTTTAAATCATATGAAAAGACAACAAAAGACCACAAAAGGAAGGTAAATACGCCTAAGTAACCAATTGCAGAACACAGCAGAGCAAACAACAGCTTCTACTAGCCTTTAATTGGTAAAAACTAAAAATTACTCATACCAATAGTTTTCTCTAATATTCAGGCTAATTTGGTACTTCCAACAGTTCCAGGTAAAATAAGTGATAAATGATACAATCAATAACTAGGTGAAATAAGTAAGTGAAACTGTACCTATATTTCTGGAGGGACTCCCTATAAAGGTCGCGCACATGCTGTATGGCCTCATCTTTAGTATATTTTGGTTTGAACTTTGGAGGACCTTTCCACTTTGAAACAGGATTACATCGTACAACCACAACAGAGTCAGTATATGGGATATAAAGGTACTTGACATGCTTATTCTCAGATAGCAATTTCCTACAAAAAATAGAAAATGGATAATTTAAATCTTTGGAGGAAGATCCTTAATCAATTATACCAAAAGCAACCAAAATAGAAGATACAAGCAAACTCACAATATAAATACATAAATACTACCTAGAAGATTATATCAGAGGAGACAAATATGTTCCCCACCCCCCAAAAAAAAGATAACCATTTATCAGTGACATCAAATTGATCAATCATTGATAACTACTGTTATCAGTTTTATCGTTCACAGATTCATTTGGAGCCATTTTGTGGACCAATTTGATGTTACATATAATAACTTTAGGTGAACGACTAGATATAGTTAAAATAGAGGAACAATGCGATACTGTACAGTTGCACTTACGGATTATTAATTTGATAATTGCTCTGAATTTATAAACACCATTACCTACTACTATTATAAGGACGCATCTCTGACCTACTACTATTTCTACTAGTTATTGTAGCAGCGGAAGCAGCTATCAGACAGGTGAGAAATATGAAAGTATGTTGATTGATACGAGGACGTGGGCGAGTTTATAGCAACTGGGAGTAAACTTAGCAAGTTGAGTTATTGATCTTAGTGCCATGTAACAAACAAGAGACTGAAATAATGTGGTAATAATGAAGTTCAGTATATATGATAATTATTGATGTACCAGAAAAAAATAAAATCCTAGACGTCAGGAATTACTTGTGATTTTTCTTTATCTCATCCATGGTTGAAATATATGTGTGCTCCACAAGCTCCTCTCGATCAACACACTGAAGGGTGACTTCTGCCACAACTCCAAGTCCCCCAAGGCCACAGCGAGCAAGATAAAACAGATCAGGGTCTTTCTCTTTCGAGATCTCTATGGTCCCCTTGGCAGGGGTGACCAGTTTCATGGCAATGACTTGTTCATCAATAGGAGGCAATCTTGCACCAGTGCCATGTGCACCAACCTAAAGCACATCATTGCAAAGAGGCACAGTTATGAATGATGATAGGGAGGGATAGAATAATTCTATTCTGTTTACTGAACCAGATCAAGCACATTAAACTTCTGATAGCAGGCAGAAAATTCTGAATTCCTTCTGAAATAACATTTACACATTACTGAGATAAAAGTGATGCTTAAAGCCTCAAACAAATGCTTGAAACTAGTCCAACATATAGCATCTGTCATAATAAGCCCTGAACAATTGAAATTTCACTGAAATTCTCTAATTTATTTTGCCAGCCAAGTTAGTCCCCATTTCAAGTATTTTGCACTAATTTGATCAATAAAATATATAGAACCAATCTAATTTCACAGAAAAAGTGTCAGTCAAGGAAGGAGCTTAAGCATAATCTCTACTAGTCAAGCACTAATATGACTATGAAAATGTTACATCTTTTAGGCCCTAATTTGTCTTTTTTTTTGTTCTCAATACAAATGATCGATGGTAGGTGATAGGGAGGGGGAAGTGGAACGTTGTGGGTTTGAACGCAGTGTCCACATAGTTTTTACCACTAGCCAGTGCTCTATATAGTCTCTAGACCTAATTTGACTATTAACTCAAAATAAGTTCATCAATGAATCTAAGTTCAATTATGAAACACACCTGCAGGGAACATAAAGTGACTCAGATTAAATGATAAAAAAAAAATTAAAAACCTGGATGATTCCACCAATTTGCTGTTCTCTAATGGAAGCAAAATTCTGCAAAGTAAGGCCATGTTCCTTAATCCCATCAACAAGCTGCTGAACCCTAATCCCAGCCTGAACCCTAACAATCTTCTTCTGCGTATCAACTTCCAAAATCGAATCCATCAAGCTCAAGTTAACCATCCCAGTCCTAGAAAGTCCAATTCCATTAGGAGATAATCCCGAACCCACAGGCCTAATCCGAGACCTACTCTGATGCGCCTCACTAACCACGCGCTCCAGCTGATCAAGACTCTCAGGCTGTTGAAAATTACGTGTTTGTACCTCATGCGTACCACTCCAATTGGAAACGGTATGAAGATCTTCTGGTAAAGGAGCATAACGGAAGATCTGAGCTTTCTTGTGCTTCGCATTGTCTGGTAATGGAAAGGAGTAGTATGTGCCTGCGGCGCAGAAGATAAGGAGGGCGGCGTAGCCTATGTATTTGCGGGTTTCGGCATCGGTGGAGGAGGCGGGTTCCGGTGTGGAAGAGAATCGGCGGAGAAGAGGGTTTGGAGGGGTTAGGGTTCGGAGAGGTTGGGAATGTGAGGGTGTTGAAGAGTGGTAGTGGTGGAGACGAAGGGAACGTTTGAGAAGTAAAGGTCTCAGCATCTTTAAGCTCGCTCCTGAGCACAGTAACGGTGACTGGGTTATAGTATGTATGGAACTCCTAATCCTAATATAAATTTCAATATAAATTGAACTCAATTTTCTTAATTTTAATGAAAAAAGTGTTTTTTTAGACTAAAAAGTGTTTTTTGCTGACATATAATATGAAAAAATTGTTTGGCATCGTAACTAATAGCAACAAAAGATTGCTGACATAATTTTTTTCTTGCAACATTTTTTTAACGTTTTGTACCCAAACGTGATCAATGCCTTTTTCTATTAGACAGGTCGCACCAAATAATGAAAACTATAATAATAAAATTATAGCTAGTGAGGAGGATCCAACCCATGCTGCAAAGTTTTGACTAACAAACAAATAAAAACCAACGTATCAATGCATTTTTCTTTTTTTTTAAACAAATAAACTTACGACATTTCATTCAAAATAGAGTTGGAAATACAAATTGCAATAACATGATGAGTATGGTGACTAGCAAAAGATCGTGTCGCCCTAGCTAGAGAGTGAGCAACACAATTGGTTTGTTGTGAAATAAAATTAACAGTACAGTTAGATAAAAATTGAATGTATGCTGACAAGATGAGATGATAGTGCCAAACTCTGTGTAGCAGCGGAGCCTCCCATTGAAAGCATCCACCACATCTGCTTGCAAGCTAGTTCAATGTCCACGCCATCGTAAGGTAGTTGTTATCGATGCATTTTCTATTACCCAAAATATTAGGTGGTACCGCCGGTACTAATTAAGTGAAATTCATTAATAATAATTTATTTTTCTCAAAATTTAAAATAAAATTAACACAAAACAAAAATAGTTCAGAATACAATTTTATTTGGATATTCTTGCTTCTCCTGGGAAGTTATGGGTATATATTCAAGCATAAATACTTTAAAAATGGCTAAATTACTGTTTTGGTCCTTTATCTTTGGCCTTGATTTCATTTTGGTCCTTTATCTTTTTTTTTTTCTCGTTTTGGTCCTTTATGTTTTGATTTTGTGTCAATTTGGTCCTTTTTGTGTCAATTTGGTCCTTTTTGTGTCAATTTGGTCCTTTTTTTGTGTCATTTTGGACTGAAAACTACAAAAAGGACCAAATTGACACAAAACCAAAACATAAAGGACCAAGAAAAAAAAAAAAAAGATAAATGACCAAAATGAAATCAAGGCCAAAGATAAAGGACCAAAATAGTAATTTAGCCTTTAAAAATCATTCTTTCATAGTTCGCAAGATGACTAGCACTTGGAATTCCATTCTGAAGGCTCATGAGCAGCTACAAGGTGGGTTTAAAAGCTTGGTGATGATAAAACACGTGTGTTGTGATCTAGCTAGCGATAAAACGTTTCACCATTTATTTTTCAATGTGGTTTTGTTAGGGATATTTGGAAGAATTGCGACATGGACATGATAGTGGTGCCTAATGAGAACTTAGATATCCTCTCTTGGCCTCAAGATCTAACGGGGTTCGTGGCTCTTAATATTTTTTTAGATAAGCACTGATGTTGTATTAAGGGGTGCACAAGAAGTGACCAACCCCTTAATGTTGATGGCAACTCCTTTAACTAATCCGAGTTTGCCTGATTTCGTGGCACTTAATGTTGGCCTCAGGTTTGTATATGGGCGACATGTACCTTACCCTTTATACTCCCTTATTAATGATGTTTTATTAATAAAAAATTATATATCCTTTAATAATTTACAAAATTCAACGAGACAGTGAAATGCATAGTTTCCTCTCACAAAAAGACAATCATCATGGTACATTCATTATTATAGCAACACACATTCAACCATACTTTAGTAATAATACAAAATATCAATAATAAAACTAAAACATTTATTGGTTTTCTTCCCAAAATGAATTACGTACCCAAGTCTGTCCAAACACACAACTTTATTAGCTAGCTAGCTAGCTAGCAGGGTGAATGGCAAACCATGTTTGGAGAAAAGTGAGAGCAAGTGCGAGAGTTGCAGCTACAAAGGCAATAATAGCCCAAGGGTTACTAAAATAGGTATGAAAACCAATTGCAATCCAAGTCTTCCATTTAGTCTTGTAATGCTTTTCAATTTCACCTCTAACATCAGAATATGTTTCAAGATTAGGCACCAAATCAGTACTTATAATATTGAATAGGTTTGCTACATCTTCATCACTTCCAAGGGAATTAAGCAAAATACCTTGTGATCTCAAGGCCTTAACATCTTCAGGATGGTCAATGAGTGAGTCCATAAAACCAGCAAAAGAGCACATTCCAAAGTCATTCTCAAAATCTGGACATGACTCATATGCTATCAAGTTGAGGAGAGTAGAAGCTGTTGTGTCATCCACAACAATCTCAGGAAGTGTCAATTCTGCAGCAACCCAACCATGGCTGAAATACACATCTGTTGGCCTACGTGTCTTGCTTGACTTTAGTGTTACCCCTGCTGCTTTTAGGTCTTGTATGTTTCTGTATGTTGTCATGTTACTACTACTGTTCTCATCTTCTTTCTTATTATTATCTGGAGCGATATAAACCTGATGAGTTTTGACAAATGGATTTGGGTCATGTTTCTCATTACTAAATGTATACACAACGACATGACATATATACTTCCAAACAATTAATTAATTTGGAGACCCTCTTCAAATTTTAAAATTTAGACCCCTAATTATACTTTACCGAATGAATGAATCACCAAAACATATATCGAACTGCTTAATTTAAATTTTAAATAACATCTCAATACAACTTTAAACTTGTTATACTAATTTTCAAACGATGAATGGACATGGGCGAAGCTTCGGATGGTTCTTCAGAGAGCCAAATTAACATTTATATATATTTCCGTGTGGAGTATCGGGGTTTCATTCATTGGTTCCTGATAAAGTAGTTTGTCAAATGATGCAGTGTCTAAAGTTTGACACCTATTTTAGAGAACCGGATAGGTGACGGACTCGGTGAAGGGTCGGAACGAGGGGTCTATAGTCAAATCGCATGACTATTGATTCGGTCTCGTTTAAAAAAAATTTTGAAATTAATTTTTAGGACATATAAAATTTCGTACATATTAAACTTAATTTACTAAAATTAAACTCTTGAAAACTAATGTATTGAATTTCTCTTTATAAGAAAATAGTATATTTTTATATAAAAAAAAGAATATAATGACCATTGAGAGTACCAAAAATTATTAGAATGTTTTCCTAAAAAAAGCATTTGTGTAATGTTACATAAATGTCGACACACAAATGTCATGTACGCCGTGTTTTAAAAACCAAACCAACCGAAGAGTTCAATCACTTAAACATATGAATTGAGTCACCGTATACCGTTCGGTTATTTAAGTGGTTCAACAATGATTTCATTCTAGTTCGATTAGTTTAAAGTTATCAAGCCATGACCCGAATGTCTCATCGTTTTGATGTCTAGTTCGATTTTAAAAACTGCTTGTACGTTCAAGAGAAAATTAAAGAAAATATTGGAAGAACTCCTTACCGAATAAGGAGTAAGTGTATTATCTTTCCTTCCTCTACTGATCTGCAAAAAATCCGCATTGCATATTCATTCATAATATATCAAATCTACACTCCAAATATATATAACCAAACAGACTCTATACAATAATATTATATCAGTTTGACACTTGATGTTAATATATTTTGATTGTATATAGTGTGATATATATATACCTTGTTATTAGACCTTTCGACATCCTCTCGAAGCTCGCAAGTACCAAAAGCCCGGGCAAGTGTATTATCTTTCCTAGAGCTTCCTTTATTGATCTGCAAAAATCAGCATTATTCAGAATCAATATTACACTCCGAATATATATATATATATATACATATATATATATATATATATATATATATATATATATATATATATATATATATATATATATATAACCAAACAAACTATATAATATTATATAAGTTTGACACCTGAAATTAATATATCTTAATCGTATATTATATATAGTTTGATGTATATATATACCTTGTTATATGATCCTGGCAGAATAATTCTGCGCTGAAGATCGAGAAGATGAGTGGGTGAGTACTCAATATTCTCTAACACTTTCACAGTACTAGGATCACAAATATTATATTCGTTGTTCCAATGATGACAACTAAGAAAACACTTCATGGTTTGTAACAACGTAAATTCGTTGCCATTCCACAAAAGCTCAAGAACTAGGAAAGGAACTTGATTCTCCAACAAAAGTACATCCATCATCACAAGGACAAGTTGATCAACCTTAAGATTCATTTGATCAGGATCATGAAGTTTAGCTTTCCCCAAAACATGCAATAATGAACATCCATCAACAAATAACAACCATGATAGCTTTTCTTCTAGGCTATTAAACCCTTCTAGTTCTAGGGAAAAGCCAGCTAAAACATCCTCGGAAAACAGATCCTTCAGTTGTTCTATGTTGTCTGAAATCTTTTTGTGTAGATCTCGTGGATTGCTATCAATGTTTTCTATGTACTTTGCTGCCCATATAAGCTTGTACTTCTCTCCTAGTTGAAGATTCTCATCTCCATAATGGATTGGACCAATTGACACTAATCTAGGATAGTAATGTTTATCAAAATCTTTTCGATTTCTAATTAGGTGAGGTGGTACTCTTTGTATTTTGGGGTGTGAATTTCGTGGGTTTTGTTTTGCTTTTTGTAGCTCTACAAACCTTTCTTCAAGGGTGAGGGGTGCCATTAGTTAATATTGTGGTGTAACTAGCAGAGGCAGAAGTTAAGACAATGTATAATATTGTGTGTAGATTAATTTTATATATGTACTCACTTGGTGTGTGTTAGCGCAAGCGAATATTAAAAGATCTTACGCTTCCACTTTAATCAAGATTTATCTATTGTCTTTATTAAAAGAGATCCCTTAGAAAAAATTACACTTCTTCATGCATTACTTTACTCCATGGACAAGGCAAACAAAATGCATGCATCGAAAGATATTCGCTTTTACTGTTCTAGTCTTCTAGAGTTAGTCACTCCATTCATAGATAGTGGCAGATCTAAGATTCAGAGTTAGGGTTAAAAAAATTTAAAATGATGCATCATTAAAAATATTATAATTTTTTTAAACATATTTAATTAACTAAATTACAGAACTAATAATTGTTTTCTATGCACATGGGAAGGGGATGAATTCATATGAGTGATTGTGTAAGTGTGGTGTAATGTGGACGGTCGGAGTGCAAAATTTAAAGGTTTTGGTTGCGAAAATAAAGGCTTCGAATGAAAATCATTTTTTCACGGTATGCAAAATATATATATTTTTAGATAAAGTGGGCGTAATGTTATTTTTTTATGGTGTTCCGAACTGGACCGGGACCCACTCTACAAAGGAATCTCAGAACCATGGTGCTTGGCGCACCACTGCCAGCAATTGGGTCAGGCCCAATATTGCAAAACCAACTGGCCCAACATGCGACGGCATCGTGGGTCAACGGATCGGATCAACACGTCAGGTATGATGACACACAACAATACTCACGTCTATAAATAGAAAGACACCCTTCACTTAAGATCGAGTGTTTTTGCACCACCACCACCACCGCGCGAACTCAAGCCGCAGATTCGAGCCACCGCCAATTTATTTGAGACAGTACTACTACAACTTAACCTGGGACGGATCTCCTTGCCGATCTAGGTACGAACACATGGTGTACAGTTGACTCCCTCATTAGAGGGCGGCGGTAGGTATGTCATTCATTTAATTTAATCATCGGTAGAACGTTGTTCCCTAAAAAATCGAGAAACTTCTGCTCTGATATTAATAGTGTATAGTAAAAGTAGAGAAAAGAAAAAATGATGAAAGAATTTCTTACATGCATGCATCAATATTATACTTATATATCTTGTTGTGTCAAAAAAAATATACTTATCTTGTTCAAGAGGTAAGGCATGCATGCATGAAAAAGCTATACACACACACACACACGAGAGTCTTAATTTATAGTGCACATACTTTGTCTACTTCACTATAATAACAAGGTTTATTACCCAGCAGACTAAATTAAATATTATTACAAGCTAGCATTATTAATTATATATATATTATTACACAACAATGGTGAACCTGATGAGTGAGCCAAGGCTAAGAGAAAAGCTTTATGAGCTACACAATAGAGCAGAGGCAAGACCACGAAAAGATACAAAGGGTACCAAAAGTTCTTGGAAACAGAAAAGATTATATATGTGGAATACTACACACCCAAGTTAATGTCATTGGGTCCAATCCACTACGGTGATGAGAATCTACGAGAAGGAGAGAAGTACAAGCTGATGTGGGCTGCAAAGTACTTCCAAGAGAACAATAATATTGATATTCATATGATCTATATATATAGAGGTATTGAAGAAAAGATTGAGGAACTGAAGCTTGCAGCTGACGTCGATAAATGGTTGAATAATCTTGTGGTTGACGAAAGTCTTGAGGAAAAGTTAGCGTGGATTGTGTTTGTGGATGGATGTGCTTTACTATCAAGAGTTTAAATTATATTTTACTGTTTCACTTACTGCAGTTACTGTGTGTAGTTTCTGTTAGTAAAGTAGTTGAGAATTAGTTGGAAAATTAGTTGATCAGTTAGAATTTAGTTCAGTTAGTTAGGTTGTATCTCAACTAGTAGTTAGATATAAGTTCTCATTTTGTAAATGTAATATTCAGTTGAACATTAATCAGTTGAATGAAATCAGAACTTTTCCCTTTTCTTCTTCATTTTCGTTCTCTGCATTTACATGTTGTTCAACCAAACACTTCTCCAAATCCATGGCAAATTGATGCTTGACATGGTATCGGGCCGCTTATTCGAGCCTTTCGCTTCGTCTTCTCCGTCTCAATTGGGTTTCGATCATGTCCACGATCACCAATTGTTTCTTGATTCCTCGTTCTCTCATAACGAAGTTCAAGTTTCTTTTTCGGTTCGTTCTTCGCGTCTTTGATCTTCCGCTCGCGTTTCTTCTTTCCGATCTTGGTTTCTTGCTCAACAATGGCGGATCCAACCTCTACCTCCATTTCTACTACATTCATCCATCCGACAACCCCGGTGTTGTTTTGGTTTCCAATCTTTTGTGCGATTAGGTTCGAACTACGGTTCTTGGTCCCGGCGATGACTATTGCGCTCGGTGCAAGAACAAGTTGGGATTTATTGATGGCTCGATTTCGAAACCCACCACCGCTACCACCTTGGCTGCTTGGGTTCGCAGTAATCACATGACGACGTCGTGGATCCTTAATTCCATCTCTAAGGAGCTTCATCGAGTGTTCCGTATTCCGATTTGGCCGCGGGCGATCGGCAAGAGTTGAAGAATCGTTTTGAACAAAGCAATGGTCCTCGTGTTTTTCAATTGAACAAAGAGGTCCTTAATTGCTCTCAAGGTTCCCTCTCCGTAAGTGCTTATTACAGCAAATTTAAAGGATTATGGGATAGCTTGGCTGAACACAACCCCAAGAACAATTGCACCTGCGGTGGTTCCGATGCCCTCGTTGCCTATCTGAATCGCCAACATGTGTATGTGTTCCTCATGGGCTTGAACGAGTGTTACAGCAATGTACGGGGTCAAATCCTTCTCATGGATCCCCTGCCGGACATTAGTAAAGCCTTCTCCCTCGTTGTTCAAGATGAAAAACAGCGAGAAATTGGTCAGTCTTCTACTGAATCCACCCCTCAAGTTGCATTTGCTGTTAATACCAAAACTGGGAAGAAAGATCGTCCCCAGTGTTCCCATTGCGGTCTTCTTGGGCATATCAAAGACAAATGCTTTAAACTCCATGGTTTTCCTCCGGGATATAAGAAACAGAAAGCTGCAGCCTCCCAAAGCGTCCATCAAGTCACTGGCAAAGGCCTTTGGAGGCTCTCATCGAGAACAAGGGTGATGCTCACCAAGATCAACGATTGATCCAATTCCTCCAAGCTCAAATGGCTTACGCTACACCGGATAACACCGAGAGCAAAGGTGATGTGTTTCTACATTTCACTTGTTCCCCTTAGTTTGCATCATTTGGTGTTTTCTTGCTTATTATTTGATGCTTGGATATATGATTCCGGAGCCACTGCACACATCTGCATATCTTTGAAATCCTTCATATCATATAAGAGATTGCATAATACATATGTTACTCTTCCAAATAAGCATAGGGTTTTAGTTTCTCGCATCGCTCTGCGTGAGGTTGTCCCTCATTTAATTCTTCACAATGTTTTGTGCATACCGATTTTCACATTAACATCATCTCGTGGGTCGCTTGAACCAAGATCCCAATTATCATGTTGCCTTCATCGATAATGTGTTCTTGGTCCAGGATGCTCACTCTCGAAGGTGATTGGAAGGAGTAACTACAATGATGGCTTGTACTTTCACAATTCTAAAACCACTTGTAATATAGTAGATTCTGTTTCTCTTAATAAACCTAGTATTCATTCTGTAATTAGTGCAAATATCTCGCACTCTAGACTAGGTCACATTTCAGATTCTGTTCTCAAATTCATGTGTACAAAATTACCTTCATTAAAGAAAGTTGATTGTGATACTAGTGCTTGTTTCTGTTTGCCCTTTGTCTAAAATGCATAGATTGCCCTTTATTTCTAATAATAACTATTCTGACTTACCCTTTGATCTATTACATTGTGACATTTGGGGGCCTTTTCATCATCCTACCCATGACAACAAACAATATTTTCTGACATTGGTGGATGATCATACTCGGTTCACTTGGACACACCTGTTAAAGACCAAATCTGAAGCTACTCATCTTATCAAATGCTTCTTCAAATTTGTTAAAACTCAGTTTGGAAAGCACATAAAAGCTATACGTTCTGACAATGCAAGAGAGCTGGCATTGAATGATTTCCTCCAGAGTGAGGGCTGCCTGCATCAACTATCATGTCCTCATAGACCTCAGCAGAATTTAGTGGTGGAACGGAAGCACCAGCACCTTCTCAATGTGGCAAGGTCCCTTTACTTCCAATCCAATGTCCCTCTGGCCTACTGGGGGGAATGTGTGTCTACGGCTACACATTTAATCAACAGGACTGCCTCTATTGCTTTGCAAGGTAACTCTCCTTATGGTCTTCTATACAACAATGAGCCCGATTACTCCTTGTTGAGAGTCTTCGGTTGCCTTGCTTATGTTTCCACCATACCATCCCTGAGACACAAATTTTCCCCTCGTGCAACTCCTTGTATTTTCATGGGGTATCCTACGGGAACTAAGGGCTACAAATTACTTGACCCCACCACCAACAAGTTCATCATATCTAGGGATGTGCTCTTCCATGAAACTACTTTTCCATATCACCAAGCAACCAACACTCCACCTTCACCTCTCTTGTTCCCTGCCTCTGTTCTGCCAACTATGGTCCCTACCAGTGACACCACACACACTTCATCTACACCCGTGGTGGTGCCTCTCCCCATGACAGATACCCTGCATGATAATGATCCTCCTACACCAGATGATATTGAACCAAACACAGCAGAATCAGCCACACCTTCAGAAACTGATCCTCATACCATTTCAGCTAATGATACTCCAGATTCATCACAAAACACAGCCACCGTCGCCTTGCTGAAGAACCAAGAACACATAGATAACATTCTCCCTTTGAGGAAATCCACTAGACCTCACAAGGCACCTTCTCACCTTGATATCTATGACTGCAACAATGTGAACTACCCTATCCAGTCTCTCCATTCCTGCAACAATCTGTCCTCTTCCTTCAAGGCCTTTATTCATAACATTTCCACAGTTGTTGAACCCCAATACTATCACCAAGCCATTCAGTATCCAGAATGGAAGCAAGCAATGCAGGATGAATTGAATGCTCTCGAAGCCAATCACACATGGAGCATTGTGAGTAAACCCCCTGATAAGAAAACAGTGGGATGCAAGTGGGTCTATAAGGCAAAGTATCATGCTGATGGAACTTTAGATAGATGCAAAGCACGCTTGGTTGCACAAGGCTTTACTCAACAGGCAGGTATTGACTTCCTTGACACTTTCTCCCCTGTTGCTAAATTGACTTCTGTTAGAATTCTCTTATCTTTAGCTGCTCAGTTGGGTTGGCATCTCCTCCAACTAGATATAAATAATGCTTTCTTGAATGGGGATCTAGAGGAAGAAGTATACATGAATCTGCCTTTAGGGTATCCTAAGCAGGGGGAGAACAAAGTGTGCAAATTGCACAAGTCAATTTATGGGCTTAGGCAAGCCTCAAGGCAATGGTTTGCCAAGCTTAGCAAGACTATTACTGGTTTGGGTTTCACAAAATGCTCTGCAGATCACAGTTTGTTCACTAAAGGCTCGGGAAAGAGTTTCATAGCACTACTAGTCTATGTTGATGACATAGTAGTTGCTGGTCCCAACAAGGATCTCATTAATGAAGTGCAGAAATTATTGGCAAAACATTTCAAACTTAAAGTCATTGGTGACTTGAAATATTTTTTAGGACTTGAGATTGCTAGGTCTAAGTCTGGTATACATCTATGCCAAAGAAAGTATACTTTACAACTCCTTCTTGACACTGGTTTTACTTCCTGCAAGCCTGTCAATGTTCCTATGGAGCATGGTTTAAAACTGAATGAAATAGATGGAACACCACTGGAAGATGATGCTCAATACAGAAGAATTATAGGCAGATTGATTTATCTGACCATTAGCAGACCAGACATCACCTACACAGTGAATAAATTGAGTCAATTTATGTCCAAGCCTCGTACTCTCTCACTTGCAAGTCGTGGCACCATCCGTTACAATATCCGAAGGGCTGCGCAGTCAAGGAATTATGTTCCCAGCCAAACCTTGCTTACAACTTCATCGCGCACGTTGATGCCGACTCGGGCTCATGTGAAGTTAGCAGAAAGTCCACATCTGGTTTCTGCATTTATTTGGGGGAATCCTTGATTGCTTGGAAGTCCAAAAACAAGCTACAAAGTGGCTAGATCTTCCGCAGAGGCGAAATCTGAGCCATTGCTTGGCAGAACAAAGTGAACTCCTATGGATACAAAGAACTTCTTCGTGAATTCAATGTGAAAATCGGCTCCACCATGGTCCTATCCGATAGCAAATCACTATCCGGTTGGCGTAAAACCCCCCCACCACTCACGAGCGATCAAAACACATAGATATTGATTGCCATTTCATACGAGAGTATGTCCAAAATGGGTTCCTCAAACTCATCCATGTGAAATCAGAATTACAGCTAGCTGACTTGCTTACAAAGGCCCTGCACAAAGGCAAATTTCAGCAATTACTATTCAAGTTGGGGATGAAAGATATATATTTCCCAACTTGAGGGGGAGTATCAAGAGTTTAAATTATATTTTACCGTTTCACTTACTGCAGTTACTGTGTGTAGTTTCTGTTAGTAAAGTAGTTGAGAATTAGTTGGAAAATTAGTTGATCAGTTAGAATTTAGTTCAGTTAGTTAGGTTGTATCTCAACTAGTAGTTAGATATAAGTTCTCATTTTGTAAATGTAATATTCAGTTGAACATTAATCAGTTGAATGAAATCAGAACTTTTCCCTTTTCTTCTTCATTTTCGTTCTCTGCATTTACATGTTGTTCAACCAAACACTTCTCCAAATCCATGGCAAATTGATGCTTGACATTTACTTCAAATCATATATACAAAGGCGTTATGATGTTGAAGAGCTGGATGTTAAATTAAGCTGATGAAGTGGCTCTTGTGTACCGTGATGTATTTTTGTTGGAGAACCAACTTCCATTTCAAGTATTGGAGCTAGCTGCTATGGAGAGACACTGTCGACGTATCATTGATAGAAAGCATGAAGTTTTCCCTATGGGGTAGTTTTAATCTACCGCAAGAGTCACCCACTCGATCATCTTCTCCATCTTCAGCACACCAGAGGATGTGAAGGTGTTGAGATCAACAGGGATTTTGTATAGTTTGTATGGGAATGATGAGGAAGTGGCCAAACTAATAATGAAGAATTGTATTATGGTGTTAGAGCTGGTATCAACATGCATATATATCCAGAATAATTAAATGGAAGACTAGTATATGGTGCGGTTTTTAAGACGTATTCGTCACCCTTGGACTAATATTGCTATCCATGCTACAGAGCTGCTAAATCTATCTAATCCATTCTTACTTAGCTGTTTGTGTGTGATTCCTTATAGTATTACCACCAACAAATATATTGTTGTTGTATGACTAAATAAATATATAAAGGTTGAATGTGTGTTGTGAATGCACCTTAATAATTGTCTTCTCTCGTATAGCAACTATACTCCCTCCGTTACATAATAAGCAAAAACTAGTCAACAGAAATTGATGTATCTGGTTCAAAATTTATACTAGATACATCAACTTCTGTTGATCAGTTTTTGCTTATATTCTGTAACGGAGTAGTATAGTGTATTTCACTTTTCTTTGAATGTGTGATTCATTATGGCATTACTATACTATTATTATATGTACCAATGTGATTCAACAAAAGCATAAATTCAAAGCTGAAACACCATCACTTACTAACCATGATTATGTTTTTCATATAAAAATATGGATGCAACTTAGCTGGCATGCACAAGTTCATTCTGAAATTCATCCACCCCTTGAATGATGCTGATCAACCCCTAGGAATTTGTATGACTATCACTCTTACTATTGGTTCAATAACCCCTTGGAATTTTAATGAGTATCACTCTCACTTTTGATACTCTTCTAAAGTCCATAACAATTGATATCCTTCCTTATTACCATATAAAAAGATGTGATGGATTCAAACATTTAAAATTGGATCCAATGCAATTCTGTATCCTCTCTATTTACTAGAGAGTTCCGGTAAAAGAGAGACAACCTCATTAAAGTGTCTGTCTCTTTCCTACTGAAACTGCCCGGTAACTAGAGAGGATCTACACCCTCCAATCACATGCTGCATATAAACTAATCAAATTTTATTTTGTTAAAATTCAAAGTTAATGAACTATAACAAAAGCTGAAGCCTAACATAAACAAATACAAACTAAACTAAAAAGCCTAAAACAAGAACATTGAAATTGGCATTACAATTAATACCAATCAAGAGCTGCAACCTTGGCATCTTATCAAACCATTTTCATTACAATGTTGACATCTTCTCAATTCCCTTTCTTCCTCATCAAAAACCTTCCTACTACCATTACAATTTGAACAAGGAACAAACCTAGCATCACCACAAATCTCACAAACAAACCAACCATCCTTAATAGGAAAACCTTTCAAAAGATTTTCCAATTCACCAGATTCATTCAACAACTTAATTTCCTCAGCATTTCCAACATGTTTTCCTTTTATAAAAACATGTGGTAAACTAACCACTTTTCCACCAAGTGCATTCTCCAATTCTTTCTTATAAGATGAATCCATAGAAACATCTTTTTCATCTACAACAACTCTAAATCCTCTCAATATCATCCTAACTGAACAACAATCTTCATAAGTCTTTCTAATACCCCTTAAGCTAGTAAAATACACTACTATTCTGTCTTCAGAAGCTGGTAAAGATTCTAAAGAACACAAATTGGTAGAAAATGAAGAACAACTCAAAGGGCTATTACTATTAGACCCTATTGAACTTACACCTCTTGATAAATTGTTGTTGTTGTTGTTGATTCCTAGTTGTCTTGATGATATTGCTCTCCTGTAACTTGAAACAACATTTGGATCCAATTTAGCAAGCAAAGCTTCTTCTGATAAATGTTGCCAAAGTGGCTTCTTTTCAATTGAGAATGGTGAAGAACAAAAATTCTCCTTCATCACAGTTTCTGAAAGAGAATAACTTGGATTCTTAGAAGGAGTATCAAAATTGAATTTTTCAACATCAGCATGATCATCATCATTGAGACCATCCATGAGTTCCCAAGTGTTGATGACAGAGTCAGGGGAAAATGACTGTTCTGCCCCTTCTGGTTGTATTTGGTTGAGATTTGGTGGAGGAGAATGAGGGTTACCCACATAGCTATTAGATGTAAAGTTGGAATCTTTTTGATGAATTAAGAGAAGGGAACCATAGGTTGTGGAAGTTAAGGATACTAGGTGATGTGTATCACCTTTTTTTGTTGGTGGGTGATGAACAAGAGGGGTAGGAAGAGAGATAGATTTAGGAGAGTGATTTTCCTCATCATCAGAGTTTTTGACAACTATTGTTGTGGTTTTTGAAGCTGTACAACCCATGAATGAGATGAATTTGAAGAAATTAAGGTTGTATGTTCTGTTCCTTTTTAATAACTAAGAAAAAAAGAACATGTCTTTTTTTTTCACACTATCTCTCAAACTTTTAAGGTTATGGTTGGTTTTTTAGAGAGAGAAGATTGAAAAGGGTATTTCAGGATCTGATAGCTTTTGGAGGCTTAGATGGAAAGGATGAGATAAAGAAGAAATGGTGTAAGTGTCGGGTGAAAGAGAAGTTTCAACTATGAAGTAGGTTGGGGAAGGAAGGAAGGAAGGAAGGAAGGAAGGGTGATCATTGATCTTGGATGCATAAAAATCGTTCGTTGTTAGGACTTAAAATAAAATAAAAGTCACTTTTCTTAACTTGAATATAGTAGTGACTGGGTAAAATGGTCATTGGCCAGTGAGCTTTGGAAGATTTCTGTTAGATTAATTAGGAGTATTTTTTTAGAGTAAACATATTTGGTATTAGCGATAATTAAGCTTCTTTTTAGCGAGACCTTTTCTTTTTTACTTGGGCTATGGGAAAATCAGATGCCATCATATTGGGAATCTTGGCTAGCTAGCTTCTATAGTTAAGCTGGCATATAACAACCGATTTGTAACCTAATGACACTGTAAAGCTTCGCAGTTTGGGTGTAAAGAGATAATTGTAGCCAATAATTGTAAGAAAATTAACATTACAAACACTTACTATTTATGACGTTACACAAGTTCAAGAAGCGAAAAATGCTTAATATTTATCATCGTCACTTTTTTTTTTTGACAAATGAAAACTTAAATTTCATTCATAATCATAAACTAGACTACAATCAAAAATTTATATGCTAGCAAAATCCTTGATGCTTGAGCTAAGGAATGAACAACAATGTTAACTTGTCTCCGGATAAAACTAACTGTATAGTTTTGTGATATTGATAAAAGGCTCCTACAAGAACTTAAGATTTAGCCAAATTCGATCACAGAACGACACACTCATCGGATGACATCTATAACTGTTTTGCAATCCAGTTCAATGGTAATTCTCTGGATGTGTCATTCTTGAAGTCATTTGACTGCTAATAATAGCCCCAAAGCCATTTATCATCGTCACTTTTAAATATGTGTATTTTTTTTTTTTTTTTTCGTTGTTATTGGTTATCTATGGATTATCTCAACAATTTTAATAAAAGATTAATTTTTGTTTAATTATGTTGATATTCTCTGCAATTCCGCTCATACCAACCAACACCGAGTGACAAGGTTTGTCATTGCAGAAATCAAACTCGGGAACACCGGGTCGACTCATGTGTCCTAAGTAGCTTATGCCACATAGTCATCGATGTTGGTTTGTGTATTTGTATTCTAAAACTTTAGTGATTGTTTACACACAAAAATAGTTAGTAACATCCACTTGGCTAAAGGGAAAGTATTTGTTGATTAGGTGAATCATGTTCAATTGACCTCATATCAACTGAGCTAAGATTAGTTGAGGGTTTTCGGCTGACTCTCAGTCGGTAAAATACAAAATTATCCGTTTATGGTCTAATTAACCAAATACGACTACACGACTAAGATAGTCCTGGTCGACAAAATACAAAATTAATTGCCTAAGGTCTAATTGACCAAATATGACTACACGACTAGGATAAGCAGCTGGAGAGCGGCTGGGGAGCATGATATGCTGGTGTAGGATCATTTGAGGCAAGAATTAGCTGAGGCAGAATCGACTAAACGTGGCTGCTAAGTCTATATATATGGGCTTGGAGACTGTTATTTGGTCTTAATGGACTCGTATAATTGTTGATTAAATGCCCAAGTTATTATTATATTATTTATGAAAAAAATGAAAAAGACCAAGTCAAACTACGATAGTCTCCTTCCTACATTTATAGGAAGTGGATATAAGGTTTATGTCCACTTTATAAGAAGTTAACCACTTGGAATCAAGGCAAGAAAACTTGCATTCACTCCTTAGGAAACAGGATATGGAAAACATGGGTAAAATGGAGATATGCAAGTTATATTAGCTTAGCAAGTCAATGACATGTAAGAAGACTTATTTTCTGAGAAATAAATTCATGGAGGACGTGGATAGATATGACAACCAATAAGTCAGCCAAAATAGGCGTAATTGGGCTATAACTTAGCTGCATGTCATGATATTATAGGATGTAATATGTGAGATAATAGCTTAAGAATATGGTTAGTGTAGTTTTCTTTCTATAAATACCTCTTGTATAAATTATTTTGAACACGCACAATCAAACAAACACACGCTTTTACTTATTAACTTTTCTTTTATTGCTTTTATCATTTAATTTCATGCAAACTTAGTTTAGTGACTCAACTTTCCATACTAGACGCTTTCTAAAGTAGTCTAAAAACCTACAATTGAGAAACAAAGTCACTTTCTCATTGTAACCACTTGATGAAGAAAGAGATCATTGTTAGGAATGCAAGTTTTTTTATGCTTTTAGTTCTGCTTTGATGCTTAAGGAATGCAATTAAGTTAACAAAAATAACACTTAATTAGTTGAGCAAAGACCTAATCAACCGAGCAAACAACTAATCAGTTAGTTAGTTGATTGGCTGATTAACGGGTAGTCGGCTAAGCACTAAATTCGCATGACAATAGTATTGTTAATAAATATATCTTCAGTTCTTATGAAAAAGCTCTTTACTCATATGTGTTTTGAAGCATAATAATCTCTACAAAATGATGATTTAGGCAAAGAAAGAAAAGTCATTGTCATCGTACTCACTCTCTTAAACAGAATGAAACAGACATTTGATAAATGTGAAGGACCACATATGGCAGGTAGGTATATATTGGGCATGGATCCACTGACGTTAACGCGGGAAACTGTAGGATGCAGTTAGTGTAAAAAACACTTTTAACATCGGTTCGTTTATTCAACCGATGTTAAATGTCTCTATTTACACAGACATTTAACATCGGTTGAATAAACGAACCGATGTTAAAAGTGTTTTTTACACTAACTGCATCATACAGTTTCGCGCGCAAACGTCAGACGATCCTTGCCCGTATATATTGTTCTCTAGTGCGGTCTGTGCTGTTAAAGTTGGTATTGAATTATTATATTACTTTGTTTTGTTGCTTTTTAATCATAATCCTTTTCAAATTTTAAAAGAAAGAACGGGGAAATATTGTAAACTTTTAAGTGATCAATTAATCTCCACGTTTTACAAGCTCTAAGGTATTTTGACAATTGACTAAGGTTCAATGATGATTGTAGATATTTTTAGGTCATCATCGAGGTATATATAGTGTATATATTAAATAAATGGGTCACCTTTTATATTCAGCAAATCCTTCTTAACCATTAAATTTTAATGTTGGACGAGATTGTCCCTATAGTTGAAAGTGGCGGCAAGAAATCCAAATCCCCTAATAATGACTATCAGATTACAACATCCAACCACAAAAGTAAAATGAAACCTAAATAATTAAAATCTAAATAATTAACATAATACGTAGACAATGCTACAAAGCCAATGAGCATAAAAGTAGGGTTTGTAGATGACACCCACAATTATTATATCTTAAAAGGTGTACCCCTTTGATAGAATGTTACAAAGCCAATGAGTAAAAGAGTAGGTAAATTTTATAAATACTCTCTTCGTCCGTTACAGAATATAAACAAATATTAGTCAATAGAAATTAATGTATCTGATTCAAAATTTGGAACCAGATATTTGCTTAAAGGTGTACCCCCTTGATGATTTAACTTCAGCATCATCGAGCACACACTCTACCAACATTCTATCGAGGGTCGTAGATGACACCCACAATTATTATATCTCAAAAAGGCTATATAAGAAAACAAAATAGAATATTCAATCTCATATGAATGTAGAGAGGGTGTGTTCCCTGTGTTCCTAGAAACACCCAAACATACTGCTATAGTAGTAATACACCCCACATTTTGCCTTAGTGATAATACATTTTATCTTAGTGTCATTGAAGAAATAGTCTATTTTTTAATCTTAGATCCGCCACCGCATAAATGTATATATAGTTATTAACCTTTAAATAAAAAGTACATTCCAAGTAGAAAGAATGGGGTCAGTATACAATTTTCACTCTGTCAACAATAATAAGTGTAACTCTCTTGTTCATGAGGTTGATCCTTGCCGACATTCCGTGGGTATTTATACGTAGTACATGGGACCATTTGGTCATTGCTCAAATTGCATAACTTGACTTCACTTTCAGCAACATGTGATGGGGCAACTTATAATGTAGTGCACACGCTTCAGTTATTATGAGAGATCTACATTCTCCAATCATTCATGAAATGCCCTCAGACGTAGGCAATCTATGATGTATAGTATTACATAGGATCAATTTTTAATTTGCTACCAATTTCTTCAACTGTTAACAATGTTTTTCCTTAACATTCCTGCATTTTCAATATGGACACTAAAACCTTATTAGTGCAATAAAGCTGCGTTAAAAAGGTTATACAGATTAATAATCCTACATTGGTTAAAAATGTAAACTATAAATATGGATTTTGTCTTGACAAAAAAATATATGAATAACTTGCAAAGCCTATAAATACATTGAAGTTTTCACTATCAGTCACACAACTCACAACACAAGTAGGATAACCAAGCTGCAAAAATTTCAACATGTTTCATCATAACTTAGATATAAGCATATAGTTTATCCAACTGCTAAAGGATGGATATTATCAAATGAAATTACAGAGGGCCAGTTCTAAATGCATTGTCTAGATCAGCAATGAGATCTTCAGCATCCTCAATACCGACAGATATACGTACAAGATCTTCGGTTAAACCTCTGGCCTCGCGGACAGCAGCAGGTATGCTAGCATGGGACATAAAGCAGGGCAAGCTGATGAGGGATTTTACACTCCCTGCCAGTAAGAAGAATATAACAAGGTCATAATAATAATAATAATAATAATAACAGTTTAAACGAGCACCGGCGTATTACCAAAACTAACGGTGATGCTATAGTACTTGGTAGTTTCAACAATGTGCTTTGAGAGAGCAAGTGAACCTGTCAAAAAACTAAGCACAGAGCCTGCACCTTTTGCCTGGAAAGGGACAATATAAATATGAGAAAATCAATACTGAGCATAGCAAAACTTGTCTGAAATTTCAATTTAACAACAACACCTGAGAATAGTGTAAATCTCGTCCAGGAGAACCAGGCAAACCAGCATAGTTTACTTTCTTCACTCGCGGATGGGAGGCAAGGAACTCAGCAATCTTCTGTGCATTCTCCTACAAGAGATTTTAACACTCAAGTTAAATAATGAATAGAATAAATGGTTACCGATCAAAGATAATTACGAGTGGACAGGAATTTTAAAATAAAAACCGTTGAGACCACATGACTTGATAAACAGTATGCTTCTCCACATATATGTTGTGTGAATGTGTTTACAGAAATATTGTGCATAATGATACTTCGAGAAGGGGAAAAAACAGAAGAAAAGAAAAAGTAGGCAAGACTAGAAGTCCAATTTCAAACTCTGAAAGCAGAACCAAATCAACTACAATATTTTGACAGATTTAAGAGCAGAGTAAAGAAACCTAAAAGGCTAAAACATAGTTTAAAATTTTAAATTACAAGTTTACAGCTAGTTAATGGTGTTCCATCTAGCCAACCACACTAAGTGGGAAAAGGCTATGATTGGTGTATATTACAGTCAAATGTGTTTCACCAGTATGATTTTAGCAAAATTCTATATATCTAGAAAATTAATATTGAGAGAAACAAGACATAACACTAGTTCCATTAGATAAAAAGAAGCACTTAAAAGAATGTTCCGAGTAACACCTGTTGCTTCTCAACTCGAAGGGCCATTGTCTTGATTCCTCGCAAACAAAGCCAACAGTCAAATGGAGCTAAGCCTGAGCCCTCCGAATTCTGTAAGAAATATATTTCTTTTGCCAACCTTAAGAGAATGAAGAAAGGAGGTAAGCATTTGAGGGGGAGACGGGCTACATAAAATAATTTGGGTGGGGATGAGCCCTACGAAAAATTATTTTCACTATACCACATCATGTAGAAGAGGTTGTGAAAAATTACCAACTTACTCAATAAATTAATCAGACAAAATTAGGCAATTGTAATCAGCAACAAAAAATGACATACAATCAAAATTTAGTTACTGTTTTCTAATGAAAGAAATTCAGACTAAAAAGTAACAATGACAAAAGTAAATTAATATCTTTAAAATATGAAGGTCTGATTAATATAAATAAGAGCTACAACCTTTCACCTTTCACAGCAAGCACACCAGCCATAATATCACTATGCCCAGAAATAAATTTTGTAGCCGAGTGCATGACAATATCTGCAGGAAAAAAGTAACAGCTACAACTGTGTAAGGTTCGGGCAATAATGATAAAGACAAATGTTTTACTTTTCAGTTATTTTAGGGGGATAGACATAGAAATTAGGAGTAAAATTTGATCGATAATGAATCACAGGGACATAAAGGTGGTAACTGGAATAAGTTTGGGAGCCCATGTAATGTATCACTTTCATGTAGCCAGAGTCCAGGCTTGGCTCCTTGGAAGTTTTAAACTCCTTTATACATGAAAAAAGGAGCATAGAATGAAGAGTGGCAACGAGAATTCACATTCATCTTCCATGATTTCTACTAAAATGAAAAGCATAAATTGTACAAATTTCTACTGTGATTCAAAGCAGAGATATCACTATTTTCAAACATATTGTGATCTCCAAAGAAAAATGAACTGAACATTGCACATTTCAAAAGATTGGCATAAAACCTAGCCTTTTTTTTAAAAAAAGAAAGCATTGTTAGCAACTGCACCAATGTAGCTCATCATTATGAAGTATTAATTCATTACAGAAATCATTGCTTCTTTTCCCTCTCAATTTTAGGCCAGCTTAGCACACAAGTTGAGTGACATGTACATCTGTTTACACACTTCATGGATGTATTATGCTTATACCTGCTCCAAGTTCCAGTGGCTGAGATAATACAGGTGACATTATACTATTGTCCACCAACACAAGAGCACCATGTGCATGAGCAATCTCTGCTATTTTCTGTACAATAATTAAGAAGATAAGTAAAAACAATGTTCTATTATATAGTGAAGAACCGTTAAAAAAAACATATTACTACTAGTTCATACTATCATCATTTAGTGATGATGAAAAATATAGTAAAAGATTTGCATCATAAACAATACCAAAAACTAGCCTGATTTTGAAATTTATGATTAGAGAAGGACAAAAGTTAAACAGAACTTCCTAAATATGAAGACTAATCATTTGATATCAATGGCCTATCATTTGCAGTGGAAGAGTTTTAGAATTTGCAACATAGACAATACCATAATCCAACAATTGTAATGCTAACACTCAATGAAAGACAAGTTTCACAGAACTTCCTGAGTATACACAAGCATATACCCTTTAATCCAACACTCAGAACATATCAAAACATCCTCTCAGCGGCAGAAGAATGAGAAAGGTAATAGAGAAACTTAGTCAACATAATTAATACATGAGAATTACAAAATGAAACTCCTTACTTTAATATCTGAAATTTGTAGCCGGGGATTGGTTGGACTCTCCAGCCACACAAGCTTAGTCGAAGGTCCAATAGCAGATGCAACCTCATTTAGATCACATGTATTTACCCGTCTGCAGGCAAAAATTACAATCCAATCAATGATGGACTTACCCTACACGGAATCAAGAAACTCAACCAGTTTTCTATACTTAATCATTGTAGAGAAAATCAATATGCATGACTAACACAAATCACACTAACTTCACCACAACTCCACTCCTGGGAACTACTTGAGACAGCAACCTATCTGCTCCACCATACAAATCATCTCCAGCAAGAATCTCGTCACCTATATGTACATTATCAGGAGCCAATATTAAATAACCAAAAAAAAAATATCATGTCCCTATCGAAAATATAAAACCTACCATGTTAGAATAAGGAGCGTGTGGATATTAGAGCCCCACAATAGCGAAAAAAGATAAAAACATGTAAGCTTGGTAAGAAAACAATGTTCATGACTGTTTGAGAAAATTTTAAGACAAGAAAGAATAAAATTATGTTAATTCCTTAGTCTGATACTTCTTTGTTATGTTTAGTAGTTTTTTCAGTAAAATTATAATCTAAATATAATAAGAAATTTTAGATCATAGTATGCACTTAATAGTTAATTAAATTAAATTTTATAACTAACATGAAGCAATAGAGATATCAGATAACAAAAATGCAAAATTAATTATTTTTAGTGTTTTGTCATGATGAATTTAAACTAAAGTTGGCAAGAGACAATTTTAAATTTTTTGACTTATCAGTCTAATAATTCCTTCTGGATCAACTTGGAAAGGATCAAGTATCAACTGAGGTGCTTAAAAGTGGTGTCCTAACCCCTTTAGTTTACATAGGTGTACATCTTGTGACTTGTGAGACAGCAATACGAAATTCGGTGAATTAATAACAATAAACCCAACTGAGCTTAGCATGTGTACATTTATGTTTGCACTTTTTTTGCAAGCTAAAATATGTATTTAGCCTAAAAAACTAAGATAGGTGTCTGAGAAGAAAGAAAAAGCACCGCTTTTAAGAAGGTGAACAACAGCAGTCAAAGCAGCCATTCCACTGGTGAAGCAAAAGGCTCTATCCGCTTTATCAAGTTTTGCAAGAATGCTGAGAACACAAAGCATGCAAGGTTAAAGATGAAATAAACAAAGAAGCATATATGAATATGAATATGAATATGAATCATCCACAATTGTGATACAACACATAAACCAACAAGTCACACCAGACCTCTCTAAAGCATCTCGGGTAGGATTTCCACTTCTGGTATAGTCATAGGGACCGTTTTCTATTGCAGAAGGCTGCACCAAGAAGTATAGAAGATATGAATTACCACGAATAAAAATCATATAGAATTTGGTCAAAAAAAAAAATCATATAGAATTATGTGCAGCACACACATTCAACAAACCGGTTTTGTAGGATTGAGTTAGGCCCAACTCACATTCTAAGAGAGATAGTAAATATACATATTTTGGGCACTCAATGATCATTCAAAGATACCAAAGTCACAAATACAGACACATCCAACAAAGAAAACATTCTATCAAAAAAGTGTACCAAATCAAATTTTCACCTGCTTAAAAGTAGCAGTTTGGTAAAGCGGTGTACTAACTGCGCCATAAGGATCAAACTTATTCTCAAAATTCATCACCATTGTTGAAATTCCAGGCTCCCTTAGCTCCTCTTCTACAAACAACAAGAATCAATCAACAAAAAATACCCATAAAACCAAAACCACTACTACATTTTCTATCACTACAAAATAAAAACAAAAACAGAAGCCTAACACAAACCATTTAAGCACTCTGCAACATCACTATCAACCAAAGCTGAAGTGCTCACTTCCATATCTCTATCAACAGAACAATGGAGCTTAAACCCTTTTGCACACAACAGCTTATTTGCTCCAAATTTCGTTGACTTGTTAAACCCCAAGCTCTCACACGTATTTCTAGAAATTGTGCTCTAAAACATATCAATTCGAAAGCGAATCATCAATATCAGTGACTAAAAAACATGAAATAAAAACAAAAGGAAAGTAAAGTATAGTAGAGTTTACCTGTGTGGGGTGAGAAATGGCAACGGAATTAGCGAAGGGTCTGATAGAGATCGAAGAGGAAACCATTGTCGAAATTCAAAGAAAGCAGAAATGGCTGCTTTTCCGGAAGCGGATTGTCTCCAGAGAGACTTCACTGCAGCAAATAAAGTGGCCAAATCTGATCCCTCTATTTTTTTATAGTGTGATCAACGGCCAGCATTAAAACACCCAAATATGGGTTGTTTTGGGTCTGTTTTTTTTATAGGCAAATAGATAAATGTTAGTAGGGGTGGGAGAATGTTAGTTTTCGAGATTTGAACTAGAGACCTCTTTCTTACAATTTTGTAACTCTTTCATGTCTCTTTGGTGAAGAAATGGTATATTGCCTTCGAGAAGAAACAACGGTTGATGAACAAGCACAAGAAAGAAAAAGAAAAACAAAAGACCCTACCAATGATGACTTACTAGTGGCATGAAAGTGGGTGTTTTCTAATTTAAAAATAGTATCACATATATAAACTCAACATTTAAACAAACACGAAAATGTGCAACATTTAGGGATGCATGAAGAAACAAACGTGAAAAAATTGTGTGTTACCTTCAAGAAGAAACAAATGGTTGATTAAGAAGCACAAAGAAGAAAAAGAAAAGAAAATAATGTACCACTGACTTAATATTGGCATGAAATTGAGTGTTTTCTCATTTAAAATTAGTATCACATATATAAACTCAAAATATTTAAACGTTTAAAAGAGACATTGAAACAACATAAAAATATTCAAGATTAACGGGTTGATGAATAATTAAACATGAAAAGAATTTGTGTTACCTTCGAGAAGAAACAAAGGGGGTTGATATTGAAGAAGCAAAATGAAGAAGAATAAAAAGCAAATACCCAGCCACTAACTTACTAGTGGCATGAAATTGAGTGTTTGCTTATTCAAAAATAGCATCTCATAAAATTGAGTGTTACCTTTAAGAAGAATCAAGGGGTTGATGAAGAAGCAAAAGAAAGAAAAAGAAAAAAACATACCCTACTAAGTGAAATAAAATTGGTTGTTTGCTCATTTAAAATGAGCATCACACATATATAAAAAAAAAAAAAAAAAAAAAAAAAAAGTTTTAACTTTTAAAAGTGACATTGAAACAAGCATAAAAATTGAAAAGATTAAGGGATCGATGAAGAAACAAACATGAAGAAGCACATGGAAGATGAAGAAAAATAAAATACCATATATACCACAGACTTACTAGTGGCATGAAATTGGGTTTTTGCTCATTTAAAAATAGTATCACATATATAAAGTCGAAAGGTTTTAACTCTTAAAAGAGACATTGGAACAAACATGAAAAAAATGGTGTGTAACCTTCAAGAAGAAAGAAGGAGTTGATGAAGAAGCACAAGGAAGAGGAAGTAAATGAAAATACCCTACCACTGACTTTACTAGTGGCTTGAAATTTGGTGTTTGCTCATTTTAAAAATAGTATCATATATATAAACTCAAAAAGTTTTAACTTTTAAAAATGATATTGAAACAAACCTGAAAAATGCGCAAGATTAAGGGGTTGATGGAGAAAAAAACATGAATAAATATTGTGTTACTTTCAAGAAAAAATACGAGATTGAATGATGAAGAAGCACAATGCAATAGAAGAAGAAAAAAACTTTGTGGGTGTTGTTAAGCGGGAAAACAAGAGTGTGATAAACCTTTGCTTATCTTGTCTTGTTAACTTGTGAAATTTGGGGAAAGTGTGGGTGAAGAGGAGTATAGGTTAGAGGTGGGTGGTGAAGAGATAGAGGTTGGAGAGACTATGAAGGAAAGTGGAGCAAATGGAGAAGGAAGATTTTGGCTGTTGCTTTTCCCACACCCCCTCCTACTCTAAACACACCCCATAAGGGTGTGAAAAGACCGAAAGACCTATTTTTTTTCAGAAATTTTCACCTGTTCGAACACGGGGCTTGAGCGAGTTGAACGGCGCCGTTCGAGTGTGTTAAATATGGACGAGACACCCGCAGGTGTTTTTTCACCTGTTCGAATAGGTCATCTACGAGCGAGGTTCGATGGTGGTCATGCGAACATGGTCGAATTATGTTGTTCGAACAAGTGCTACTGCGAGAATTGCTGCAAAGATAGCGGTATTGGGACGCCAGATTCCAAGCGACGTTTTAATCAGCGGTTTACAATCATCAAATGTGTCGGATAAATGAGTGGATGTAAATCCCTTTGGAAATTGTGCACGAGCGGATAGAATTTAAGCGGCTCGGTTGTGATCTAAAAATGAAATCAACGGTGACATTTCACCACGCCTATTATAAAAGGGGTTCACATCCTCGAGCTTCTTCACCAAACCCTAATCGCTTCTTCCCAACCCACCGCTTCTTCACCAAAACCTTCTCTCCTTCTTCCCAACCCAATTTGAAATGGAATGGCAATTGTGCTCAACCCAGTATTCAAACGACAAATTCCTAATGACTTCTTCACCACAATGGGATTTGTCACCACCAAGCGAACATGGTGTTGTGTTTCGTTGTCCTAACCATGTCTTCTGCGGGATGAGTAAGGACATCACCTTCGCCCAACTAAAGAAAAAGGTCGAGAGGAAGATTCGTCCGGAGGAGCGTGGCGTAAAGGCGTAGAGCGTATACGTTTCAAAAAGTTCAATTGTAGAGATGATGGGGTATCGGTATTGATCATGGAGATCCGAATGAGCGACGACGTCCGCGCAATGATGGAACATCTATTAACGTTAGATGGGGCGACAGATCTTAGAGTTGTACGTGGACACAATACGAACTGCAGAAGAGGTCATGCATCTTCTTCAACCACCACCACCCGCACTGTAATGCCCAAAATAATTTAATTATTTAATTAATTAAGTTATTTAAGGCTTGCAACACTTAATTAAATTAATTAATTAAGTTGGGTTTATTTTACCTAAAAGGGGTCTAATTCATTTTAAATAAGTTACTAAGTTGGATTATTTTATTTACAGGGGGTGGAATGAATTAATAGTGGGAGTGGAGAATAAGGCCCAAGGGCCATTATTTAGGCCCAATAGTAGTCATAAAGCTTAGGGGTTTTCCCATTAGGGTCTCATTACCCATTTTGAAAAGAAAGAAGAAAAATAGAAGAGTAGAGAGAGAGGAGGGTGCGACGGCTTGGAGGAGAGGAAGGAAAGGTGGAAACTTTTTCTTTGATTCTTGGTGGTAAGTCACATTCTTGGTCTTAATCTTCATTATTTCTCTTACTTGTTCCATTCCTAAGAGTTCCTAAGCTCATTTCTACCATTTTGAATTTCCATGGATACCCAAAGGAAGAGGAAACTCACGTTGTTCTTTGGAAATAGAGGAAAGGAAGGAGTTTTCTTGAGTTTTGTGTTGGTAAGTGAAACCCTTAGCTCCATTCAACTCCATTTCTTCTCCTTGTTACATTCCCTTATGTTCTAGTGTCTCATTTCTCCACTTTGTTGATTTTACGTTTTATCCCGAGGGTAGAGGTCACGTTTTTTTGACTAGGAATAGTGGAGATACTCCATTCTTGTAATCCTTGGTGTTGGTTGAAGATTCAAGCTTAAGCAAGGTTGGGATTCTCCTTTATGTTAATAATAGCTAGTATGATATGTGTTATAGGTGGAATGGCTCTAATAATGACTTGTTGTGTGATTGTGTGTTGATGACATGTTGTTTGATGTTTGGAATGTTTGTGTTGTTGGTCATAACATGCTAATTGTTGTTGTGGAAACATGAGTTGTGATTTATGCATAGGGTATGTTTGATGAAATGGTCATATGAGAATGTGTATGAGAATATAATGAATTGATGGTAAAAAGTTAATGATTATGTGTGTGTTGTTGTGGGAAAATGAATTGTTGAATAATAATTTAGTTTTGAAGTGATTTGGGGAGGATGTTGGAGGGGCGCCAAATGCCTAGCATTACAGCGCCAGAGTCTTGTATTTCCATGTGCGTGCGTTTGTCTTTGTTGTAGTGGCGCCAATTCTTTGGGCAATTTGGCGCGCCAGTGGTTGGGCAGTGGAGTGGAGCAGGTGCAGGCGCCAAAACACTAGGATTCTCGCGCTGGTGTAGTGTCTAAGTGTTGGGTTGTGTTGTCTTTGGCGGGCGCCAAATGCTAAGCAAAGTGGCGCCCAAGCAATACCGTGTTGCGCCTTTGACTTCGGTTTAAGTGAGGTTGGCAGGAGAGGCGCCAATTCCCTAGGAATCTGGCGCCGTGTGTCGTGATTGTGCTTGTGTGTGATGTGGCTTGCGCGTGTGATTTGCAGGGAGGGCGCCAAATGCTAGGCATTTAGGCGCCTGGTGGGTGAATGTGTGTGATGTGCGCGAGAGAAGGCGGAGTGCGGGCGCCGGTTACTAGCAACTTGGCGCCTGTGCTACAGTGTGTGAGTGTGGGCTGAAGTTGTTGAGTTATGGGGCGCCATTTTGGCTGCCCTTTGGCGCCTAGGTACCCAAATGTGTCTAAGTGACGATTTAGTCCCTAAGAATTAATTTAATCCTTGGCGTGACAATTTAGTCCCTAAGAATTAAATTAATCCTTGGCGTGGCAAAATAGTCCCTTAGCGTCTAATTAGTCCCATCGTGTCAAATAAATCCCCAACTCCCTAATTTAATTATTGGCGTGTCAAAATGGTCCTCAAGTGAGGAGGGTGTCCCTAGGGGGGTGGTTTTGGTCCTTAGGTGAGAATTAATTGATAACTGATAAATTGGTGACAAACAATTGGTGAGGTGATGGTGAACACTTGGTGAGGTGATGGTAAACAATTGATGAGGTGGTGTTTGACAATTGGTGAGGTAGTAGTTAATAATTGATGTGGTGTGCTTAGTGTGATGTGATGCATTGTCATATTGTCACATGAATCATATGCATGGCTTCGGCCAAATAGTTGATGATGGGCTTCGGCCAACAGGTGATGAATACCCTACGGGGTGGTGAGTTACCCTACGGGGTGGTGAGTTACCTACGGGGTGGAGAGTTACTCGCGGGGTGGTGAGGTGAATATGGATCCACATGCATAATGCACACATGCATACATCATGCATTCATTAATTAATTCTCTGTTGTGACTTGTTGATGTTCCTGTTGAATGGTGAATGCTTAATAGTTAATGATTGTTATTGCTAGAAGTCTTCTGATTATAATGCTTATCTTACTTGTTATTATTTATGTAAAGAGACTCACCCTAGCATTTCTTGTTGCTCGCTCTCGTGGCGACAAACAGGTGATTCGAGTGAAGTGCCATGCCTCTTGGGTTTATTGAGTCACTCACGATAGTAACAGGGGATGGGGTCTTAGTACTACTTTATTATGGTTATGTATTAAACCGATTTTGAGTTATGTATTGAGTATGTGAAGTCCGTTTCATTTCATTTGTCTGTCGCAAACTATTTGTTGGATTATTGTAAACACTAAAACAAAGTTGTTTTGAGGTTTTAACCCACGTAACTATGATATGCATGTTGTACTCTTGATGAGTTTGGATTTTAAATATGTTTGACGTCGTTTTCATTGAATGTACCACCTCTTCTCGAGGTGCGTGGAAAGATTTTTTTGAAAAACTATAATTTTTATTAATTCAATTAGCTTATAATAGAAGGGGTGTTACATTAGTGGTATCGTGAGCGATTCGGTGCAATAAGGCCAAGTGAGTGCATCATAGTGTCTATGACAATTAGGTAGTGTTAATTGTTTCTTAACGAATGTTTCACGCTGCGGTGTTAGGTTGAGAATGGCCCGTAGGATTGATCTTTCGCTCTGGCCGAGGCTCTGCAAGCCATAAAGACAAAGCTATGGGAGCAGGAGGGTGGTAGAGATGACGCCGAGGACCGCAAGTTAGCCACTTTTCCGTGAGAGAACCCGCTTTACCTTCAAGGGTAGGTATGACCGGACGAGCTTTGACTTGGCTAAGAGAGATTGAGCGTATTTTCCGTGTGATGGCATGCACTCCAAAGACAAAAGGTGAAGTTTGGGACTCACATCTTTGAAGGAAGAAGCGGGACGATTGGTGGTTGAGGAAGAAACAAAGACTAGAAGGCACTGAGGAAGAAATCACTTGGGAGGTCTTCAAGGAAGAGTTCACTAGAAAGTATTATCCAGGAGGATGTGAGGGCTAAAAAGGAGGTGGAATTTCTTGAGTTGAAGCAAGGCAACAAATCGGTGGTGAGTATGCGACCAAATTTGAAGAAACTAGTCAAGTTTTGTCCCTACTATGAAAATGACCGCACTCAATTCTCCAAGTGTGTGAAGTTTGAAAATGGGTGCATCCCGACATTAAGAAGGCTATTGGATACCGGGAGATTCGAGACTTTGCCAAGCTAGTGGACAAGTGCGAGAATTTATGAAGAAGGCAGTCTTTGCGACCTACAAAATGGTAAGAGAGAAAAAGAATGCTCAATTCGAGGGAAACCATATGATGTGAGTGGAGGCAAAGGAAATGGAAAGCGGTGAGGGTAAGAGTTCTAGTGGGGGGGGGAGGCTGGTGGTATTGTGTGTTCTGAGTTGCAAGAAGCCCGCCACCACAAAAGCAATGAGTGCACAGAGCCTCATTTGTTACAAGTGTGGGAGGAGGGGCCACAAGTCTAGTGAATGTAAGGAGAAAGAGGCTGTTTGTTACAATTGTCGTGAAGCGGGGCATATGAGCAATAAATGTCCTAAACCCAAGAAGGAGTCGGCTAGAGGAAAGGTGTTCGCATTGGCGGGATCCGAGGGGGACAACGCGAGTAGAGGTACTTGTTTTATTAATGGTACTCCTTTGATAGCTATAGTAGATACTGGTGCAACACATTCTTTCATTGCTGCATTGTGTGCTGAGAATTTGGGTCTTGTTTTGTCTACAATGAGAAGGGACATGGTTATTGATACCCCACCAAAGGTTCGTGAACTACATCCCTAATGTGTGCTAGATGTCCTCTCTGTCCGTTTTTGAGAGAGTTTCTTGTTGATCTTATTTGCTTGCCTTTAGGAGGTTTGGACATCATTCTTGGTATGGACTGGTTAGTTGATAACCAAGTGCATATTAATTGTGCTAGTAGATCCGTGAGCTTTCCTTCTTCTAAGGAGGAAGAATCTGCATTGTTACATTCTGGTCAACTGCATAGAGTTTTGAAGGAGGAAGCTAAGTTGTTTTCATTGATGGCATCATTGTCCGTTGTGAACCAAGCTAAGATTGAAGAGTTGCCAATAGTTCGTGAATTTCCTGAAGTGTTTCCCGACGAAATTCCAGATGTGCCGCCTGAAAGAGAAGTAGAGTTTGGTATTGATCTTGTGCCTGGCACTAGACCCGTGTCCATGGCTCCATATAGGATGTCTGCATCCGAATTATCTGAGTTGAAGTGTCAGTTGGAGGACTTACTTGAGAAGAAATTCATAAGACCTAGTGTGTCACCTGGGGGCGCCCGATTTCTTGGTGAAGAAGAAAGATGGAAGTATGCGACTTTGCATTGATTATAGGCAATTTGAACAAAGTAACAATCAAGAACAAGTATCCACTTAGAAAATTGACGATTTGATGGATCAGCTAGTTGGTGCTAAGGTGTTTAGCAAAATTGATTTGAGATCGGGCTATCATCAGATTAAAGTGAAAGATGAGGATATTCAGAAGACAGCATTCAGGACGAGATATGGGCATTATGAGTATTCTGTAATGCCGTTTGGTGTCACTAATGCACCAGGGGTATTTATGGAGTACATGAACCGTATTTTCCATGACTACTTGGATCGATTTGTGGTGGTTTTCATAGATGATATTTTGGTGTATTCCAAGTCAGAAGAGGATCATGCAGAACATCCGAAGTTAGTGCTAGAAGTGTTGAAAGAGAAAAAGTTGTATGCTAAAATCGTCAAAGTGTGACTTTTGGTTGAAGGAAGTGAGCTTTCTAGGTCATATTATTTACGGTGATGGGATTGCGATGTAGATCCATCCAAAGTTGATGCGGTGATGCGGTGGGAGGCTCCTAAGTCGATTCACGGAGATTAGAAGTTTCCTTGGATTGGCGGGATATTATAGAAGGTTTATTGAGGGTTTTCAAAGTTGGCACTTCCGCTAACTCAATTGACTTGCAAAGGAAAGGCGTTTGTGTGGGATTCCAAATGTGAAGAAAGTTTCAAGAATTGAAAAGAAGGTTGACAACTTCACTGTTTTAACCTTACCCAATCTGGAGAACCTTTTGTTGTATATTGCGATGCGTCTAAAATGGGACTAGGAGGTGTTTTGATGCAAAATGGTAAGGTTGTGGCGTATGCCTCAAGACGATTGAGAACTCATGAAAAGAATTACCCCACCCATGATTTGGAGCTTCATGCGCAATTGTTTTTGCCTTGAAGATTTGGAGACATTACTTGTATGGTTCTAAGTTTGAGGTATTCGGTGATCATAAGGGATTGCGAGATCTGTTTGACCGAGAAAGAATTAAATATGAGACAAGGAGATGGTTGGAATTCTTTGAAAGACTACGACTTTAGTTTGAACTATCATCAGGGAAAGCTAATGTGGTAGGCCGATGCTTTGAGTAGAAAGTCCTTGCATGTATCCGCAATGATGGTGAAAGAACTTGAATTGATTGAGCAGTTTGAGATTTGAGTCTAGTCTCATGAGGTAACACCTAAGAGTGTGAGATTGGGTGTGTTGAGGATTCACAATGACTTTTTGAATGTTATTCGGGAAGCTCAAAAGAAGGATATTAAACTGGTTGAGATTGCAGTTGGGATTGACCACTCTCAAAGTGAAGATTATGTGGTAGATGCTCAGGATGTGCTAAGGTACCGTGGGAGGATTTGTATTCCTAGTGATGATGAGATTAAGAAGGCAATTCTAGAAGAGGGTCATCGTAGTAAGTTGAGTATTCACCCGGGAGCTACGAAAATGTACCAAGATTTGAAGAAGATGTTTTGGTGGCCTGGTATGAAGCGTGATGTGGCTCAATTTGTGTATGCTTGCCTGACTTGTGATAACTCTATTTTATATAGAGTATTTCATATGTTTAAACTTAGTATTTGCTCTCTTTCAAGTAATAATAAAGAGTTTATATAGTATTTAGTGTGATATATGATATCTTGAGTGATTTGAATGGATATAGTTAGTTATAGGCCATTTTGGATATATTGTGGTATGTTTGATGTTTTTGTTGGTGCGGTCTCAATCTTTATGCTGCATCAATGCTCCCCTGACCGATCCTCGCATCAATTTCGCAACTTGGTGAATAAGCACTGTTTCATATGCATCCACATGCAATGTGATGACCTCCTACTTGCTTCACCGATGCCATCCAACAATATATAGTAGCGCCTACCATTCACACATAGCTATAGGCATAGCTTTGAAGAGTCATCAACATAGGGACACTTGTTCTAACACCATGGAACCGCCCCTATGTATCAAGTCAAAGATTTCAACATGGGATAAACCTCTGGAAAGCAACTACACTATCATCCACTCAAGATGACTTCAACATGAAGGAAGGAAGCACCTCACTTGAAGGCTATAAAAGGACCTCACATCTTCATTTGGAAATATATCACAATCCATAAGTTAGATCAAAATTTCAATATACATAGTTAGTTTTTATATTTTTAGAGGAAGAGGAAGGAATTGACAAATCCTCCTTTACTCATTTTCATAGTGTTTGTATAGTGCTAAGGAGTAATGCTAGTGCATTGCTAGAAGACTTCATATAAAGATTTTCAACATTTGTAACCTTACTCTTGTTGTTTCTCTTTTGTGATTTCTATATATATAAACATGGTCTATTCAGTTTATATATATCTTGCAATGTCTCTTGTTAGCTAAACCTTTCTTAGTTGGAATGTTCTAATCATTTAATGAGCTTTTAAGTAAGTATGTTGCATGTATGTATGTTTGTACTTTAGTTCTTGCTTGATAATATTTTTATTACTTATTTTAAACTTGATCACTTAGAATAAGTATGAATTGTAAATGACCGGACATGGCTTACAATTAAGAACTCAAGAACTAATATGGGTGAGTGTTTTACATAAAGAAAACTTTGTGAAAACCATGCTAAGTCCTAGACATAGGATAGTATAGTCCATAGGATAATTGTGGGTACTTAAAATACAAGAGTGAATTCACTTAAGCAAAGTGATACTTGTTAGGAGGCAAGATTGGCACCGACACCCCTTTCTTTCTTTGCATAGAACAAGGATCATAAGAGTCGGTAATGAAACTCAAGAAAGTGACCGAAAGGCACATAGCTAATGCACATGACATTGGTCTTGTTGCATCACATCTTGCATCATACACTTTTAAGTAAATTACTTGATGAAGACATTCCAACTAGCTTTTCTCTTTTACACTATCAACATTCTTTCTTTGTTTTCTAACTTAGTTGTGATCATCAACCAAAATCCAAATTATTTTATTACTTTGTGACTTTACACTTTATTACTTTATATCATTTAAAAGTGAGTTTTTCAATCTCTGTGGGTTCGATCTTTTACTACTTGTTTTTGGACGGTGTATACTTGCACTCAAGTGTATGTGGCATATTCCACACACCAAGTTTTTGGCGCGCCGTTTGGATTGAAGTAAATTCTTTTTAAAATTCGATATTAAGTAATTTAGTGTTGTATATAAATTCAGTTTTTAGTTTTCACAACCACGATACATGGTACTTAGTATATGTACAGAACTGAAAGCAGAACTCCGAATATAGTTTAGATTTAGAAATAGAAAGAAAATTCGGGAGATTGCTAAGACTCCAAAAAGCAGAATCAACAAGCCAAAGAACATGTCTTTCGGTGAAGAACAAAGCTCAAGGCCACACTCGGTGAGAGGAGGCCACGGATCACGACATGCTCTTCAAGAAGAAGTTCATAGAGAAAATCTCATCCACATGGATCACATAGGTATGATTAATGATAGAGATAGACCTATGAGGATTATGCTCATTTGATCATCAAAACATGCAAACTAGCATAAGCAGACCTCATATTGATGCCATGCATTTTGAATTTAAGCCTATGATGTTTCAAATGCTTCAAACTATTGGTCAATTTGGAGGATCTCCTCATGAAGATCCTCATATGCATTTAAGGCAATTTCTAGAAGTATGTAGTAATTTTATTTTACCTGGTGTCAGTGAAAATGCATTTAGATTAAGGTTATTTCCATATTCTTTGAGAGATAGAGCCAAGGCTTGGCTAAATTCTTTAGAGCCTAACTCTATTCATTCATGAATGAAATGCGTGAAAAGTTTTTAGGAAAATATTTCCCACCTATCAAAAATGCCAGGTTAAGAAATGATATTACATCTTTTAGACAAAAAGAGTTTGAATCTTTATTTGAAGCATGGGAAAGATGGAAGGAACTTTTAAGAAAATGTCCTCATCATGGTTTACCTGTTATTATTCAAATGGAAACATTTTATAATGGTTTAGAACCTCAAACCGAATAATGCTTGATGCATCATCGGTGGAGTGTTATTAAACTGGTCATACAATGAAGCATGTGAATTAATTGATAGAATAGCGACTAATAGCTCTAGTTGGCCTCTTGAGAGGGTAAGTGCCCAAAAGAAACCATCGGGTGCATGAAATCAATGATATATACGCCTCTATCCGCTCAAGTAGCCACTCTAGCTAATTTGATGAAAAACTTCACTTCGCAATGCTATCTGCATCTAATGCAATTGCATCACCAGACAAAGATCATTCTTGCAAAGAAGAGAACAAGTACCTCCGGGCACACCTAGTTGTGTGTCTTGTGGAGGAGGTCACTTGTATGAGGAGTGTTCTAGCAACCCTATCTCTGTAAATTATGTAGGTTATAATAGGAATAACAACCCTTATTCCAACACTTATAATCCTGGTTGGAAAGATCACCCAAATTTTAGATGGAACAATAATAGTGCACTGCAACTAGAACCTGCTCCAACTACACAAACCAACCCACCAGATTCCCACTCAGAATAACCAAAGAAACTCTCAACCTACCACCGATAATTCTCTAGAAACCATGCTTAAAGCATTCATAGGTGAATCTAGAAGCGCTAGACAAACCCAAGATGCTTCCATCAAGAACTTAGAGAATCAAGTTGGTCAATTAGCCACGACTCTATATCAAAGGCCACAAGGTGCCTTACCTTCAAATACTGAAGCTACACCTTCTCAAACCAAAGGAAAAGAGCAAGTTAAGGCTATTTCATTGAGAAGTGGTAAGGATTTGGTAGATTTAAGCGAGAAGGAAAGTGTAGAAAAGGGAGAAAAAGCCAAAAATCAAAAAGAAACCAATGCGAAGCATCTAGTGCTCTGCATCACAAGAAGTTCAAAGTCCACTACCTAAGTTAGTACTGAATACCCTCCTCCTCCTTACCCTCAAAGAGTGAAAAAAGCACATGAGGAGAAGCGGTTTGGTAAATTCCTAGAGGTACTAAAACAATTACACATCAATGTTCCCTTAGTAGAAGCCCTCCAACAAATGCCAAATTATGCAAAATTTATGAAGGATGTGCTTACTAAGAGAAGAAGATTAGGTGAGTTTGAAACAGATTGCCATGATGAAGATTGTAGTTTGCTTATGCAAAATAAGATCCCTAGGAAATTGAAGGATCAGGTAGTTTTACAATTCCATTTTCTATAGGAAAATCCTATCTTGGTAAAGCTTTATGTGATTTAGGTGCAAGCATCAACTTGATGCCTAAATCTATTTTTGACCGATTAGAAATAGGAAATGCAAAACCAACCACCGTGACACTTCAATTGGTAGCATGATCAATAGCCTATCCTGAAGGTATCATAGAAGACATCCTAGTTAAGGTAGACAAATTTGTATTCCTGTAGATTTTGTTATCCTTGACTTTGATGCGAGATAAGGAAGTGCCTATTATCCTAGGAAGACCATTTTTAGCAACCTGGTAAAACCATAATTGATGTGCGAAAGGTGAACTCACTATGAGAGTGAATGATCAAGAGATCAAATTCAATGTAATGAATGCTATGAAATATCCTTCGTAAGAAAAGCAGTAAGAGTGTTCATCCTTATTCTCTCTAGATCAATTGGTAGAAAAACAATTTTACAAGCAAGTATGATCACTTAGCCAATGCAGATGCATTAGATGCATTTGCATTGCTAGATCTTGAAATACTAGAAAAGAGAATCGCCAATAGAAAACTCTTGTAAGGAAGTATGGGCTAGGACTTATGAACCACTCAATCTTGAGGATCCAAGTCTCAAGAAGAACTTACCTCAATAGAACAACCTCCTAAGTTAGAATTGAAGATATCTTGCTGAACACCTTAAATATGCATTCTTAGGAACAAATAAGACTTTACTGTTATCATTGCTTCGATTTAACATCAAAACAGAGAGTGATCTCATTAGTACTCTCAAGAAGCATACCAAAGCTATAGGTTGGCAAATGGCAGATATCAAAGGAATTAGTCCTTCTATATGCATGCATGAGTCATTTTGGAAGAAAATTCCAAAAAAAGACAGAGAGTCAAAGAAGACTAAATCCTATCATGAAAGAGGTTGTGAAAAGGAAATAATTAAGTGGCTAGATGTTGGAATCATATACCCCATATCAGATAATTGCTTGGGTAAGCCCCCGCCCAATGTGTACCAAAGAAAGGGGTGTGTGATGGTGATAGCCAATGAAAAGAATGAGTTGATACCAACAAGAATCATCACAGGTGGAGAATCAGTATGGATTACGAGAAAACTCAACAAAGCTACCAAAAGGATCACTTTCCTTTACCATTCATAGACCAAATGCTAGATAGATTAGCGGGGAAAGAATTTTATTGTTTCCTAGATGGCTACTCGTGCTATAATCAAATAGCCATTGAGCCTAAGGATCAACACAAAACCACCTTTACATGCCCTTATGGTACTTTTGCTTTTAGGAGAATGCCATTTGGCTTATGTAATGCACCTGCTACATTCCAAAGATGCATGATGTCTATTTTCTCAGATTTCATTGAGCAATCAATGGAAGTATTCATGGATGATTTCTCTATCTTTGGAGAGACATTTCAAGTTTGCTTAACAAACTTGGAACAAATTCTCAAGAGATGTGAAGAAACAAATTTAGTTTTAAATCGGGAAAAGTGCCATTTCATGGTACAAGAAGGCATAGTGCTAGGACATAGGATTTCAAAGAAAGGTGCAGAGGTAGACAAAGCTAAAGTTGATGTCATTGAGAATCTACCACCACCAAATACGCTTAAAGGTATCGGGAGCTTCTTAGGCCATCTTGGTTTCTATAGAAGGTTTATCAAAGACTTTTCAAAAATCTCAAAACCATTATGCATGCTTTTGCAACATGATGTAGAATTTATCTTTGATAACTTTTGTATAGAAGCTTTTGACAAGCTTAAAAGGCATTGGTGACAAGCACCAATTATAGTAACTCCAGATGGAGGAGCAGGCCATTTGAATTAATGTGTGATGCTAGTGACTTTGCAGTAGGAGCGATCTTAGGGCAAAGGTATGACAAAGTCTTTCATTCCATTTATTATGCTAGCAAGACATTAATTGAAGCTCAAGTGAACTACACGATCCACGAGAAAAGGAATTATTGGGTCGTGGTCTTTGCATTTGAAAAATTTAGATCATACTTAGTTGGCACTAAAATTATTGTCTATACCGATCACTCGCCATTAAGTATCTAATTTCAAAGAAGGATGCAAAGCCAAGGCTAATAAGGTGGATTTTACTCCTACAAGAATTTGATCTAGAAATTAGAGACAAGAAAGGAGTAGAAAACCAAGTAGCGGACCATTTATCAAGGATTGAAGGAGAATCACTTGGTACACAAGGAGAAGAAATCAAGGAGAGTTTTCCGGATGAGAAACTATTAGCAATCACGATCAATGCAAAACATGAAACCGCATTTGCTATAAGCAATGCAGAGCATCAAATGCATCTGCACCATGGTTTCTTGATATTGTCAATTTCCTTGCAAGCAAAGTAGTACGAGTGAGTATGACATATCAACAAAGGAGAAAGTTCTTCCACATGGTTAAACAATACTATTGGGATGATCCATTCCTTTACAAGATGTGTCCTGATCAATTAATAAGGAAATGCATACCTGAAGAGGAGCAACAAGCAAGCGATTCTCGCATTGCCATTCTGCACCTTATGGAGGACACTTTGGAAGCACTAGGACAACAGCGGCTAAGGTATTCTGATCTGGTTATTTTTGGCCTACTTTATTTAAAGATTCATATTTATTGGTCAAATCATTGTGATAAATGTCAAAGAGCAGAAATATTTTCGATAAGCATGAAATGCCTAGAACAAATATTTTAGAAATTGAATTATTTGATGTTTGGGGCATGGATTTCATGGGACCTTTCCCACCCTCTTTTGGCAATTTATATATCTTAGTAGCTGTTGATTATGTATCCAAATGGGTAGAGGCAGTAGCATTACCTAATAATGATGCTAAATCAGTGAGTAAGTTTCTTCAAAGAAATATATTCACTAGATTTGGAACTCCTGAGAGCTATCATTAATGATGAAGGTTCACACTTTTGTAATAAGATCATAGAAAACCTTCTAGCTAAGTATGGAGTTAAGCATAAGATAGCTCTGACCTACCATCCTCAAACTAGTGGACAAGCAGAATTATCCAATAGGGAAATTAAGAGAATGCTAGAAAAAATGGTAAGTCCAAATAGGAAAGATTGGTCTTTACATTTGGATGATGCTTTATGGGCATATAGAAACAGCATTCAAAACACCCTTAGGAATGTCCCCTTACAAATTAGTCTATGGAAAAGCATGCCATTTACCTGTAGAATTGGAAAACAAATCCTATTGGGCTATCAAAAGCTCAATTTCAATTTGAACAAAGGGTAAAAAGAGAATGTTAGAGCTTGATGAGTTAGAAGAAATTAGGCAAACCTCTTATGAGAATGCTGAAATCTACAAAGCTAAGACTAAGAAATGGCATGACAAGAAAATTCTCAGAAGAGAATTGAAAGAAGGAGGACTAGTTCTGCTATACAACTCTAGGTTGAAGCTATTTCCTGGAAAACTAAGGTCAAGGTGGTCAGGACCATTTAAGTTGATAAAAGTTTATCCACATGGAGCGATGAGACTTATTTGATAAATCCTCAAACACTCGTCTTCAAGGTGAATGGTCAGAGAGTTAAAATGTACTATGGTGAACATGTGGTGAAAGACAAAACCACCACCCATTTGCAAAATCTCTAAATGAAAAGAGGTAGTCAGGCTGACAAGACTCTTAAAACAAGCGCTTAATGGGAGGCAACCCATTGTTTTTAATTATTTTTGTGCAATTTTATGTTTTTAGTTGTTTTGCGAAATCACGAGAAACTAATGCGGTGCATCAAGTGCAACCGCATTGAGGAAAAACGTGGCCCTGCATCGAAGATTATAAACTTGAAGAAAATTGGTTAAGTGTGAATCATAAGGCTTCAGGAAGATCAAAGGAGGATAAGTAAGATTAATGACACATTGGTAGCCAAAGCAAGACACTTGGCAAGATGCATGCGCGCAAAGACGCAATGCTAACGGCTACCTAATAACTCCACTAACTTCCTCTTCCCCGAAACATAAAGCCTTCATTGTTACCGTTACACCTTCATTCGCAAATTCTCACAAATTCTCTCATCATCGAAACACAAACCACCCTTCCCCATTCTCAATCCAATTTTTCTCAATCACACAAGCAATCAAAACCTAGAAATTCATTACAATGGTGAAGAAGCAATCAAAGACAGAAAACATCGTGCAAGCGGTGCCAAAACTCCCCAAAAAGAGAAGAAAGCCATGCATGCGGGATCATCATCATCAAGGAAAGGAAAGCCAAAGAATCATCAATCGAGGCGATGACAATGTTCATCGTGGAACATGCATCTAATGCCGAGAGAGGTATGATTTGAAGAAGGCAAGCCCATCATTCATGTCAACAGTGGCCAATCTCAATTGGGACCACTTTGTGCTACCACGAGGAGGCTACATTGAAGATTTGGTAAGAGAATTCTATGTTGGCATCACACCACAAGAAGGAGCAGAACATTCCTACACTTCCATGGTGAGAGGTAAAATTGTGCACTTTCATGCCAAGAAATTAAATGAACATTATATCTTTGAAATATAATGGGAATGATTTTGAGAATAGAGTGGCAAATGCCTTTAAGAAGGAAATGGAAGAAATAAGGAATAGGATTGCCATACCAGGGGCTGTTTGGGAGAAATTTACACCTAATGAGATTAAGCTTAGAAGTAATTATTTGATTAATGCATTAGGTAATTGGCATTTGTTCATAGCTAATTCAATTTCGCTTACATCACATACATATGCTATGACCAAAGAGAGATTGATCTTGCTAGATACAATTCTCTCCGAGGACATGTAGACATAGGTAGATTGATTGCTAGGAAATTCTTGCATGTTCAAATAAGTCAAAGGGATTTCTGTTTTTCCTTGTCTTATTCTTGAGCTATGCATGAAAGAAGGAGTCCCTATAGCCGCTAATGAGCAAAGAAAATTTCCCCCGTAATTTGAGTCTTGAAGTGAAGGAAAAATTGAGGAATGTAAGAGGCCCCGCACCGCAATGCAAGAGCATTACATGTAAGGAGAGGTCTGTCTGGAAATTTCGAATGATCAACATGGTGGCTTCATTGGTCTTTGACAAGATCTTTGATCTTGTGGGCCAAGTGAATGCCCCCAATTCCCAACTTGGGTATTGAGAAGTGAAGGAGAAGAAGAAGAGGAGAAAAGAGATGAAGAAGGAACAAAAGGAAAGGAGAAAGTAGAGGCAGAACCTAGCACTAAGAAGAAAGTGGCTAGGAAACAATACAAAGTACTGAGAAGAAGGTGTGGTAGGTAGACACTGTAGTTGAAGAATTGTATGATTCGATCAAGTCGAGAGTGAGGAATTGAAAGAAATGGATAAGGATTTAGAAGAAGAAGAGGAGGAAGAAAGTGATGAGGAAATTGATGAAGAAGAAGAGGAACAAGCTAGAGGTGTGATCCTAGAGGAAATTGCTAGGCGAAATATGCCAAACCTCAAAGATCAACCCAACAACCGTAAACTCCTATTACTTCACCAAAGAACCAAAACACCCATCATCTCACCAAACCAAGAATCCTCCTCCATTCCAAAATCACCATTACCCTCCTCAATGATCCACCACCCTATCACAATCACCACCACAAACAACCCCTCCACCACCCTCTCCAAGAAATGAAGCAAAAGAAACAACTCACACAGAACAATCAACCCTCGTTATGCCAACAGAACAAACAAGTACCTTCGACCCAAGCAACATAATTTCTAATGTTGTTTTCGCTCTTGAGAAAGAGGTTTTGCGGGAAAGAGAAGAAGAAGGACTCGACAAGAAAGACAAAGAAGAAGAATCATCGCAAAAGAGCACATTGCTCAAATCTGTTGAAATGCAGAGTGATGCTCCTGCATCACTTGCTGCTGCATCACAACAGACAACAACTGTGCATGATGAGGCAACAATCAAAATGGTTCTGGAAGAAATGGCAAAGCGTAAGAGGAAGCATTACACAATACTCAAAAGTTCTTCAAGCAACTGCAGGAAGCAGCAAAATTAACACCAAAAAGGAAGAAAAGTGATGCGGTCAAGATCGATGCACTGCATCGATTCTGAGAACCAATTCCTGCAACTACACTGTAGTAGGAGGTGCATCCGCACCTCTGAAGCAACACCTAGCAAGCCCAAGGAGAAGAAGTAGAAGGTGAAGCACACTCCTCCATCCGTGCAAAGCACTGAATTAGGAGTGGAGCCAAGAAATGAGTATCATTTACATGTTTTCACCTACAACCGCTATATGCTTGTTTTGTTTTCGAACTATTTCCTGGTTGTACTAATCCCTTTCCCTATTTTTGAACAAATGATTTGTCTGCATTTTGAACAAATTGCGGTGAGGACACCGCAACCCCTTAAGTTGGGGGATTTGCATGTTATGTTATGTTTTTATCTAATATGTTGTGTGTTTAAATTAAATGTTTTAGATAGTAAATATATATGTTTTAAAGTAGTTTTTAGTCTGTTTAAATATTAGATGTACTTAACAAAGTAGTATCTAAATATTTTTTTTAGAAAAGATCAGTTTTTCAAAAATATGGTGAAAACCCTATGGATGGAATTTCAATGATGAAAAAAGAGAAAAAGAAGCCTTATTTCTTAAAAAAAATCAAAATTATTTTCACTTCAACACTTCAAAACTGAGTTTGTGAAAAGAACCTTGCTATTTAAAAGATCAATCTGATGCAAGGGGAATTTTTGGTAAGCTTAGGTCAAAACAAAGCTTTACTAAAAAGAAAGAAGAGCTTAAAGAATTAAGTTTGGGGGTGTTTTATGAAAACAAAGGCTGAATTTCAAAAGTGTAAAGAGTAAACAAAGTAGAAAAAGAAAACAAAAATGTGGACAAGCCATATCCTCGAATCTTTTGAAACTATACCGTGTTTAAGTACATGAATGCATCCGAGGTCAAAGACTGTGCCATGCAGAATAAATGTATCCGGAGGATAGTTCAATAAATCGAACTGTGCAAAGTGCAAAGAAAAAATATATGCATCTGGAGGTCAAAGACACGTGCAAAGTGCATTTGCATCCGGAGGTCGGTGAGGAAGGTATGAGCTAGAAAAGAAAAAGCATCATCGGTCTGTTTGCATCAATGTAAACTCAGATCAAGAAAAAGCAAAATGCGAGAAAAAATCAATGCATAAAAACACTTCAAAGAAGTATTGCATTTACACAAAAAGATCCACACAAAAAATAGAAAAATTGCATTGGCTCAAAAAGCTTTGAAAGATTCAATCAAGTCCTTTGAAATTAGAACTCCCAACACTTCGAGAGAAAATTTTGTGAGTCTAAACTCTCTTTTGAAAAATATTTTGGTGTGACTAAAGATGAACCAATCCTTTCAAAGGCTAGGAGGAAATTTTTTCACTTAGTCTTGGAACCAATCTCAACTCGGTGGGTTCACACACACACAAAAGAGTTTGAATAACTTTGGTGGTTTTGAAGAAATAAAGGCACAAGAAAAAGTTGTTGATGAAGTTCATAGGAACTCCTCATGAAAATCCAAATCAAACTGATCTATCTTCTAGAAATTTTAGTTGTAATAGTTTGTCTTTGTCATTACTTATGACAAGCAATGGTTTAAGTTTGGGGTGTGATAACTCTATTTTATATAGAGTATTTCATATGTTTAAACTTAGTATTTGCTCTCTTTCAAGTAATAATAAAGAGTTTATATAGTATTTAGTGTGATATATGATATCTTGAGTGATTTGAATGGATATAGTTAGTTATAGGCCATTTTGGATATATTGTGGTATGTTTGATGTTTTTTTCGCTGGTCTCAATGTCATCGCATCAATGCTCTCTGACCGATCCTCGCATCAATTCTGCGCAACTTGGTGAATAATAAGCACTGTTTCATATGCATCCACATGCAATGTGATGACCTCCTACTTGCTTCACGATGCCATCCAACAATATATAGTAGGCGCTACCATTCACACATAGCTATAGACATAGCTTTGAAGAGTCATCAACATAGGGACACTTGTTCTAACACCATGGAACCGCCCCATGTATCAAGTCAAAGATTTCAACATGGGATAAACCTCTGGAAAGCAACTACAGCTATCATCCACTCAAGATGACTTCAACATGAAGGAAGGAAGCACCTCACTTGAAGGCTATAAAAGGACCTCACATCTTCATTTGGAAATATATCACAATCCATAAGTTAGATCAAAATTTCAATATACATAGTTAGTTTTTATATTTTTAGAGGAAGAGGAAGGAATTGACAAATCCTCCTTTACTCATTTTCATAGTGTTTGTATAGTGCTAAGGAGTAATGCTAGTGCATTGCTAGAAGACTTCATATAAAGATTTTCAACATTTGTAACCTTACTCTTGTTGTTTCTCTTTTGTGATTTCTATATATATAAACATGGTCTATTCAGTTTATATATATCTTGCAATGTCTCTTGTTAGCTAAACCTTTCTTAGTTGGAATGTTCTAATCATTTAATGAGCTTTTAAGTAAGTATGTTGCATGTATGTATGTTTGTACTTTAGTTCTTGCTTGATAATATTTTTATTACTTATTTTAAACTTGATCACTTAGAATAAGTATGAATTGTAAATGACCAGACATGGCTTACAATTAAGAACTCAAGAACTAATATGGGTGAGTGTTTTACATAAAGAAAACTTTGTGAAAACCATGCTAAGTCCTAGACATAGGATAGTATAGTCCATAGGATAATTGTGGGTACTTAAAATACAAGAGTGAATTCACTTAAGCAAAGTGATACTTGTTAGGAGGCAAGATTGGCACTGACACCCCTTTCTTTACTGCATAGAACAAGGATCATAAGAGCTGGTAATGAAACTCAAGAAAGTGACCAAGAAAGGCACATAGCTAATGCAACAAAGATTCGGTGCAATTTGCATCACATCTTTGCATCATACACTTTTAAGTAAATTACTTGATGAAGACATTCCAACTAGCTTTTCTCTTTTACACTATCAACATTCTTTCTTTGTTTTCTAACTTAGTTGTGATCATCAACCAAAATCCAAATTATTTTATTACTTTGTGACTTTACACTTTATTACTTTATATCATTTAAAAGTGAGTTTTTCAATCTCTGTGGGTTCGATCTTTTACTACTTGTTTTTGGACAGTGTATACTTGCACTCAAGTGTATGTGGCATATTCCACACACCAACTTGTCAGAAATCGAAGATAGAGCATCAAAAGCCAGCGGGATTGATGCAACCATTGGATGTTCCTGAATGGAAGTGGGATAGTATCTCCATGGATTTTGTGACAGTTTCACGGCCACAATGAGGGGTTTGATACCATATGGGTGGTTGTTGATAGGTTGACTAAATCTGCGCACTTTCTACCAATTAATATTACTCATCCAGTTCCGAGGTTAGCGGATATCTATGTCAAGACAATAGTGAAGCTGCATGGTGTACCTCTGAGTATTGTGTCTGATAGGGATCCTAGGTTCACTTCCGAGTTTTGGAGAAGTTTGCAAGAGGCTTTGGGTTCCAAATTGAGATTGAGTTCGACATATCATCCCCGCATGCAGATGGGCGCATGCAGAGGACAATTCAATCACTTGAGGATTTGTTAAGAGCATGTGTTCTTGAGCAGGGAGGTTCATGGGATTCACACTTGCCACTGATTGAATTCACTTACAATAACAGTTTTCATTCGAGTATCGGAATGGCGCCTTTTGAGGCATTGTACGGGAGGAGGTGTAGGACTCCATTGTGTTGGTACGAAACTGGAGAAAGTGTGGTGCTAGGTCCTGAGTTGGTGCGTGAGACCACAGAGAAAGTGAAGATGATTAGAGAGAAAATGAAGGTCTCACAGAGTAGACAGAAGAGTTACCACGATAAGAGAAGGAAGGATCTAGAGTTTCAGGCTGGTGATCATGTATTTCTGAGAGTTACTCCAACGACAGGTGTAGGTCGTGCGTTGAAGTCTAAGAAGTTAACTCCGCGTTTTATTGGACCATACCAGATTTCAGAGAGAGTTGGGAAGGTTGCTTATCGGGTGGCCTTGCCACCTAATCTTGCTAATCTGCATGATGTGTTCCATGTGTCTCAGTTGCGGAAGTATGTGCCAGACCCATCTCATGTAGTGCAGATGGACGATGTAGAGGTGAGGGAAAACCTTACGGTGGAGACTATGCCGGTTAGGATTGAGGACCGTGAGGTGAAGGTCTTGAGAGGCAAGGAAATCAATTTGGTGAAGGTAGTTTGGTTAGGAGCTGTGGGAGAAAGCATGACTTGGGAGTTGGAAAGCAAGATGAAGGAGGCTTATCCAGAGTTGTTCGATTCAGGTAATTTCGAGGGCGAAATTCTTTAAGTGGGGGAGAGTTGTAACGCCCAAAATAATTTAATTATTTAATTAATTAAGTTATTTAAGGCTTGCAACACTTAATTAAATTAATTAATTAAGTTGGGTTTATTTTACCTAAAAGGGGTCTAATTCATTTTAAATAAGTTACTAAGTTGGATTATTTTATTTACAGGGGGTGGAATGAATTAATAGTGGGAGTGGAGAATAAGGCCCAAGGGCCATTATTTAGGCCCAATAGTAGTCATAAAGCTTAGGGGTTTTCCCATTAGGGTCTCATTACCCATTTTGAAAAGAAAGAAGAAAAATAGAAGAGTAGAGAGAGGGAGGGTGCGACGGCTTGGAGGAGAGGAAGGAAAGGTGGAAACTTTTTCTTTGATTCTTGGTGGTAAGTCACATTCTTGGTCTTAATCTTCATTATTTCTCTTACTTGTTCCATTCCTAAGAGTTCCTAAGCTCATTTCTACCATTTTGAATTTCCATGGATACCCAAAGGAAGAGGAAACTCACGTTGTTGCTGGAAATAGAGGAAAGGAAGGAGTTTTCTTGAGTTTTGTGTTGGTAAGTGAAACCCTTAGCTCCATTCAACTCCATTTCTTCTCCTTGTTACATTCCCTTATGTTCTAGTGTCTCATTTCTCCACTTTGTTGATTTTACGTTTTATCCCAAGGTAGAGGGTCACGTTTTTTTTGACTAGGAATAGTGGAGATACTCCATTCTTGTAATCCTTGGTGTTGGTTGAAGATTCAAGCTTAAGCAAGGTTAGGGGATTCTCCTTTATGTTAATAATAGCTAGTATGATATGTGTTATAGGTGGAATGGCTCTAATAATGACTTGTTGTGTGATTGTGTGTTGATGACATGTTGTTTGATGTTTGGAATGTTTGTGTTGGTCATAACATGCTAATTGTTGTTGTGGAAACATGAGTTGTGATTTATGCATAGGGTATGTTTGATGAAATGGTCATATGAGAATGTGTATGAGAATATAATGAATTGATGGTAAAAAGTTAATGATTATGTGTGTGTTGTTGTGGGGAAAATGAATTGTTGAATAATAATTTAGTTTTGAAGTGATTTGGGGGGAGGATGTTGGAGGGGGGCGCCAAATGCCTAGCATTCTGGCGCCAGGGTGCTGTATTTCCATGTGCGTGCGTTTGTCTTTGTTGTAGGGCGCAATTCTTTGGGCAATTTGGCGCCAGGCTTGGGCGATGAGTGGAGCAGTGCGGCGCGCCAAAACACTAGGATTCGCGCGCCGTGTAGTGTCTAAGTGTTGGGTTGTGTTGTCTTTGGCCGGGCGCGGGCGCCAAATGCTAAGCAAAGTGGCGCCCAAAGAATACCGTGTTGCGCTTTGACTCGGTTTAAGTGAGGTTTGGCGGGAGGGCGCCAATTCCCTAGGAATCTGGCGCGTGTGTCACTAGTGATTGTGCGCCGTGTGTGTGTCTGCGCGTGTGATTTAGGGGAGGCGCCAAATGCTAGGCATTTAGGCGCCGTGGGTGGGTGAATGTGTGTGATGTGCGCGAGAGGAAGAAGGCAGTGCGGGCGGCGTTATTACTAGCAACTTGGCGCCTGTGCTAGCAGTGTGTGAGTGTGGGTGAAGTTGTTGAGTTATGGGCGCCATTTTGGCTGCCTTCGCGCTAGGTACCCAAATGTGTCTAAGTGACGATTTAGTCCCTAAGAATTAATTTAATCCTTGGCGTGACAATTTAGTCCCTAAGAATTAAATTAATCCTTGGCGTGGCAAAATAGTCCCTTAGCTGCCTAATTAGTCCCATCGTGTCAAATAAATCCCCAAGTCCCTAATTTAATTATTGGCGTGTCAAAATGGTCCTCAAGTGAGGAGGGTGTCCCTAGGGGTGGTTTTGGTCCTTAGGTGAGAATTAATTGATAATCGATAAATTGGTGACAAACAATTGGTGAGGTGATGGTGAACACTTGGTGAGGTGATGGTAAACAATTGATGAGGTGGTGTTTGACAATTGGTGAGGTAGTAGTTAATAATTGATGTGGTGTGCTTAGTGTGATGTGATGCATTGTCATATTGTCACATGAATCATATGCATGGCTTCGGCCAAATAGTTGATGATGGGCCCGGCCAACGGGTGATGAATACCTACGGGGTGGTGAGTTACCCTACGGGGTGGTGAGTTACCCGACGGGGTGGTGAGGTGAATATGGATCCACATGCATAATGCACACATGCATACATCATGCATTCATTAATTAATTCTCTGTTGTGACTTGTTGATGTTCCTGTTGAATGGTGAATGCTTAATAGTTAATGATTGTTATTGCTAGAAGTCTTCTGATTATAATGCTTATCTTACTTGTTATTATTTATGTAAAGAGACTCACCCTAGCATTTCTTGTTGCCTGCTCTCGTGGCGACAAACAGGTGATTCCGAGTGAAGTGCCATGCCTCTTGGGTTTATTGAGTCAGCTCTGATAGTAACACCGGGGATGGGGTCTTAGTACTACTTTATTATGGTTATGTATTAAACTGATTTTGAGTTATGTATTGAGTATGTGAAGTCCGTTTCATTTCCGCTGTGCTGCAAACTATTTGTTGGATTACTGTAAACACTAAACAGGTTGTTTTGAGGGTTTTAACCCACGTAACTATGATATGCATGTTGTACTCTTGATGAGTTTGGATTTTAAATATGTTTGACGTCGTTTTCATTGAATGTACCACCCTCTTCGAGGTGCGTGGAAAGATTTTTTTGAAAAACTATAATTTTTATTAATTCAATTAGCTTATAATAGAAGGGGGTGTTACACGCACCACAACAACCCATACTTACGCACCCCTGTAAAGTTGAGTATGAGATGACTAACAGTCTTGGGACGACTATTCAGTCCGTTGATTCATAGTCGTGAATCAAAACTAAAAATTTCGTGCTTAAGAACAACATCACATTCGCAGAATTTGAAAGAAAAGCGATAAAAATGTGAAACTAGATGGTGTTCAAAGAAGAAATTAAAAAAATCGAATGTGAATCCCCTACGCCAAGAAATTTGGAACCCACGTAATCGTATTGAAGTGCCTTAAGCCTATCAAGAATGACGAAAGCGTTCGTCAAATGTTTGAGAAACATGAAGAATTCAAGGTTTCATTGAACCTTATCTCGAATTGTTCGTCGAAACACGAGAATCTGTCTAAGAAATCCGCCAGTAGAACTAGATTGTATTTTGTTTTTTCCGTCGCTTCGTTTTAAATTTCCTATCCTTGTCGTTTCAAACACGAGATTTTGTTTTCTGGCATGTCATAGAACCAACCGCGATGTGGGGATGTCTGCGGTGGGATACATCATCAAGGTGATGCTCATCTCACCCACGGGAAGGTGGAATGATGATGTATCCCGGCCGCCAACGCCTATGAATGCGTTCAAAGCATTTCTGTGGAGAAATGGGAAGCCAAGCCCAACCAAGGGAACCAACCCGAAGCCGCCGAGTGTCCCTAATCTCGCACATGAAACACCGTCGTAACAGTCCATGTGGGATTGGTCAGAATCCGCCGCTTTGCATTCGAAAAAGACACAATAAGCCAAAACATTCAACAACTTAATAAACAAATTTACAACACTCAACTATAAAATAATAACTTACCCGGCGAATAAAAATCGGTGAGGATATGTGCCCCGTGATGTGGGCAAGACAGAACCATCTTCCGGTCCACCAGAAATGGGAATGTCGCTACTAACAGCAGACCTCCCGAGGCTCAAGAACCTCCTCCTCACGAGGCTCGTGACCCTCCTCCTCATGATGCCTAGAAGATGAAGGCCTAGAAGATGAAGGCCTGCAGCAGATGAAGGCCTAGCAGGCACGAAGGCCTAGCGGATGAGCGGTCGGCTTAACTCATAGGCGGAAATTGAGCATCGCGCTCAATATCCGCCCAATATCCTCGGAAGTGGGGAGGAGGAACATCAACCCTACCCCTACCCCCGGCACGACCCTAGCTCGGGAGGGTTCACCGGCTTCTTCCTCCTTTGCGGTTTGAAACCGTAGGAGGTGGCCGGCCGCCTCGCTCGAAGGTTAATTTGCATGACCACCTCTACTCCTCACCATATCCGAAACAACAATCAACAGAACCGATTCAATCAAATTAACATAACCAAACAGAATCAGTGAGAAAGTTCATCGTCAAACGATCGCTCGGTGGCTACATGCGAACTGTTTCGCACAACCACCCTCGAACAAGTCGAGTTCGATTTAAAATACAACGGTTGAATGAGGTTGCTCGAGCGGTGTTCGCGACAACCTCATTCGAACACCTTGGTTTTCACGTGTTCGATGGACTCACTCGAACAATTCTGCGTTTGAAAAAAACCGAGAATGGAGCGTAGGGGAGAGGCATACCTTGAAGAAAATGGAACGATTAGAGATCGTGAGGAGTAGAAAATAACCCAAAGAACTTTTGAGAGTGTTGGTGGAGAAGATTGAGTGAGAGATTGGGTGAGATTGAGTGAGTTGAGAGAAGTGAGAGAGAGAGAAAGAGGGTTTAGGGTTGAAGGGAGGGGAGGGAATGAGAGACGAGGAGAGTGAGAGAGAAGGGGGAGGGTGTGGGTTATTTTGTTTTTTTAAAGGGAGGTAATTTTGGAAATAAAATTTTTATGGGGTGTGAATAAGTAGGGGGTGTGGGAAAGCACTCCCAAGATTTTTATTTTTATTTTATGATTTTAGGGGTATTAGTAATTTGATTGGGTTAGGGTTAGGGGAGTGAGAGAAGAAAGGCCCAACAACTTCTTACAACCTCTCTCTACTCACTGTACACCTCCAACCCCTAATATTCTCAAATTACCCCTAATTTTTTGGAGATGACGATGGTTCAAACTTACGCCCCCCGAATCGAGTTCGGTTTTTAAAGTTTGAACTCGATGAGAACAATTTTGGAGGGTGGTGTCTTTGAAGATACAACAATCGGCATAACAACCGAACTAGTTCTGATGACGCAAGTTTCGAATCATCGTTATCTTCAAAAAAAAAAAAACACACGCATTTAATTACAACTCAGCCCAAAGCACAACATCCTCCGCCCAAGCAAAGAACACAATAGGCCACACCATAACATAGGGCGTTTGCTTTTCTCACACCCTCCTATTTCAAAACACACTCTATAAAGTAGAAAAGCACTAAAAGCCACCAAAAAACTTCTTTTTTCACGAAATTTCACTGTTCGAACACGGGCCTTCGAACGAGTTCGAATGACATCGTTCGTGTGTGTTAAATCTTGACTTCACACCTCTTGTGCGTAATTTCACCGAGTTCAAGATGGGTCATGCGAACAAAGTTCGCATGGCGGTGTTCGAACACCCTATTTTATTACAAAAAATGGACTCTCACACCACATTCACATTTTTATTGCGTTCGCATGATGTTGTTCGAACGTGTTCGAACAAAGTCGTTCGAACAGTCATAAAATACGTCCTCACAGCGTTTCACGCGAGATTATTTTTGGAATAAATTTTATTAAGGGGTGTGAAAGAGTAGGAGGGGTGTAGGAAAGCAGACGCCTAACATAGCTGCACCGGATCGCAGTCGCCAACTATACTCAGACCACCACTGCTCAGAAAACTCCCTGTCCAAACGGAGCACAGCGACGAGCTCCAGCGATTCCGCCACCGCCAAGTTCAGCGGTAGAGCGCTCTCTCTCCGAATTCATCAAACATTGAATTCAATTTGTAAATGGCGTCAAATCTGCAGAAAATCGAAGGAGATGAGTCGGTCCTCTTACGCGTAACTCATTCAAATCTCAAAACTTTCAACTCCGATATTCGCTTCTCCCTTCAGCTGACGGTGGAAGCTGTGAAAGATAAGCTGTGGAAAAAATGCGGTACTTCCGTCAATTCCATGCACCTTGAACTCTACGATGACGTTCGCAACAAAATCGCTGATCTCACTGATAATTCCAAACCCCTTGGATTCTATTCTCCCCTTGATGGGTCAGTCCTTTTTCTCCTCATCATTTTGCTTATATATTCTCTCTTTTTTTTTTTTAAATGAGCGTTTTTTTTCAAGTTAGAAAGTGAAAAATATGGACTGTTGTTTTTGCAAGCAACTTTTTGTGTTGGTGGAGAAGTTGTAGTTCGTTTGGGTGTCAAATTGTATGAATATATTATGATCAAGCCTCTAATCTATAGTGTATGACTGACAAGAGTTGGTCTTTGAATCTCATTCCAAGGTCTCAAGCTCGAGTATTGGGTGTGACAAAAGAAAATTCCATTGGGAGGGGAGAACCACACGGCCGGTAAAGCCAACACGTAGTCAGCCACATTCCCAGCGTAGATTAGTCACCAGCAAACCAATTGATACTTTGCACCAATTACACAGTAACCAAGAACAGTTTGTATAGTGTATACCAATAAACAATAGTACCTTATTACTTAATTTGGCTGAGTTGAGTTAGAGAGTATAGAGTATTGTATGCACGAGCATACTTGTATAAGTTGTGTAGTGTGATGGTAATGTACCAATTTTTTCTGCTGGTTGGGTTGGAGTATGGTGTTGGGGTTTATGATTGCTGTTCTGTTTTCATATCCCCAATGAAGCTTTCCTCTGTTTGGTTCAAACTGGGGGAGGGAAGGGGGGAATCTAGTGAGATTTTGTGTTCGGTTAAAAGGAGGGGAAGGGGGGGATTTTTGACGAAGGGGAAGTGCTAATTTATTTTTTACACCCTTATATCATTTCAAGTATCATTTATTATAAGAATGTTGTAGGTAATGTATCAAAAGAATTATAAATCCATCTTCTCTCCACTCCAAACCCCCCTAATATTGGATACTTAGGGAAGCCAAAATTCTGTACAGATGGATTTTGCTTTCTTCCCTTGCAAAAAAATGAACCAAACTAGACAAATTTAAAATAACCCCTCCCTTGTGGACTGTGACAGGTTTCATTTGCATGTTGTGGATCTTGATCCATCCTCTGTTACGTCTGGTGGATGGTTGGAAGATACGTCATTGGTAGAAAAGTACGAAATTTCTGAAGAAGCTTATAGCAAGCGACAAGGCATGTCCCTCCATTTACCCCTTTATTTGTACTCTTAATAGCTCAGTGTGTGTGTATGTTTGATATGATTTTGGAATTGAATAATTAATTAAACCAATATTTGTCTTTATAGATATGATTTTCTTAATGTGTATCATTGGGTAATTGGTTAAGGAATCAATAATAGAAATTATTGAATGAAAATTAGAAGACTTAATGTCATGAAACCGAAAAAAAAAACAGATAATGGCCTCTCTTCTTTAAATAATTACCGCAAATTGATAGATGTCATTCTCATTCATTAAGGATAAATGCTAACAAATGCCTTTGTACACAAATATAAAATAGAGTTTGGTAAATATTAATGTATCTATATGAGTGCATAAACATGCTTTTTAGTTCAATGAATACCATGTAGAAGTTGATTATGCCCTTGAAGTATGGTTTTAGGCATAGTTGTTATTGTCAATCATGGATAGCGGTGTGGAGTGGCCAACCCCAAAATACTAGTGGGTAATTCCTGGATGTTATTTTAGTTTTCTACAGTTTCTTCCTTTGTGATAGCAGTTGGTAATTATGCAAATTTATGTAACCACCTCTGGTGGCAGTTATCCGCAGAGCATTATCAATAATAGTCCAAGCACCTTTCCCTTAATTCTATCCACTACGCACTCATATATCAAAGAACTATCACTTTATTTGTGTTTTGACCTTTTTAAAAATTAAAAATTGTACATGTATTTAAAATTCCTCTAATCAAGTAAGTATATTTCGATGGAGTTAAAGAATTATATACTTATGGATTATCCATGGAGCTTTTCTGTTCAACATGTTTTATCGAGAAAATATTGATATTTAAATACTACCATGTTCTTGTAGCTTATTATATATGTTTTTTCACTATGCTGTGTCAGGAACTTTCAGACAATATAAGGAAAAATTGACTTCTCAAATTCCATCAACTGCTGAGGCAAAGGTAAGCATTTGATTGATTTATCCTGCTTAGTCTGCTGTACAGCACAAAATTATTAGATATGTTAGAGTTTCTCATAGGGCTGGACAAGTTTGTCTAACCCGCCCGAAACCCGAAGAAACCGAAGTGTTAAACAAGTGTGTGGGCGGGTGCGGGCGGGCGTCGGGTTCACAGACTTGTTGTTTCAGTTTTAGGTGGTTTTAAATGGGCGGAATCGGTTTTAAAAATTGAAACCGTCGGTAACCAAAACCGACCCGCAGTTATAACACAGTGGAAAAGAGCTACTGAAGTTATAGCACAAGGTGGAAAAGAGCTACTTTATTGAAAAGCTGCACACGTTACAATCTATGCAGACCTGCCTGACTGATGTTGTTCTCTCTCATACTATTTAATTTTATTAACATTAACACTTCACATTATTCAAGGATTGAAATTGAAGCATAACAAACACACGGAGACTCTTTCTCTCTCTTTTTTTAAGTTGAAAACCAATCCACGTATTATTTTATTACATTGTTATTTAATTGTTTTAGCTTCCCAATTCCTTTCTGGGAGTAACTTTCATCCATCGTCTTCTTCATCTACCTCTCTGGTTTGGAGTTTAACTTCCTCCATCCTCCTTGATTCGTTTCCCTTCCTCTGACTCCCAAGCCCGTCTCTATCCGCAGTTTTCACCCGCCCAACCCGCAAACCGAATCCGAAAATCCGAGAGAAAGTTTGGGCGGAACTGGGCCTCTATTATTGGACTGCGGTTGTTGTTCGGTTGGTGGTTTTGGGCCCGAAACCGCCCAAAACCGCCCGATGTCCAGGCCTAGTTTCTCATGTCTATTACTTGAAATGGGCCCATGTGCTGGCTTCTGGGTAATGGACCCTTTCATTGATTGTGTGTTTTTTGCACAGACACCAGACACCTACATGGAAGACCTCTGTGCTAATATCAAGGTTTGTCAGTTATGATGCCTATGCTTCTTCATTCTCGATTTACTAACAATTATAACTATTTGGTAGGTTTTTCCTAGTGTAGTTGTTGAAATCATAAGGTTTGGGTGAAAAAGGGACGAAATTGAATAAAAGATGGAATGGAACATGTGAGGTTAGATTGATATGAGATTTTATGATAGTTGTGTGTAAAATACAAGCTTATTTTTATAACTCAGTAATGTATCAATGTAGCATAAGCCTACCGCAATAAGACTGCTAAGATAATTAATTTACTAACAGTAGAAATCTTACACGCTAATACTCTTACTCAATTTAAAGCTTAGTCTACAAATGTAGAGGACCAAATATCCCAGAAAAACTCTAACTATTAGTAGCATGTTGTTCTGCAAGCACCTTTTGGGTGGTTTTCTTTGTTGTCTTAACTATGATTAATGTGTTATTGCAGTTTCCTATTGCTGAGAAAGTGTGATATGATTTTTTTTTGTTCATGTTACTGTAGTGTGTATCGTAATTGTATCATCTACTTTTTATTAATTGAATCTTTTGAATTGCTATGTTGTAACTCTTCTCTCTCCAATTTCCAAAATATTAAGGTAGGATCCAGATGTGAAGTTGAACCTGGGGGAAAGAGGGGTGTTGTAAAATTTGTTGGTCGGGCAGAACCACTGGGTCCTGGTTTCTGGGTTGGAGTTCAATATGACGAACCCTTGGGCAAACACGATGGCATGTAAGGAAAATTACTTTTTTTACATGGATATGCAAATCAGTCAACTCTGACTAACTCATCATGTTAATAGCTGTTTAGTTATTATGTGCTTTTTTGCATTCAAAAACTCAAGATTATGCCTATATTTATCTCACAATTTCCCTTGGTTAATGCTACTTAATTACAGGGTCAAAGGAGTACGCTACTTTGAATGCCCTCCATCTCATGGTGGAATAGTTAGGCCGGGAAAAGTGAAGGTTTGTTGAAATCCTTGTTGTATTAATCCTTTAATATCTTTTAATTGTTCACGGTGCATCTTTTTTTATCCTAATAAGAGAAAAGAATGGTTTATGGGAGGACAAGGAATCCCCCTTAACATGAAAATAAAACACAAAACGACCAATAACAAAGACTTTCATGGAGGAAAGCTGCCTGTCCCACAACATCTGCTAGAAAATAAAACACAAAATGACCAATAACAAAGACTTTCATGGAGGAAAGCTGCCTGTGCCACAAGATCTGCTAGAAAAATCCAATAAAAAGGCCATGTACTTTACACAACATTGAATACAAACGCCTATCATTATCCCAGATATAACACTGTGCCACACCGTTTTTTCTAGCTAATGTCTCTTTTTGTATGAAACGTGAATGTGGCAAATGGATCCAAAGACCTTTAGATGTTTGGCTGATGGATTTTTCCCACTCCAGGCTTCAATAGGATTCTTTTCTTGGGACTGTCATAGTTGGACTTCTATTGAGAATGCAAACACTTGTAAAATTCCTCGACCCAAAAGGTGTTGGGCAAACCCTTCTCCCTACACAGGCCTCATCATTATTTTCTTTCAGACATGGGAAATCTCTCTGCATACTTTTTTATATAGTAGTTTCATGGCTTGAGTGTTGAAGTGGCCAAATCTTCCATGTCATAGCTATGAGTCATCAACTTGGACATTCATTACAATGTTAGTAATATATTTGAAGCTTGTTTGAAGACTTCTACTTATTTTCTCCATTTTTACTTTGTCAATCTCATGCCTTTTGTCATTGTTGTCATATATCGAGCATGTGTCCCCTTCAAAGTGAAGAGCATAACTTTTCCCCATTATTTTACCAATGCTCAAGAGGTTCTCTTTAAGATTAGGAACTAGTAAGACACCTTTGATAAATCCCGTACCTTTTTTCATCTCCAACATACAGTGCCTTGCCTTCTGGTTCCACGATAGTACCATTCTCAGAGTAAAACTTTCACCTAGCTTGAAGATGCTCCCATATTTGGCATATGATTAATGTAGCCGCAATCCAAGTACTAGTTTCCACCTAATACATCGCTAGAATCTTTGGTAACTAGAAAAGATGTTGCTTACCGTCATTCTCTTCAACAAAATTTGCTTCTTGTTTATTTCTGTTGTAGTTGTTCTTCTCCACGTGTCCAAACCTCTTGCAGGTTCGACATTGTGGCTTTTGATGATAACAAGGGTGTTTCTGGTCATGATTTGTCCTCTTGCAAATGCCGCAAATACGATGCTCAACTTGATAGTTTCCTGAGAATTTTCGAGAATTTTCTTTGTTTCTAAAATTTTCTCCACTATATTTCTTTCCTCCATCTCCTTTATTTTGAGGCCGTAATATGAGCTTTGATTAAAAGACATTTTCTACCAAGTCATCATCGTACCCACTCAATCTTTGCTCATAAGCTTCAAGAGAATCTATTAATTCGGTCACTGATAGAGTAGATAGATCTTTGGTTTGCTCAATCGTCGTCACGATTAAGTCATACTTACTGGAAATAGAAATCAAGATTTTCTCAACAATTCTCTTGTCGGGAATAGTATCCCCGTAGGCGGCTCTCACTTGACTTACTATGTCCTTCAACTTGGAATAGTAATCTTTTATGGTCTCCGACTCCTTCATTTTTAATTAATAATTTAAACTTGTGTGTTAGGTTTTTAAGCTTAGTGGCGCGTACCTTTTCACTCTCTTGAAACTTCTCTTGTAGAGTGATCCATGCTTCTTTGGCGCTTTTAGCTCCCATTATTATCGGGAGGATAGTGTTAGCTACTGCCTGTTGTAGAATAAATAATGCCTTTGAATCTTTCTGTTGATTGTCCTTCAACTCTTTTTCCTGGTCTGGTGTAAGTGTTGAAGTATCTACCACAGCGGTAAATCCTTCTTCAACAATGTCCCATAAATCTTGAGAGCAGAAAAAAGTCTTCATTCTAATTCTCCAAAAATCATAATTATTGCCGGTAAAAATAGGGATGGGAATAGGTGATAGTTGAATGGTATCTGTCATAGTTTAAGAAATTTTTATGCTGAGATATAAGAAGGGGTTCTTTTTACAAAATAACTGGGTAATTTCCTATGTTCTAGTACTGGTAAAGGATTACCAGGCAGTGTGTAATCAGTAGCATGTGATAGTTTCTGGACAACTTCATCAATTCTGAAGCATTTGGCCTATATATAGGTGGGTGAATTCATTTCCACTGATGGGTTTTAGCAATAGAGGTTTCTAGGCTTTTCTTGACTTTGTTACATTTGATTATTTTAGACGAACTACTGGTTCTTGCAATAGAGGTTTCTAGGCTTTTCATGACTTTGTTAGGTTTGATTATTCTAAACAAACTATGCTTAGGCATTAGTAGAAGGGTCTAGAAGTTTCCATCAATTATTATACTATCAGAAGTTTATCATGCTGCCCATACCTAGCAATGTTATTTACTTACCAATGAAAGTGGAAAATCACATCCTAGCCCCCCGAAGAATAAAATAAAGGGGTGAAAATATTAATAGGTCCTACTTGTTATTAGTGGAATAGAATATCTTTTTAATTTAAGATTTGATAACTGAAAACTGATTTTTTGTCTCTACAATTTTTTTCCAGGTTGGTGACTACCCTGAACGAGATCCATTTGAAGAGGAGGAAATTTGAGTCTTAATGAGGAAGGTGCTTTCAACGTGGAGGAATTTTCTCTACACTTTTCCATTTGTAAAAGTTGTAAAAGCCCAAAATCAATCTAAGGGAGACATGTGAAGATAACAAGGGCTCAATTTCGATTTTTAGAGTGTTTGTATTTACACCTGAGAAAGAAAACACGATGCAATGTCAAACCAACAAAAAATAGTAATTGACTTCCGATAGTAATTTGAGGAAAGATAATGCAGATACACTTGGGGTACATGCAATTGGCAGTTGTTCATAGTCGTTAAAAGAATGAAACAGTATAGAGTTTTGCAGCTACACAAACTAATTTCGCTTTGCGAGGTAGAAGGAAACAGATAAACAGATAATACAAAGGTGTAAGGAGGAAAGTATTTTCAGTACCAATATTTTCCTATTGAAAACCAGTGATCATTTACACAACTTGGCGACACCGATAGAAGTCCACACAAAAAAACAAGCATATAGCATGATCTCCCAAATTCCCATTTTTTGTTATAAGTACAATTTACACTTTTTTAATGATTTCTCAATCCAATAGCTACTTCAAGGGACAGCAAAAGGAAATGGAATACAAAGTAGAAAGATTACAATCTTCAATTATGAAACCTCCGAGACGTGTTCCACTGTTAAACATGGTGTATCCAAACATTGACATGCAGCCATTTTTTGGCAGCGGCTCAGTAGGTTTTCCGGATTCCATTTGCTCAAATAATGTCAGCATTGAACCAATGGCCAAAAAAAATACCAAATAAAACTGTCCGAAGGTGACTTACCTGCATAGGGATACAAAAGTATATGAATGATTGAGTCATTTACCGGTTAGAATCCAGTAAAATAACTAATTCACTGTGAACTTTCCCTAATTATATGAATCATATTCAAGCTAACAATTTATATAATGCAAATGCAAACAGAAGATAATAAGGGGTTAACCATTTATGCAGAGAGAGACATACCTCCTTAACCGAGTAGCTCTTTTTTTGGTGACAGACATATCACCATTTCCATTTTTCACATTGCTTTCCTTGGTTCTGGGCCGTTGACCTACTATAATGGAAAGCCTCGTGTTAATTTTAACAACACAAATCAACCAGATTTGCAAAAGCTGTGTTTACACTGACCTCTCGTCTTGATCTGGGGTGATTGGACTTCAATATCCACTTGATCTGACTCAATCAACTCACTCAAAGCACTAGAAGACGCTTCTGGCACAGGTTTAGACTTTGATTTACCATTTATAGACAAAGTAGATGTGGCAGAGATATCACCCTTTCCATCTTTCACATTGCTTTCCTTAGTGCTGGTCCGTTGACCTCCTATAATCCACAGCCTCCCGTTAATTAAAACAATACAAATGAACCAGATTCGTGAAAGCTGTGTTTACACTAACCTCTTGTATTAACCATGGGTGACTGGACTTCAATATCCACTTGATCTGACTCACTCAACTCACTCGAAGCATTAAAAGATGCTTCCAGCACAGGTTCAGAATTTGATGTACCATTTACAGACGAAGTATTTGCCTCTTCAGCGCATGTACCATTTACATTTGCCTCTTCAGAGCATGTATCAATTACTTCACCGTCTGTTTCTTCTGCAGAAAACAAGATTATCATTAAAAATAGTAAACCATAAAATTCAGTAGAAGCTCGTTCAAAGCAAGAATCTATATGACAAAATAAAATTCATCAAAATATCTTTTCTGAACAGAATCATGTGGCGTATTTATGCTCACACCTTCATCCTCTTTGCCAACTTGTCAATGGATTGGCATTTACAAATTACAATCCACTGTTGACGGTTGGTTGGCTTTATTCCCTCGTTTATCAAATACAAAATAAAAGCCGAACACGTCCCATGTAAAAAGTAAAAGTTCTTCAATGTCTTGTTTGATTTAACAATCTTAGAAGTTTTCACTTGCAGACATTTCTAATTAAAAATGCATTTATATACAGTTGAATTCCTTGGAGCAGAATACCACAATCCAAATTTCAAAAAGGTATAAAAACAGATCAATTTCATCGTTTTGAACTTTGGATAGACTAGCAAGTCTCTGGTCAAACGCTAACTACTTTCCATGTAGTTTATTCTCAGTTTGATAAAGTGGCGCCATTGGCATATACTTGATAATAACAGCTAGCCAAAAAACCGCAAATCTTCCCTAGTATATTACAAGTTACAACTATTGCCAGTTAGAAATATCATAATGTTCGTGCTAAAGAATCAAATTAGAAGCGGTAAACTAGTAAAGAAATAGAAACGTAGGGCAGAAACAGGAGAGAAGATATTACGAATAGCAATTGTCAAACTGTTGACGGTTGGTTGGCTTTATTCCACCGTTTATAAAAATTATCATGTAGAAGCGGAACGCATCCCATGTGAAAAAGTTCTTCAGTGTCATGTTTGATGAAACAATCTTAAAATTTTTCACTTGCACACATTTCCATGTAAAAGTGCATTTATATATTTTTGAATTCCTTGGAGCAAAACACCACAATTCAAATTTCAAAAAGATACAAAAACAGATCGATCATGTTCAAGCTTGGCTTGAGCTCGTCGTTTTGAACTTTGGATAGACTAGCAAGTCTCTGGTCAAACGCTAACTATTTTCCATGTAGTTTATTCTTGGTTTGATAAAGCAACACCATTGTCAAACAGACATTAAATGATTGCTTTCACCGATGATGTACTAATATCACAGATTCATTAGGAAGAGAGCAGAAAGTGTAAAACCTGAGCAGTTTAAAGCTTAAGAAGTTAACCTGAAGCAGTATTAGATTCGGAATGGTCTTCAGAATTTGCATCCACATTAAAACCTTTCCTGCTGCTAATCTTCTGTTGATGAATTTGGGCGTTTCGAGCAGTAACTTCCTGTTCCTTCTTTTCCATGTGGAACTTATTCAACTTATCCTCAAACTCCTCAATGCAAGCTTTAAGTTCCATTTTAGAGAACTTCTTTGCCTGATTTCAATTTAAATTACACAAGAAAATAGTCTCAGCCATGTTCACATAAAGCACGCAGGATGGCAGGAGAAGCAAAACATAATTACCTTGCTTAATATGTTCCTGAAATGATCCATAACAGAATCCTCTGATAAGGCGTGTTCATAAGTCTTAAACAAATCGATTAGTTTTTTCATCCCTTTCTCAGTAAATGATAGCTGAGAGAGACAATAAGATATATGCTCCCATTGTCTGACATCTGCAAAGAAATGAAGTCACAATTGATCAATGTGAGCAGTTGTTGGGATATGTCATCTAGCTAGAAAAGGAGAGCAGTTCGTCAGTTATTCCATTAGTTATTTGAATTTGTGGTAATAAATAGAGGAGCCTTAAAAGGAAAAGGCGCGCTTAGATTTTGGATGTAAATTGACCAATCAGTTGCAATTGGTTGTAATGTAAGGGCAATTCCTCGTGAAACCTTGGAATAAGATTTCAGGACACTGTTCTCTGTTTCTCTCTTTCCGTGCGCATGGAATACAGCATTGAAAGTCTCGAGTCCTCGGCGGAATTCCTCAAGAAAATCGCAGCGGATCATAGTACCCAAATCGTGGACCACCGCAATGATGTGGCAACCACTGAAGGAACAAACAAATCCTAGCCCGATGGATGCTGAAGCAGGGTATCAGCTGGAACGGTGATGAGGATGAGGGTCTAGGTTGCGAAAGACCAGGCAGCAACAACCAACTCTTGATAGGGCAGGAGTTGGAGAGTCGAATGGTTGTTCGGAAGATTTAGTTAAAATTCATATAGGCCCTCCTAAATTAATAGGTCTCGTTTCCAAAGTGGTAGGACTCGCATGAAATTTAATCAATTATAAAGTGAGTGTTGGATTGGAGGGAGAGTGTCAAAGAGAGTGTTACTAACACTTCTCAATTTTAAAAGGAAAAAATATGATACCTGTAACGCCACTAAAACGGTTGCAAAGCTTTTCCACCAGAGCTTCCATTTGCCTATCCTGGAGTATTTAAAGACACTAATTCAGAAGGTGGCAATCAGAATAACTATAGACCTTAACTTCAATATTGTGGCATAAATACCTTCTTGATGGAAGCGATCAGAAATTGCATGATGTTGCAAAAAGAATCATTGCTTAAGTTCTGCTGGGATAATTTGCTAAGTATATCTGGAAGTAAATTATAGATTGGATTGTTTCCTGTGGAAATGCCAGAAGACTATGTTAAACACCATTCTACCATTAAAAATGTAATATCGAGAATAATAGAAGACACTTCTCTAGAAAAGAGAAAATTGTTAGTAAAAACCTTTTTTGGAAAGTTCAAGGAAAAACAACTTAGCCAGATTCGAAATTCTCTCATCTTCGTCTTCTAATCTTACTGCCATTTCATTAATGTACCCTTTCACCTGATGAAGGCACGATTCATGTCAGTGTCTAATACACTGCAAAATTGAAAATAATATTAAAAATAGCAAATTTATCGCTACCTTCATCATGTCATTTAGGATGAGATGTGAAAGCACCAGAACCGCATTCTTCCTAACAGATGCACAAGTATCTTTTAGGCGGGCATACATCTTTTCTGTCCATGGTTCTAAAAGATTGGGAAACCGTACTGCTAAATCTCCTAGCGCAATAGTGCAATTAGAACGGACAATTTCTGAGTGTGCACTTTCCACAACTGTGAAGAGGAGCTGGAGATTTGCATCACTAAAAACAATTCACTTAGAACGTTTCCAATTCAGTATAAGGCGTAGATAAATTGGGACAGAAATGATGGATAAGAGGTCAAGAATTTGCAAGAACTCACCAAAAATTTGCATCAATAATCATCAATCGACACAGAGCAAGCATTGCAGATGCCTGTAATTCTGGATACTGAATAAATGGAAAGAGTTATTCCATTTTCACAAACAGCAAATCAATGAATTGTGAAATCATAGAGATAAAGAAGAAAAAAGTTTCTTCTTTATAATGCTTTAAAATTGAATGTGAGACATTAGTTATCTATAGAACTTATATTGTATTTCGACATCTTTAAAGTAACTGCTGGTTTCCATATACAGTCATTCCTTATGTATTCCTTATGTAGAAGATTAAAAAAAAACCACCAAAATATGAATAAGTAAATCAAAATAAATATGCAAGTTTCGTTTCATGGCAAATCACCTTCTGCAGCAGCCCAAAATTTCTACAAAGCTTTGATAAAAATGTTGCACAGATACCAACCAAATTCTTTTCGTTTGAATCACCGGAAACAATTTCTTTTTCTGCTTTTTCAAACATTGCATCAAGTGCAGCATCCTCAGAGGCAGCAAATCCTAATTCAGCATTTATATCATTATCCTGTGACACATTAATAAGCTAAACATAAAGATTTGAGAGTAAAAATCAAAATATGTTGCCGTGAACTCCTAGTAGAAGCTATCAAGAATGCCACAACAGTAGTAAAAACACTATTTGCACCTTCTGTGTACCAGTTGTTGCTGTGTCATTACTGTCTGTACTCTGATTCTCAATATTCTTTTTCTCTTTGGCAAGTTTCTGTTTCTGAATTTTACGAGCACAGGATTCAATATATACCAATTGACTCATGGCAATATGACTTATGACAAATAAACATCTGCTGAGTTTTGCTACTTGAACTGTGATAGGCAAGCTTCCACCAGTGTCAATCTCACTACCATCACAATCCTTACAGACAGAGCTGAGAGATTTCTTTATCATGTCAGCTGCTATGGTTTCTGGGGTAGGGTGGACAGCATAGATAGCAGTTATTGCTTTGTCAGCAGCAGAATACCAAATATTCGCTGGAAGCCAAAAACCAGTAATTAAGCTTTCTAGAATACTAAATACTCGGACACTGTTATTTGCCAACAATTTTTTCTTGTCATCTTCAGACAGTCTCTCAATAGCAAGACATGCTGTCCTTGCTAGCAAAGGATCAACTTTAGACCAGCGACCAAACCCAATATCAATGATATCCTGTAAATGTGAGCCAAGCACGCCAGTGGATGTCTTTGCAACCATGCAAAGAATGGATAAAGCACCACGGCTCTGCACTGCAGTGGTTCCACCAACATTGAAGCAAAAGAAATCCCATAACGCTGATATCTGCAGTAGTGGACATGTGCAGTAAATATCAAATCATTGATACGAACCAAATTTGATATTCTGGCAGCAAGAATATCCTTTTATTAATGTGGGAAAAAAGGCGCATGCCATACTAATTCAATTAAGAGGTCGGAGAACATTGTCAGCTTTAACATCTAAATCCTACTTTCCAATGTAAAAGCATGTTCATCTAAGAGCGGGATTTATCATCAAATAATATGCAAGCATGAAAGCATGAGCCAATCTCACCCCGGGTCATATTTAAATTTGCGAACATGGATAATAAAAACTTAAAAAACACATACTCCCTTCTTTACATGAAAACTTTGATAAAATAATTTAACAATCTCAGAAAAGATTAACTGAACTTTTACAGCATGGATTGTTATTTGATATTTCACATAACTAGGATGTAGTGTCGCCAGTCAGTCATGTTTGTACAGATATATACCGAATTCTTTGCATGTCATCACAGAATCACCAGGAATAAAAATATGTGTAAGTACATAACTTGACAACTATTAACCCCGGTGCATTCATCATTCAAGAGCTATAAAAAAGACATTTTCTTGTGTATCATATATCATACTGAAATCAAATATAAAGGCAGTCGAACAATCTATCTAGCTACTACATAGGCCGATGCATCGAAACATACTGTGCTGGAAGATATATCACCCTTGGAGACCATGGCACCAACTATAAACTCAAGAGCTGCTAGATCTCCTATATTAGAATCAGTGGCAAGACTCAAGAGATTCATGGCAGTTTCCATTGGATTTTTCCTGATGTATATTGTATTGAATGCATTCTCCACTGCTTCAGTAGATGGATTTATCCTGAGAAAACACCTACAATCAAAAGCAGATGCCAGAAAGAACGAATCATTTTCAGAAAAGTCAACAATTCACATACAAACAGTACACAGCACATAACACATTTAGGAAACAACTGCCATAGCTTTTTCCAGTAGACAGGATCGGTTACATGGATTATAGTACCATGCCACCTTGTCATGAATAACACATTGAAGCAACAATCAAAAAGCATTGATTATGTTTATCCGTGTTTGACAATAAAAAGAACTAGAGGGTTACCAGTGGCAACATCTTTCGAAGACATTCCTCCGAGCCATCAATTTGAAACTGCTTGCACCTCATCAACAAGAGAATTGTATTTTCAACATCAGTGGCAGAAGGTGAAGCCATCAACTGGACAAGTGTCGGCATTGTGGCTCCTATACATTTAGAGAATCTCAATCCGGCCTCAAGAGATGCAACCAAGGCCCTAGTCTGCTCCAAGTTCCCAACATCAGGCACACTACTATCATTACCATCTTGCAAAGGGATTGCATCCTCTGCCTGTGACATACAAGTATCCGTAACACTCTCTTGCTGTTCCTTCTCGACATTTTCAAAATTCAAATCTTCAACCTCACCATCACCATCGCCATTAATATTATCATTATTAGAACCTTCCGAAGGCTCAAGCTCTCTCAACTTCTTCTTGTACTGATCCAAAGTCGCCTCAAATGAAACTATTCGGAGCTGCGGACCAAAAGGGTTATGCTGCAACATCATGATTAACAAATTCAAAGCAGATTTTCTGACAAATGCACTCTTGTCCTCCAATCTCCCAGCAGCAACTTCTGCAACCTCATTCCACAAACCAATCGAAACTGAGTGTTCCTCACATAACTCACCCCACACTTGAAGCACTCGACTCCTCGTGTAAGCTGAAACATCCCTACCCCTCTCGAGCAAAATTTCCAACATAGCTTGCTTAGTACGCAACCTAATGCTCTTAGAACTCACTTCACCATCAACATCCTTAAATGCTTTTGCTATTAGCTTCCCCAGTACCCCAACAAGAGCATTTCTAATCTTATAAGACTCCCCACCAAAGTGAGGAACAAGAATGCCAATATTAGTGGAAATCAATCTAGGAATACGGTCAGCCAGCTCCACAAGAAAACGCCCCACATTTTCAGCACCAGCAGTGTCTTTCACATAATCTTTTGGATTGGTCCTTCCAATTTCCCTAACAATTGAAGTTGCAAGGCTTCCATCTGAAAACTTTTTTTCAGCACGGGCAACGGCATCGGCCATATGGGTGACAACAAAATCATACTTGTGAATCAGGTGCATGATGGATGCACTGGACTGTGCCAAGTAATGGTACTTGGTGGAACAGGCTCCAATTATGCGACAGAGTGCATCTTTTGTGTCGGAATCTTTTATGAGCGACGCATTCTCAAACATGGAGAATACATTTCTACAACAAAGTGAATGGAAAAATTAAAAAATCTAGTAGTACCGAACAGAAGAAAGGTGGAGAGAGGGAGAGAGAGAGAGATCACTACTCACTTTGTGATGAAAGATAAGTAACCTTCATCCAGATCAGCTGAACCAAAAAGTAACTCCAGGTTTATTTCCAATGAATTTGCAACAAGATTGAGTATCCGAGCCCTTTGTGGCTCCCAATTCCATGTTTTTGCGGGTTGTTTCTTCCTTGCACTTGCTGCCACCACCTGAAACCACAATACAACTTGCTTCTTCTAACTAAACAATTTTGTTGCCCTATAAAACACTTAACAATTGAATAAACTCCCACATTTGACTATAAAATTTAGTGACGGAAACTTTAATTCTGGGAATACAAAAATTCAGTCACACAAAATGTGGCCAATGCTAGTGTGAGTTTCTAACACCAGTAGTAGCAGTACGTAGACAGTAAACACATTAGTTCCTAAAGACGAAAGTCGGATCTTTGCATTGTCAAACACTAACTGCGTGTGACTGGTTGAGTGTTTGTCAAAAGTGTTCTTGAAATAATTTGATTTGACTTATGTGTGGGTGTGTCTGGTCCACTGTTTGACAACAGTGATACTGAACAAATTTGATTCAGTAAAATTAATTTGGCTAATCTTGAGTCTGAAGCAAAGTGATTAAATTTGAATGATTTAACTCAAAAGTGTAATAAAGTAAGCATAATTTTTAGTGCAATTATTACGACCTATTATTGCAAACCCTATTTTTTTATCACTGGTAACGGTGGTTTAGAGCCAAGAAAATTTCACTCAAAGTAACCAATCACTTCACTTATAAGAGGAGATCGGTGCTATCACTATCTATACCAAATCCAAATACACACTAAATTTTGCCGCACATACCAGTTCCAAAATTCTCCTAATTCCTAAAGTTCTCAAATGTCAGACATACCCATAACTATACATTGGAGCATTAATTAATTACTAAAAATAATTACTAAATGATTCGCGTCATGTAATAGAGTTTGATTTTTAAGTTTTTATGAACTAATGTATGCTGCAGCTGAATGAATTTAGGTTCTAACTCTTCAAATTATTGTTAATATGTTGACAATACGTACCTTAGACACTGTGTTGGACTTGGATTCTTCAGCAAGAACAATGTTGAGGAGGAAGAAGGTATATATTTTAAAAGCGTTGCGATAAGAAGCAACACGGTCAATAACGGGAACTTCATCGACGTCGTTGTTTGAAACCCTGGAAAGGGAGTCAACGTTGGGGAGAAGCACGGCGAGATTGGAACGGAGACTCTCAATGAGGTTAAGTTTAGAAGAGTGATGGAGAACAGCGTAATCGCGAATCAACGAGTAGACACGGTCGAACACATCTTGATCTTCCACACACAGAATTTCTCTGTCGGAGAGATCGAAAGATACGCCTGTTTCAGAAGAAAGTAGAAGATGATGTTATGGAATGGAAATTGGTGGAAATTTTGGTTTAGTTTGAATTACCTTTGACGAATTCTTCGAGTTGGGAAGAACGAAGGGAAGCGACGTTGACGGAGTTTTGAACGCAGAGACGGTTGTCTTCGGTTGATTCTTCTTCAAGGTCTTGAAGATTGCGAGGGAAGGCGAAGTAAGGAGCCATGGCTAGAGAGAGAGAGAGAGAGAGGTTTTCTCTTCTATGGGATCTCGGCTCTGTGTTTTGTGTGCCGTTTGGTGACCTCTGGATTTCAAATGAAAGTGAAAGTGGATGAAAGCGGGAACGGTCCTGTTGTCCAAACGAGCGTTTAATCTCTATATATTAATCCACACCCACCTTTTTAGCCGATTTAAGGGGCAAACTTTTTTTTGGCACTGTTTACCAATATACCCCTTATTTTGTACCTCACTGTTTATCAATATACCTCCACTCTATATTTTTGGATCGACATACCCTCACTCTATATTTTGTACCCCACCATTTACCAATATACCCCTCATTTTGTACCTCATTGTTTACAAATATACACCCACTCTATATTTTTGGACCAACATACCCCTGACAAATTTTTTTCCAACACTCTTTTTTTATCCACATTTGGTGGGAAAATTTTATTCCCACCATTTACCAATATACCTCTCATTTTGTACCCCACTCCAATATACCCCCACTCTATATTTTTGGACCTACATACCCCTGACAATTTTTTTTTTCTCCAACACTTTTTTTATCCACTTTTCCTGGGAAAATTTTATTCCCACCATTTACCAATATACCCCTCATTTGTACCCCACTGTTTACCAATATACCCCCACTCTATTTTTTTGGACCAACATACCCCCACTCTATATTTTGTACCCCACTATTTACCAATATACCCCTCATTTTTACCTCACTATTTACCAATATACCTCCACTCTATATTTTTGGACCGACATACCCCTGAAAATTTTTTTTTTGGTCCAAGATTTTTTTTTTTATTATCAAAATGTATCCCTCATTTTGTACCACACTATTTACCAATATATCCCCACTCTATATTTTTGGACCGACATTGTTGCTTCATCCCACCAAGGGCTATTGTTGACTCTTCGTCTTATATATATATATATCTATATATATATATGTGTGTGTGTGTGTGTGTTGCGTATTTTTATACCCCGCTTATAAAATGTTGATGTTTTTTCGAAACTACATCTGTAGACCTGTTAATCACCTCCCCGTGCATCGCACGGGTAATTGTCCTAGTTACAAGAAATTACAAGAAATGAATATAAAAGAAATAAAAGAATTTTTTTTGACCAAGAAATGAATAAAACAAATTATTGTCAATATAATATTGACAATATAATTCTTATGGACAAAATATAAATATTTTTTTATTTTGTCTTTATTTTATGGTTAAAAATATTTTTCCTTCTTATAAAATTTGAGAATTTGCAAGAAGTGGAGTTAGCTAATTTTTTACGCAGAGTCAAATAATAGAGTAATTTTTTATAGGCAAAATGAATTTCAATAAAAGAGAATAAAGTTGGTATTCTATCTGTAGCAAAATGTAAGTAAAAAATCTGTATTTGGTTTAAATTTACACCAAATATATAGATTTTTTTTACATAAATTTTCTTACAAATTGAGTACGAGTTTAGATACAAACAATAGTTAAGAGTATTTCATCAAACACTAGTTTATGCACTAACACTTGTCAAAACAAATAAGAACAATCTTAAAACATAACCAAATAATTTTATACTAAATAAACACGACCAAATTATTATGAAGTTGAATTTATGAGATAAAAGACTCTTTTAATGAACAAATTCAATGGAAAGGAGATATTTTATTAGCTCGATAGTAAAAATAATAAGACATCGTCAAATTATGGGGTAGCAATGCATTTTCATTAGACATAATTTTAACAAATTGTTTTATTTTTGGAGTAGCCAAGACTACCCCATTTAAAGCCAAGGAGCCGCCCCTGAAAAAGTGGATTTTAATCCTACAAAAACTTTCACCAAATTCTCATCCAATAAGTATAAGGATTACAAACATATTTAATCCTTATTTTTAATGTATTTATTTTATATTTGAGTTTTAATCCTACAAAAACTTTCACCAAATTTTGATCCAATAAATATAGGGATTACAAACATATTTAACCCTTATTTTTAATGTATTTATTTTATATTTCACCTCCGTAAATATATTTACTTTTGTTAAGTGAATATAGTTCAGATTCTTTGTAGATAAACATTATCATATAAAACTAACTTCATAAAGCATACTCCTAGGATATATTTATAAGTTGAAAAACACTTTTTAGGTTAATTGGAAAACTAATGTATTTAAGGTATAATGTAGATAATGATTTGTGTATCGCGTGTCAATGTTGCAAACTATATCTGATTTTGGCGACATTAATCTATGTTGGGGAACCCATCGCCACAAGAAGTACCTGATTTGTTGGCGTGTGGTTTTCTCCCATCCCAAACAATTTTTGCTGCACATTCGATATTATTCAAACTTGCGGTGGTGTAATCCCAACCTGGGCTATCGCTCGAATCAATCCTTGTTGGTATGGTAGACTATGATACAACTGTATTTGTAAATTATACCAATATGACAACAGTGTCAGTGTTAGGTTCGCATATATTTCTAGCTGGAGGATGTTTCAAGATCTTTGTACCTATTTCTTCAAGGTATTTTGAACACCACGATTTGTCAGATGATGAATTGGGAGATGACCAAAGTGATGTTCAAAATGCACAAATTGTAGCTGACAATGCAAATACAAATCAAATGTTCGAGACGTGAAGAAGATGTTTTTTATAAATAACTTCATTTATATTTAGTTATAACTATGTCTTTTCATTAATTATTTTTAAAATATGCAAATTTGATCAATGTGTAAGGTCATGTAATAGTTGAAACATTGTTATTTTTTGATGACTTTTTAAATGGAGAATGTTGGTTGCTTGCCAACGCAATTTGATTACGTGTTTTGTTTTTTTGTTATAATAACTAAATAGATGTTAATAACGTCTTCTTTGTAAGATAATATTTATGGATTTAATTTATATACACAATAGGTGTATGTATGTTGTACACTATCTACCAATCACATAGTGACACATCATTAAAGAGAAATTGATCAATTGATAACCACCAATTAGTCAATTAGCAACCACCCACTTCATGAATGGTGATTGGTAGTGGTTGTAAAAATTCATACACCTATTGTGTATGCAAATTAAACTCAATATTTATCTGCTTTTTATTCAACTATTTTGTGCATTACGCAAGCGTGTTCTAGTTTCAAATAAAAGTGGATGAAAACAGGAATGATACACCAAACGAGCATTTAATTACAAGAAGATAGTTATTTAAAAAAAAAGTGAATACTTTTCGCCCCTAGCAAAAATTTTGGTGTCCAATTTAGTCTATGAAAATAATTAATATCAAAGTAAGTCCCCACATTTATTAACAAGGACATGTTAGTCCCTTTGTTAGATTCCATTGAAATTCTACCATTTTGTTGCCGATATATCACGTTAGTTTGCTCATGTGTTTGTTAGGATCATCCATGTAGCAATATAAGTGATTCAAAATTTAAGTGACTCAACTAAGTCCCTTATTCTAATTTTTGGCCAAGTTGGTCCCTCGTGAAGGAGATACATTAACTCTATCTTCCTCATTCGAAACCCTAAAATATTCAAGCTCCAACTTGATTCTATCAGAGCAAACATGCACCACCAACTTAATTTTATGATGGCGTTGTTTGTGAAATAATATGTTGCATAAAAATATTAAACGCATTAGGAGGCATTGTATGTCATAGTAAGAGTTTTGTTAGCTCATATATTTTTCAAACTATTGGATAGAGCACACTAAGAAGCAAACTAATTAAGCGATTTACTTACTTGCTATGAAGACTTTATATACTCCGTTTAATCCTAGTTTTTGATGCTTCTCAAATTGTATTCAGAAAGTCAATAATGAAAGAAATGACATAACTCATTTTTAGTCAAAGAAAAAATCACTGACAATTGACATATATATGATGACATTGTTCAACAATTGGATTTATGAAATTCAATGTCAATATTGAATTAGTCAGGGAAATAGAATAACTGTTCTATCATCATAGTAGTTCTAAATAAATTAATCCAAGTTTATCCAAATACACATTAATTAAATTAATAATAACTCGTGATCCAACTCAACCACAAAAAAGATTGTGTTATCAACTATCCTGAAGGCGATATCATAGTAACACCAAAATAGTTATTAATCTAGCATCATCATCACAATATGAAACAAGTAACGTGAGGGAAGAGGCATCTGAGAAACAAAATATCAATTCAATTAACAATATAAGAAAACTCACTACATTTCTTTTCTAGGAATACACGTGTCCTCTTTTGGTTGCCTCACTTTCCCGCTTCTCTCACATTTCTCACAATTAATAACCGCAACTCCTATAAGAACTCCTAGAATAACTCCTATTAACTACTTTTTTCAAAAGGAAGAAACGGCTTCAACAAAGCCACTACTTATTTGCTTACCACGTTTTATTATTTTACAATAATTATTACAATAATAACTCTACTTTCTCTCTCGGTTTGCCTCTTCCTAAATTATTCATCTACCAGATTCCATCTTCAGGTATTCTTCTTCAAACACATGCTTTACTCTTTCTGTAATTTTTTTCCTTTTTTTCCTTCATCATACTTTCAAAATAAGCGATCCTTTTTTTATCTCCAGAAACCAATGGAATATATTCATGAATTGGATTTCGAACGTTGGGCCAGGAAGGCTACCGCAAGTAGAAGATTTGGAACTAATTCTCTCCTCTCCTACAATTGCAAGGTTTGCAAAGACTTTCTCTCCTCTTTTTGATTTTAATCCTTAATGTTCCTCTTCTACCCTACTTTTGCTTTTTTTTAACCAATTAAGGTAGATTTGTAAAAGATATTTTATCATAGCAGCAAGATTGTTTTAAATATTATTTCATGTTATTCTCTGTTTTTCTACTTGGTTTGAAGAAATTGAAAGAAAATAATTTTTTATTTGAATGCCACAGTCATTGATCTTTTATAATGTTTGACATAATAATGAGCTTCTGTAATATCCTTTTTTCATAAATTCCATTTAATTTAATTTATAGAAAATGTGGAAGTGAGAGGCCTGAAATTTCTTTCTTAATTATATATCTGATGCTCAATATTTACTGTTTTTCTAGGTTGAATTATCCTATCCTTAAGCTGAACTTGAGTTGCTTGAAGTGTTATCACAAGATATATAAGGTGTGGCATTATGTTAAAACTGTTTGCTCCATGGTTGTTTAAGACAACATACATTTATGGATTTTAGGCTGTCTTTTTTTCCTTATAAATTCTTTTCCTCTTCTGTTATATTGTCATATATGAATGATTATGACTCAATTTTTTAATAAGTTATAGTATTTTATTCCTGTGTATATTGGAAGTGAGACAAAGATAAAGATAAGTGAGTACACATGTGACTTAACGGTCCAATTAACTAAAACTTGAAGTAATTTGGTGGTACTATATATTTATGTGTTTCAGTTCTTTAAGGATAAACTTTGTTTACAGTGGATATGCAATTGGGTTTTTATGTTAGCATGATTTTGTTCATTCAACTTGGAAATTTGTCTCCATTTAGAGCTTTATTTTTGCAACAATTTATTCAATCTCATTATTATGATAGGGTGTTGCATATTTTCATGTTGTTGTCTTGGTACTTGAATGTGTTGATGAAGCAGCCTATAAGTTATTTGATGCAATTGGATGCATAACACTTGGATGCTATGGGGTTGAGCAAGGGATTGAATAATTGACTCCTCTGACAATATACAGTACGACTAACCAAGTCATTCAACCAGTCCTTTTCACTGAGCAATTGATATTTGTGTGTTTAAATTTGTCAACATTATGTACTGAGGAAGTGTATATCCATGCCCTAAATCTCGATCCAAGGATGAAAACAATGCTTCTTTTGTGATATGATCATTGGGATCCAAGAAATAATGATTGTTTTAGTATATTCTAGAAGGGGTTTTTTAGGCATTGTATTTGAATAGTTTGTTAGGTAGTAATGTTAGTGTGGGGGTGATGTATCCTCCTTTATGGTGTGTATCCACTAGCCTATATAAACATTGTAGTGACCTTAGTGGTATCAATGAAATATATTAAGAAAAGTCTCTCTTCTTCTCTTTATCTATTGTTTGAGGAGGTTTGCTCAGTTCCTTAAAAACTGAGTATCTATCATTTTGTGTCGAAGTTGGGTATTCACTTGGGAAGATCGGTAATGTCTTTGGCACGTAAATTTTTATATTTTATTTTTTAAATAAGCTAATGTTTTCATGTGCTGCTTGGATTTATGGACTTAAGCATAAGAATAGAAAACTTATTCCAGTGTATTGATTTGATAATGAACCACTTTCAACCGTTATAAATTGTATGGTGGCTAATTTTCTAAATTAAAACACAGCAAATTTTTGATGGCTTATAGGAACGATTGCGTGAATTTGTTGACAGTTTTAGAATTTTGCTTGGCTTTTTCAACAATTTGGGGGTGTAAGGATAACTTACATTTGGGTCTCCCTTATAGAACCGAGTGGGGAAGAAATACAATTTAGGAATGACAAAGCATCGAAGCACTGGATGCATACAATAAGGAATTCGACTAACCCATTAAATCTGTTGCTTGAAGCCACTTGGAGCATAATACCGAAAAAATAATTAATGGGGGAAAACATGATCCATGTTTTAATTGCGGTCTTTTCAAATGTGTATGGAGCACATGCTTACTTAGCACTATCATGATTAACAACCCTATCATGCATATTTATACAACTCAAGTGAAGTTTCAATTCATGCTTTGTTATCCAGTTTTTATTAACCATGAACAAGTCATACATCATATATTCAAATGTACAATGCAACTGCATCTATATAACTGAAAAAGTTTGAAATAACGATATAAATTAATTATAGACTATCAAAATAAAATAAATCTTAAAATTTTGTGTCACTTATAATTGGAGATGGAATTAGAGACATTCCATTTAACTTAAATTTGGTTTCACTTATAATATAATTTTTTTTGTCACGCCGGTGTAGTTTTGTCGTCTTTAAACAAAAATTAAACTTACATGCTTCTTTATTATGCATATATTTTTTTTGTCCCGACGAGGAGAGACATTATATAGTTTCAATGTAATTTTAGTCTTTTTGAACGCACATCAAAATTATAAAAAAATTAATATTAGAAAATTTATTATATTTTTTAGTTCCAAGAAAACATTACATGTTATCTGTATATTTTACCTTAATCAAACCATCAACTAATTGTATTATTTTTGAAAGCAAATCAATTGTTATTAGATCTAATAAATTAACATTATATTTTATATACATGTATGTTTTAAAACATGTGTAGAAATGAAATGACCCGTGCGAATGCACGGGTATTCTACTAGTTATTTTTGCAACAATATCCCCAAGTCGATTTTTACCTGTCAAAGAAAACTTCCAACTTTAGCAGTTTTTTTTTTTTTTTTTTTTATTTTTATTTCAGAAGTTGCTGGAACAAAACTACAACAAACTCTGGAGGAGGAGGCGATGAAAATAAAAAATAAAAAATAAAAAAATCTTATTTGAGTCCAACTGTCAATGTCGAAATAGTGCATCATCATGTTAGTAAACCCTTCTTCTCTGAACTCCAAAATGAGTTTCTTTCAATTCTAGAGAGAGAGAGAGAGAGAGAGAGAGAGAGAGATGGCAATGCAATGCGGCGCAACAGTGTGGATGGTGAAGATGGTATGGATAGCTCTAAAAGGTTGGATGACTTCATGTTTCCTTGTCGCCGACGAGCTCGCCACCGCTTTCCGTAGCACTCCTAACTCACTTCCCTCTTCTATGACACTTGATCGATTTCACTGATTCCCTTCCACGCCTTTTTCTAACTCCGGTATCTATCAATTTCCCTTTCAATTTTACCTATATGCTTCTTATTTTCATGTCAAAATTCACATACAAAACACTTATTAAAATAAGCTATACTTTCCTTATTAGCTAAATGTTAGGGATTAATTAGGTTAGAGAAAGGATAAATGTTAGTTATCATGGTTTGACTTATTAGTTCACAAACTGAACCTCTCTAACTATTTGGGATTAAGTTAAGCTTTACTTAATTAAAGGAGAAATGCTTAGTCAATAGTCATTTGTTCGTGAGTCGTGACTATGACACAGGCTTTCTTTCCATAAAGGGAGATTGTTAAATATACCAACCATTTTCTATTTTTTGAGGTTTTAACTTTTTAGTATGTTTTGGGTCGTTTTCTTTCAAAGGAAGGATTAAATTTTGAACCTATGAGTTTGTTTGTGAGCTTTATGCTAACTCTATTCTATCTATTACTGGGGCTCAGTGTTTAGGATTGGATTTATGCTGCAATTTTTAATCCAGTTTAGATTAACTCTCCATTAGGCATTAGCTGGTGTGGCAGCTAAGAGTAGTTAGTGTCTGTTAACTGTCGTTAAATAGGTTTCAGTGTAAATCGTGGTGTTTAAAAAGGAACTCTATGTTAGTTTGATTTGGTCAATGTTTAGAAGTTAGAAAATTCCACGCATAGTTTCTCTTCTACATACATAGGCAATGTTTGTAATCACCATACCATTACATCGACTTTTACTGGTTGCTAAATTATATTATCTGATTGATACTGTATAGTGTGCCTTCTTACATTATAAAATCTATGTTTTTAATTAGGCTTCATATATTGGCATTATATTGTAAACACCAAGTTTAAGAAACCATTTTCTCTCTTAATGAAAACTGGTTTTTTAACAAGTTAAATTTCAAATCTTAAATGAATAAGCTTAGGGGACGTTCGGTTAAATAACTGAATTAAGCACCTATTTAAAAGTGCTTATCATATGAGAGCTTATGTATATGTTGTTTCTATGACCAAAGAGAGAATGAGGGTTAACTTAGTATAAGCTCGTTATAAGTTATTTCTATAGACTATTTTGACGAGCTTATGAAAAGAAGCTGGAAAGAGCTTATAGGAATATCATAAGCTATCTATGTAAGCTATTCCAAACACTTAGACAAGTGCTTATGCTATAATATAGGTTCAAATAAGCTATTCCAAATACCCTCTTAGTGGGATAAGACTTGGTTGCTGACAGCTGAAATGATAAATCTCTTATTAAAATTTTAATGTTGAAATGAAAGAGTGAGAATTAGATTATGCTTATCTCTAAGTGTGATTAGAATATTGGACTGAGTATCTCTTGGGCGAAATCTCGATAAACCTCACTTCTGTTTGTTGCTTTGACTATCTTTGTCAATATCTTTGTTAGATTTGTAAATGTCTACAAACTATTTACCAATATATCCCCACTCTATATTTTTGACCGACATTGTTCTTTCATCCCAGAAATTTATTGTTGACTCTTTCGTCTTTATATATATATATATCTATATATATATATATATGTGTGTGTGTGTGTGTGTTGCGTATTTTTATACCCCGCTTATAAAATGATGATGTTTTTTCAAAACTACATCCGTAGACTGCATATCACTCTCTCCTGCGTGCATCGCACGAAATAATTGTCCTAGTTACAAGAAATTACAAGAAATGAATATAAAAGAAATAAAAGAATTTTTTTGACCAAGAAATGAATAAAACAAATTATTGTCAATATAATATTGACAATATAATTCTTATGGACAAAATATAAATATTTTTTATTTTGTCTTTATTTTATGGTTAAAAATATTTTTCCTTCTTATAAAATTTGAGAATTTGCAAGAAGTGGAGTTAGCTAATTTTTACGCAGAGTCAAATAATAGAGTAATTTTTATAGGCAAAATGAATTTCAATAAAAGAGAATAAAGTTGGTATTCTATCTCAGTAGCAAAATGTAAGTAAAAATCTGTATTTGGTTTAAATTTACACCAAATATATAGATTTTTTTACATAAATTTTCTTACAAATTGAGTACGAGTTTAGATACAAACAATAGTTAAGAGTATTTCATCAAACACTAGTTTATGCACTAACACTTGTCAAAACAAATAAGAACAATCTTAAAACATAACCAAATAATTTTATACTAAATAAACACGACCAAATTATTATGAAGTTGAATTTATGAGATAAAAGACTCTTTTAATGAACAAATTCAATGGAAAGGAGATATTTTATTAGCTCGATAGTAAAAATAATAAGACATCGTCAAATTATGGGGTAGCAATGCATTTTCATTAGACATAATTTTAACAAATTGTTTTATTTTTGGAGTAGCCAAGACTACCCCATTTAAAGCCAAGGAGCCGCCCCTGAAAAAGTGGATTTTAATCCTACAAAAACTTTCACCAAATTCTCATCCAATAAGTATAAGGATTACAAACATATTTAATCCTTATTTTTAATGTATTTATTTTATATTTGAGTTTTAATCCTACAAAAACTTTCACCAAATTTTGATCCAATAAATATAGGGATTACAAACATATTTAACCCTTATTTTTAATGTATTTATTTTATATTTCACCTCCGTAAATATATTTACTTTTGTTAAGTGAATATAGTTCAGATTCTTTGTAGATAAACATTATCATATAAAACTAACTTCATAAAGCATACTCCCTCCGGATATATTTATAAGCAAAAAACACTTTTTAGGTTAATTGGAAAACTAATGTATTTAAGCTATAATGTAGACAATGATTTGTGTACCGTGTCAATGTTGCAAACTATATACAGACTTTGCCGATTACTAATCTATGTTGGGGAACCTCGTTGGCTACCAGTACCCAGATTTGTTGGCGCGTGTGGTTCTCCCATCCCAACAGAATTTTTGCCACATTCAATATTCAAACTCGAGACCTTGCGGTGGAATCCCAACCTAGTTACCGCTCGAATCAATCCTTGTTGGTATGGTAGACTATGATACAACTGTATTTGTAAATTATACCAATATGACAACAGTGTCAGTGTTAGGTTCGCATATATTTCTAGCTGGAGGATGTTTCAAGATCTTTGTACCTATTTCTTCAAGGTATTTTGAACACCACGATTTGTCAGATGATGAATTGGGAGATGACCAAAGTGATGTTCAAAATGCACAAATTGTAGCTGACAATGCAAATACAAATCAAATGTTCGAGACGTGAAGAAGATGTTTTTTATAAATAACTTCATTTATATTTAGTTATAACTATGTCTTTTCATTAATTATTTTTAAAATATGCAAATTTGATCAATGTGTAAGGTCATGTAATAGTTGAAACATTGTTATTTTTTGATGACTTTTTAAATGGAGAATGTTGGTTGCTTGCCAACGCAATTTGATTACGTGTTTTGTTTTTTTGTTATAATAACTAATTATAATAACTAAATAGATGTTAATAACGTCTTCTTTGTAAGATAATATTTATGGATTTAATTTATATACACAATAGGTGTATGTATGTTGTACACTATCTACCAATCACATAGTGACACATTATTAAAGAGAAATTGGTCAATTGATAACCACCAATTAGTCAATTAGCAACCACCCACTCCATGAATGGTGATTGGTAGTGGTTGTAAAAATCCATACACCTATTATGTATGCAAATTAAACTCAATATTTATCTGCTTTTTATTCAACTATTTTGTGCATTACACAAGCGTGTTCTAGTTTCAAATAAAAGTGGATGAAAACAGGAATGATACATGTTGTCCAAACGAGCATTTAATTACAAGAAGATAGTTATTTAAAAAAAAGTGAATACTTTTCGCCCCTAGCAAAAATTTTGGTGTCCAATTTAGTCTATGAAAATAATTAATATCAAAGTAAGTCCCCACATTTATTAACAAGGACATGTTAGTCCCTTTGTTAGATTCCATTGAAATTCTACCATTTTGTTGCCGATATATCACGTTAGTTTGCTCATGTGTTTGTTAGGATCATCCATGTAGCAATATAAGTGATTCAAAATTTAAGTGACTCAACTAAGTCCCTTATTCTAATTTTTGGCCAACTTGGTCCCTCGTGAAGGAGATACATTAACTCTATCTTCCTCATTCGAACCCTAAATTTTTCAAGCTCCAACTTGATTCTATCAGAGCAAACATGCACCACCAACTTAATTTTGCGAAGCGTTGTTTGTGAAATTGCATAAAAATATTAAACGCATTAGGAGGCATTGTATGTCATAGTAAGAGTTTTGTTAGCTCATATATTTTTCAAACTATTGGATAGAGCACACTAAGAAGCAAACTAATTAAGCGATTTACTTACTTGCTAGCTATGACGACTTTATATATGTTTAATCCTAGTTTTTGATGCTTCTCAAATTGTATTCAGAAAGTCAATAATGAAAGAAATGACATAACTCATTTTTAGTCAAAGAAAAAATCACTGACAATTGACATATATATGATATATGATGACATTGTTCAACAATTGGATTTATGAAATTCAATGTCAATATTGAATTAGTCAGGGAAATAGAATAACTGTTCTATCATCATAGTAGTTCTAAATAAATTAATCCAAGTTTATCCAAATACACATTAATTAAATTAATAATAACTCGTGATCCAACTCAACCACAAAAAAGATTGTGTTATCAACTATCCTGAAGGCGATATCATAGTAACACCAAAATAGTTATTAATCTAGCATCATCATCACAATATGAAACAAGTAACGTGAGGGAAGAGGCATCTGAGAAAAGCTGCTTTCTCGAAAACAAAATATTATTTTTGCAACAATATCCCCAAGTCGATTTTTACCTGTCAAACAAAACTTCCAACTTTAGCAGTTTTTTTTCTTTTTTCAGAAGTTGCTGGAACAAAACTACAACAAACTCTGGAGGAGGAGGCGATGAAAATAAAAAATAAAAAATAAAAAAATCTTATTTGAGTCCAACTGTCAATGTCGAAATAGTGCATCATCATGTTAGTAAACCCTTCTTCTCTGAACTCCAAAATGAGTTTCTTTCAATTCTAGAGAGAGAGAAAGAGAGAGAGAGAGAGAGAGAAAGAGAGAGATGGCAATGCAATGCGGCGCAACAGTGTGGATGGTGAAGATGGTATGGATAGCTCTAAAAGGTTGGATGACTTCATGTTTCCTTGTCGCCGACGAGCTCGCCACCGCTTTCCGTAGCACTCCTAACTCACTTCCCTCTTCTATGACACTTGATCGATTTCACTGATTCCCTTCCACGCCTTTTTCTAACTCCGGTATCTATCAATTTCCCTTTCAATTTTACCTATATGCTTCTTTTTTTCATGTCAAAATTCACATACAAAACACTTATTAAAATAAGCTATACTTTCCTAATTAGCTAAATGTTAGGGATTAATTAGGTTAGAGAAAGGAGAAATGTTAGTTATCATGGTTTGACTTATTAGTTCACAAACTGAACCTCTAACTATTTGGGATTAAGTTAAGCTTTACTTAATTAAAGGAGAAATGCTTAGTCAATAGTCATTTGTTCGTGAGTCGTGACTATGACACAGGCTTTCTTTCCATAAAGGGAGATTGTTAAATATACCAACCATTTTCTATTTTTTGAGGTTTTAACTTTTTTAGTATGTTTTGTGTCGTTTTCTTTCAAAGGAAGGATTAAATTTTGAACCTATGAGTTTGTTTGTGAGCTTTATGCTAACTCTATTCTATCTATTACTGGGGCTCAGTGTTTAGGATTGGATTTATGCTGCAATTTTTAATCCAGTTTAGATTAACTCTCCATTAGGCATTAGCTGGTGTGGCAGCTAAGAGTAGTAAGTGTCCGTTAACTGTCGTTAAATAGGTTTCAGTGTAAATCGTGGTGTTTAAAAAGGAACTCTATGTTAGTTTGATTTGGTCAATGTTTAGAAGTTAGAAAATTCCACGCATAGTTTCTCTTCTACATACATAGGCAATGTTTGTAATCACCATACCATTACATCGACTTTTACTGGTTGCTAAATTATATTATCTGATTGATACTGTATAGTGTATGCCTTCTTACATTATAAAATCTATGTTTTTAATTTTTTTTTAGATAGACATCTATGTTTTTAATTAGGCTTCATATATTGGCATTATATTGTAAACACCAAGTTTAAGAAACCATTTTCTCTCTTAATGAAAACTGGTTTTTTAACAAGTTAAATTTCAAATCTTAAATGATTAAGCTTAGGGGACGTTCGGTTAAATAACTGAATTAAGCACCTATTTAAAAAGTGCTTATCATATGAGAGCTTATGTATATGTTGTTTCTATGACCAAAGAGAGAATGAGGGTTAACTTAGTATAAGCTCGTTATAAGTTATTTCTATAGACTATTTTGACGAGCTTATGAAAAGAAGCTGGAAAGAGCTTATAGGAATATCATAAGCTATCTATGTAACCTATTCCAAACACTTAGACAAGTGCTTATGCTATAATATAGGTTCAAATAAGCTATTCCAAATACCCTCTTAGTGGGATAAGACTTGGTTGCTGACAGCTGAAATGATAAATCTCTTATCAAAATTTTAATGTTGAAATGAAAGAGTGAGAATTAGATTATGCTTATCTCTAAGTATGATTAGAATATTGGACTGAGTATCTCTTGGGCCGAAATCCTGATAAACCTCACTTCCTGTTTGTTGCTTTGACTATGCTGTCAATACTGTTAGATTTGTAAATGTCTACAAACTATTTGGGCCTTACGGATTTGTTTTTGTTTCTTATATGCATAAATCATTATTATCAGCTTCAAAAGATTGTTGTAAATTAGTAATTTCAGGTTAAAGGCACTTATTGATAGGTTGATATTTTAATCACTAGGCAGGGATTTTAATGTAGGTTACAGCCTATTACAAAATCATTGAAGTGTAGAACAGTTAATCAAAACGATCTATTTCATGGTAGCAGGCCCCTTTATAAATCCGGTTAGAATTTGTCTTCTAAATATGTTAAAGGGATCACATTGTCTAACTGAAGAATGGGATTAAATGTATTGTGATTTGATAAAGGTGATATCTGCTAAAGCTACCATTCCCAACCTAGTAAGAAAAAGCTTTTATTGTTTTTGTTGTGTTGGTTTCTCTTGAAGCTAAATTCTCTTTAGCAAAAATGGGAAAAGGAAAAGCTAAAACAATGAGTTCTACGTGTGCATATGTATCTACTACTTTTTTTATCTTGGCCTTGGACTCCATTAAATTTTCTTTTGTTGGATGGTGTAATCTATGAGATTTAATAGATGTTAATGGTTCATTAAGTGAATGTTTAATATGTTACTCCAGGCCAACTGTCTTTAAGGGTGATTAACTGTGATTAGTCAGTAGTCACTGATTAATTTACCATAAACATTTTAAATAACAGGTTACTTGTGTATAGTAAAGTACTATTTCTCCTTATATCTTCTTTGTGTCTTCATGTTATCAGATGCCAACACGTGACTACAAACTCGCACTGAGCTGTATCCCCTGTTCCCCCCTCTTTTATCTCGGACAGTGTTTTTCAGTCCTCTGTTTTTGTATACATCTTGTGACTCATACTAGCTGCTTCTATAGGCTGTTCTCAGTGCCGATGATCTCAAATCAAATGCAGAAATCAGCCAATCCTCTGAGGCCCACAGCCAATTGCCACCACCAACATCTGGTCAACTTCCTCATGTTCCATGTGTTGGTTGTATTGGCAACCAGTTTTCTTTTCCCTGGTCACCTTGGACATCATTCTAACCTCATTTTTTCCTCTGCTATTTCCAGATCTAGAACCATGCCAACCAGTGTGTCTCCCTTTGCCAGCCATTTAGTATTTCAACTTTTGCAGTCGGACCTGTTCACGTAGGTCAGTTTTCTGTCTCTCAGAGCTTCCTTTTCCTCCAGCAAGCATGCCTAGAGCTCCATTCACCTCAAGGACCTCATATATGGTTACCTAAGCTTCTAAGCGACCCACTGAACGAATAGCATCTGTCGCTCAAACTGGTAAATTTGTTGCCTTGAACCAAGGGTTATTGATTTAATTTAAGTGTTTGCCATCATATCCACTACCTTTCTACACTTCTTACTTTTACATATTCACCACCTCATTCAGATATCTGGGTCCTAGTTGTTTCACTTCTACCTAGGGATTTCACGATTTTGATGTTTTTATTAATGATTTTTCTCATTATACATGGGGTTTAGTGATAGCTCTGCCACTGTTAGTTAAGGCTTAGTTAGTTAGTTAGTTGTTGGGTAATTAGGGAGTTAGGCCCAATAAGGCACGCATACTTTGCAAATTGCAACTCTTCAATACCTTGCTTCTCCATTCTCAATCAACAAACAAATCCAATAGCCGGGGAGCTCTGATCCTAGTAGGTAGACAAACTTAAGTCAGACTGATTACTCACTTATTGAGAGAATCTAGTTAATTTGTATTGTAATTGTTTTATGGTAAACATCTATACATAACATATTAGAATTTCTCTATATTTTCACCACGTCTTTACAGTCATTTTCTAGGACTCACTGGATTATATTCGTATAGTTTATCCATTTACTTTAATTTTCTTTTCATTATGTTTAGCGTTTTGTCATTCACAGCTATCTTTCTTTGGTTATTGGTCAGTGTTCTAAGAATTGTTATTGAGAATATCGACTAAATATTTTTCTGCAGATTTGTGTAGGGCAGGGGAAAGAAGGAATGAGATTATGTAAGTGATACAAAAAGTTGACTTTTAGCTACGAAAGGTGGTCTAAAACATGATGTGAAGAGAACGGTAGGCTAAAACGCGTGTAAATATAGCGTGTGATTTACCTTTGAGATCAAATAGCTTGTATAGAGATTCTGTTACTTGAGTTTCAGCTCTTGGACACAAAACTAGTTTGTTACTATTTCCATGTTCTTGTGTTGTGCCATAAATTTTTTACTATTGTAATTCTACTGGAGGCAATAAAGTTATGTTCTCTGGGCTAGTGCAGTGGGGATATGGATCCCCAAAAGTGAGTAAAGTGTAAGCTTTTTTACTATTTTTTCACTGTGGACAGTGGGAGTGGGACACTCTTTGTAACGATTCAAGTAGAGAATAAATTGAAAGAAGACCAAGTCAGCAAATGAAGGAAGATAGTTAGTATATGACAGAATGGGAATAGAACACATGAAAGAGGAATGTGAGGGGAATGAGTGAGCATCGAAGGTATATAACAGAATGCAAGTAGGGAAAATGGGTATGGAATTAATGGATTGTCTTGAGTTCTCCCCTTCTTCTGGGAGTTCTTCTCATCCTTTCTGTAATTCTCTTCTTCTCATATATTTCTATATACTGCAGTAGTGTAATGCTAGTGGCCTCAGTTACGTAATCTCATCCGACTTATTTATAAAAAAAAAAATTAGATTCATTGAAAAATAATGTATCTCAGACTATAATATAGTCAAATACATTAGTTTTCTAATGAACTTAAAAAGTGTTTTTTAGTTTATAAATAAGTCCGAATTTCTCATTTTTTTGTGCATTTAATTAGTTTACACGTACTAGAATATTGTACACTGTTATCAGCTCATCCGGAGTGCTCCCGTTGGACTCATTGAAGTATCAAATTTTTTGGATTCAAATATAAGTAAATTTTAACTAAATTTCATTTAATGTATTTATTCTACAAATATCAAAATTTAAATGAATAGAATTATGTTTCAAAAAAAATGAATAGAACTAATTTTCTTAATTTATGTTAAGTTAGATTTTTTTTTTGCTTATATCAAAATTTGAAAAATATAAGTTAGATTGACTAATTACCCACAAATTTTTCAATTGCAAACTAAATCTCATCAAAAATTAATTAATTAACTAAATGTGTCCTTGTTGGCCATTCAAGATTTCAAAGAGCATAGTGACCAAAAAAAAAGATTCATAGTGCACTTGGCGAATCAATAATGAACCGTGATCGATAAGAATGCGATGGCAAAGGCAAACTATAAAAAAGTCCCACCCACTCACCTGGTCCCACGTGGATCCCTCTTTCGCAGGTGCCTCTTTTTTGTGCTCCCAATAACCACTTGGCCAATTCTCACACCGCCGGTAGCACACCCCAAATAATAAAACCAAAATAAAAATAATAATACTTATATACTTATAATTACAATAAATAAAAAAGTAATTACAAGTATTATTATTGTTGCGAAAACTGAAAAGCTGATCATCATCATCATCATCATCAACGGACGGGAGAAGAAGGGAGCTCTATTCTCTACTTCCATTCCATCACTTTTTCGCTTCTCTTCCTCAACGCTCTTCTTTTCCTCTCACACAACTTCCTTTCAGGTGCCTCAATTTCCCACAATTCAATCTCCTTCTCTAATTTCTTGTGATTTCCTGCTTTTCTTCACATATGATCTTTTTTTTTTTGTTTTTTCCTTTCTTTCTGCGTGTGTTATTGTAGTTTTTTTTTCTTTTCGAATTTGTGGATATCGGTATTTGTTTTTGATCATTTCTTAATCGTGTTTGAGAAATTCATCAGCTTAATCCGTTTTATACTGCAGAGGTGAAATTCTATATGCTTATTTATTTTGTGTATAGTTTTTTTTTCTTCTTGTTTTTAAGATTTACTAAGCAGTTATATATGGTTAAGATTTGGTTTGGTAGCTACTTAGTGAAAATATATCTGGCACTAAGGGTTTGTTTGATAAACAACCCAATTATATAGAAGATAACTTAATTACTAAGCTATTTCCTTTTGCCAGATGTATAAACTATTTCTATCGTCAAGAGAAAGTATAGTCTAAAATTGTTTTGATAGAAGGTTTTCATATGATCAAAATAAGTTGATAAGTTGAAAATGGCTTAGGTTAGGGACATGCCATAACTTCATAAGTTGTTTCAATAAGTTGAAAATGGCTTATGACATGCCTTGAAACTCAAGCAGTCAACCCGACCGTTTCTAATTGTTCTTTATTTTACTATGTCCAGTGTAGCTGGGAACTTTGGACATGTCAAGTGGATCCATGAGGCGAGTTTCTCGTGAAGATATCCAGCTTGTAAGCTACTCTTTGCTTCACCTTCAACATTTTCTAGTATTGCATTTCTGCTATATTTTTCTAGATTTTTACTCCATAGATAAATGAATGGTTAGATACACAACTTATTTGCAAAAGATAGTTTCTTTGATGTTTGGTGCGGTTCAGGTGACTATTTAACTGTTCCAGTGCCAGTCTTCGCTTCAACATAAGATGTTTAGTTTGACTATGGCAAACTTGTTTTGAATTTATAAACATTTAATGCACTGCACTTTTTAATCTTACTTCTTAGAATGGTTGGGCCTAATTCACGCCCGGCTTGATAGTGAATCTCTTGTACCTCACATTTTTTATTGAAGATGATGCGGCTTTACTTTACTACATGGTTCTTTCAATGCTTGGCAGTTTTAACTTAATGTGGAAAAAGAGGATAGGAAATCATTTCTTGAATTCCTACTGCGAAGAACCTTAATGACATACAATAGACATGCAATAATTTGTCATAGCAGGGATGGAGTTTGAATGGAGAGAATTAGGTTATTGTAACCTTTGAATGGGAATTTCCTTAGGATTAGAAAACATATAGGCACAGACAACTTTTGAAACATTAGCATAACATAGACATTTCCATGTCAAAATGTGCTTGGTCTTTAGCTTATTGCTATTATTACCGTGACCAGTGCAGACTAATACGACCATTCTAAAAGGCTAATGTTAAAAACAATGTAAGTATAATAGTGATGGCTGTAGAGTGTTGTGTAAATTAATCGATATAATATTCATATTTATTGTGATTCAGTATACTTATATAACAGATCTCCACTAGGAAGAGAGAACAATATTGTATTAAAATCATTGCCCTCTCAAGATTCTACAAAAAAACGAAGAAATAAAACTTGTGGAAATAGAAAGGAACTCATGAGAATGATCAATAACCCCAGTCCGAAAACGATAAATTTATAACAACATTCTCTCTACATAAAGGTCGAGACTCTATAAATACTATAGAAAGCATGATACCAGGGCCTGAGCATAACAGGGAAACTTCATTATTATGAGGGTATGTACTAGATCAACATATTAAAGATGGGTTGATCTATGCATCAGGATTAATCCAAATTGCAGCAAAACCTGGTTTTTCAATTGGATTAAACACACTTGTCACATCTGAAATTGTTGACTTTTGGACTTCCCTTCCATCTCCGGCGTCGACTTCCTGTCCCAGTTCCAAATCCGTCCCTGGTTTTTCGTTTTGGGCCACGGTTGCACTAGCCCTATCTTCGTCACATCTTTTGTCCCAGATGCATTGCCCCATCTTCATCCTAAATGCAGCGGGCCCATCTTCGTCGCAGATCTACTGACCTCATCTTAGTCACGAGTAGTTCTCTGACTTCTTTTCAAGTTAAATATGTTGGGTCTCTAAATACGGTTTTGAGAAGAACGAACATTGCTTTGTTTGATTGCTTGCCATGAATTTCTCACAGACTATGAACACTCCACTTGAAATTTTATAAGTTAGATGTTCTATGATAAATTTAAATTCGATGGTCTGATGGGTTAATTTTGTAAACTACATTTGATTCCATTCCCAAGTGTGTTTGTAAACATCTCGACAGTATTATACATACGGATTCGTTTACATTCTGAATACCCAATAATTGCAAAACTCATACCTAATAAAATTGTTTTTTTTGCGCAAATTTTGTGTCTTATACTTTTTAGTAGCCCTGAAATAAAAACTTGTTCAACATATGACCAATATTAATAAAAAAAATATTCAAGGACTTCTGCTGCTACTTTTATTTTAGAGCATGTAATTTTGTAATTGAAGTCACTGGATAATTCTGTAGATCCTCTCATTTAATCTTTTCCCCTTTGACCCAAATCTCGTCACCACTCCTATTTCTTTGATTTAATCTTTTGTAAATCTGACATTCACCATGACCATGTTGTTTATTTGGCTCATTCCAGGTGCAAAATCTCATAGAACGATGTCTGCAACTGTATATGAACCCCAAAGAAGTTGTGGAAACGCTACTAGCTCAAGCCAAAATTCAGCCTGGTTTTACTGAACTTGGTAGTAACTTTTGTTCTGTAATACTTTTTACTTTTTCTATTCCCCTTCACTTAGAGGAAGTCTCCTCAGTGAGGAGACTTTATGTATTTTTTTTTAACACACACACCTCATCCTTATTGTTCTGATCTGAAATGACTCGCTCAATCTTATTGCCTTCCCTTACTGCCTTATACAATTGACAAATTAGTGAAGTTATATTCTCATTGGAGTTGATAGGATTTTTAGAGAGTCTCTACCTTGACATATGTTATGGATAATATTGTATTTATGATGGCAGCCTCTGAATCTGCGATCTGCAATGGGTATTTTATTCAAACTTTTATTTATGATGACATGCTTTAAGATTTTCAGCTTTCTTGCAGTTTTGCACTGCTTTGGCTTTCTGCTTCTGTTTTTCATTTTCTGTTTTGGATGATGATTTATCCTCCCTCCAATTACCGTTTTTCTTTGCTTTTCTTGTGTTTTTTTGTGTCCTGTGGTAATTATGGAGACGTGAGAAGGTGTGTTGAGATCCCTATTATTTACTAGGCGGGGTTGGCAGTTGGCTGCATTGATCAATCAACACTAGAAAACCCTATTTCTTCTCGCATTTCTCCCAAAAGTCTGTACCTTCTATAAAAATCATGCACCATAACATTCTCTCTACATGTTTAGTAAGTATGTCTTGAACCAAGATGAAAAGATAAGAACTTGGAATTGACCCATACCTATAGCCATAGGGAAATATTCAATACCTCTACTTTGTCTTCTCATGTTAATCGTGCTCCCCTTAACATGTCTTTGATCGTTAATGTTGAGAGTCCCATGTCAACTAGAGATATGGCCAGAGTAGTGCTTATAAGGCTTGGGCAATAATACGTAGGAAAGACAAGTTAATTATAAATAATAGGCACGAAATAGGAAACTTGTTGCTTGGCATTTGCAATATACAAGCTAAATGTCATTATTTGTTGGCGGATGCTGAAATTGGAAATTTTATGCATGGGCTCTTTTTTGCCATTGGCAGTATTATAAAAGCCAAAACAGTTTTAGCACTTTCTATACTGATGTCAATCTATAAAGTTCTAGCTTCTGAACTTCCCTTGAGGATATATTGTTCTGCAGAGTATGTTTTGGTTTTGATTTTTAGCTGCTGTTGAAAGTCTTTAATTTATTTCTGGAAATTGGACATTGGAAATTTGGAATCAAAAATGTTACATGGAAATATCTTATAATGACTTGATATTATCTTTTAGTATATATTAGATTAACTCATAAGATTATTTTCGTATCTTAAAGAAACCATAATTATAATTCAAATTCCTTTTCTTTCGCTTCCTCTTTATCTAAAATTCTAAAACTTCTACAAAAAGCAAACAGTTACATTGTCAGCCATGATTTAGTTGTCTCTTTCTTACATGTGTGTGTGGCGTTTCAGTTTGGCAAAAGCTGGAAGAAGAAAATCAAGATTTTTTTAAGGCTTATTACTTACGATTGCTGTTGAAGGATCAAATAACAGAGTTCAACAGGTTGCTGAAGGAACATGCTGAGCTAAGTCAGTTACATTCAGCTGAAGTTGCTTCACTACCTAGTTCTAATGGTTCGCATATTTCTCCATGTAAGTTATATTATTTCCATGGGCATTGTTTCATCCGTTTGGAGTGAGCTTTAATTATTTCTTTATTCCAGCCTTTTGAAAGTTCGTTTAATGAGCACATTAGGCTCATTTTCTCACTAAGCCAACCTTCCCCTTCCCTTTTCTAACACATTGCATAGAGTTGGAGAAAGGTAGTTTGGGTCTTACCATTTAGGAATTGCCCCAAAAGTGGAGAAGTAGGTGGAAATTCGAAGTACACTGTGTATGTGTTTTATGATTCGTGTTTGCCTTTTCTCAAATTGAGCATTTAGTCCAGTTATATTTCAATTTAAAATATTTTTTTCTTGGTTACAGATTACAGTTTATCTTGTCTCAGATTTAACTTGCTACAATTGCTTATTTTGAATTGAGCGTGATGGGGTTAATTGAAATCCCACATGAGTGCATTTTGTTCTAAATGCTTTGAAACTTCTGTGAAGTTTCCTTTACCTAGTTTAATGGGCGCACTTATATTTTGCTTTTCTCTTTGAGCTGTAAAATCGGCAAAGTTCGATCAGATAAAACAATTGCATTTCTTCTAAAGAGAAGAAAGACCGATTTTAAGGATCGATGATATTACTGTAATTTTTTATTTGTTGTCGTTCTCAAAATACAGCCTGTACTGGCTTGATCATGTCTGATTTGAACTTTTTTGTAATTCTGCAACACTTGTCACTTAACAGTACCCCAAAATCCATCTTTCTATGCTAATGCTACTGAGCAAGCCAGGGCAGCTGTGAAGCCTGAGAATATGCGACATGCTGTTGATTCCAGTCTACGTGACGTGTATAATAACAACGGATCATCGCTCAACACAAGTATGCGTGCTGTGATTGACATGTCTGCTCATGGTAATAGGATTGACAGCCCTCCAAGCCTGCTTTCATCTCAAAGCTCAAGCATGGGTTTGATACAAGGAATTAATGGAGGGATGATAAAATCCGAACCTGGATATGCAGGTAGTCCTCCTTACATTTTTGGTCCTGATGGCACTGTCATGGAGGCGTGCCCAACTATTGGTGATACAACGGTTACATCATTCAATAGTCTCGATTCAAACTCCCATTCTATGAATGGGGCACTCCTGGACCCAGACATTTCTTCCTTTGGATTTTTGGGGCAGATTTCTAGAAACCTCAGCCTTTCAGATCTGACTGCTGATTTTTCTCAGAGCTCTGGTATGTTTTCTCTCCCGCTAATGTATCACTACATCTTTTTCTCTGTGCTTGCTTCTTTCTGCGTTTATGAAAGAGTGTTTCCTGATGGTAATCAGTAAAATGCTAGCTTTGATGTTTCAACCTGGTTTCTGTTATACTTCATGATGTTTTGATGCTTTGCACACTCTGTACCGACACCGGCGCTTCCGTCACGCCCATTTTCAAATTATTGCCAATGTCTATGTATCCTTGTCATTGTTGTGTCCGGTGTTTCGTAATCGTGTCGATGCTTCATAGTTTGCACACGAGTGCTTCTGCTATTCTTCATGTCTGATATTTCAACCTGGTTTATAATTTTGTACATAAAACTGGATGTAAATTAGCACTAATAGATTGGTGTCTATTTTGTCAGATATAATGGAGAGCTATCCAATGTGTCCCTACCTGGCTACTGCTAATGAGAACTTCCTTTCAAATGGAGAACAAGGTAAGAAACCACCGTCTAACATCCCAACAGAATCTCTCCATCTATTATTCGTCAATGCTGCTCTGCTGACATTAAAATTATCTTTTGACAATAAAAGGGTTTGTTCCAAATCAGTAACCCAACGGCTAAATAAGGCCAAAAAAAATTGCTTTAAACCTTTATTATTTCCCATTGCATAGGTACAAAACATGAAACTGTTTTGGTCATACACCTAGTAATAATAATTGTTTATCTTGCTTGCAGGTTGAACAGCATCCCTATAACGAAGTGCTTGTAATTGTAAATACTAAATAGAAGTTTAGAAGTTTGACAGATTTTGAAAGTCCAACTATTTTGGTCAACGTGTAAATAGGAGATCACTAACCACAATCTGTAGTGAGGGGATATTATATATGGAAGGGTTTGTATGGTCTTAGTAAATAACGAATTCCTCTTATTTTGGCTTGTTTTTTCTTCTGTGTTCAAACTCAAGTGGGATTTAGACTTACGTAGTTGTAATGCCATTTCAAATCGTGTAATATATATGTAGTAGTTCTATTTTATTATAATATAATAATTTGTTATAGAATCAATTCTATTTTTATTTTTTTACAAAAAACCATTGGTAAACAAGTTGGCTGGGACAATCTTAGGTGTGCTAAATGTTCATGTTGATTATTACAAGCTTTTTTAACACATGCTCTTTAATGACAATTTCCCTTATATAATAGTTTTCTGTAACAATATCACTTCCAGAACAGTTTTCTGTAAAAAAGTGACTATTTTTACAGCTTCATGAGGGGAAATTAAAGAGTTATCCCTTCCCCTCAAATGTTCTACACATGCTCTATAATGACAATTGCCCTTATAGAAAACCAAGCTTCAGGAGGGAAGGAAGTTGGGGAGGGAAGTTAGGTGAAAGACATGGTTGTTGATGATGTTGATATGGAATTTGAAGTGATCTACCTAGAGGTAGGAGAAGGGATATTGGATTGTTAATCAGAAAGAAAAAAGTCAACAATGATGTGTCTAGGGTGTATGTTGATTTTCAATAGACTTACTGTCAATACTTTTGAAAAGTGTGAAATGAAGAATCACTACAAACTGAACTGAACTGCTTGGTTGACAAAAAATAATGGCCCAAACATATGTAAAAAGTCAGTTTTGCAGTTTTCGATTTGGTTTGAATCGATTTGTGGTTTTTATTTGCGTTACCTTAGATTCGAATACCTACTCTTTTTTGACAGTGGATTCCAACACCTTATTAGAGTGTAGGTTTTCATCAAATACATCTTATTGAGTCGTTTATTTTATCATTATTTTTTTTATAAAAATAAACAGATATTTATCATATAGTTTTTTTAAATTAATAATAGGGCTTAAGCCCAAAAATCAACAATGGGGTGAGAGAGGCTCGAACTCTCGACCTCAGGATAACTCTAAGCTATGAGACCTACGCGCTAGCCAACTGCGCCACCACCCCGTTGGTGTTGATACTCACTTTATTCTACAGTTATTCATACAATTATCAAACAAAACCATATATTTCAAATTCAAAACTATATTGCATAAAAGATTATTCACCGGAATAACTTCTCAGAACAACAAAATGGGTGCCTCAGAATTAGACAATAAGTAAAATTAATCTTAACTGTATTATTATACAAAGATAAGTAATTAGATGGCTATTATATATATAAAAAACAAAATTGGAAGGATATATCCCCATGAGATATGTATAAAAATTAACCACTAAGGTAGAACCTATATTAATTAACCAAACTGAACACAACAACAACAAAAAGTTGTTTGTTATGTAGGAATTACATTTTGAAACTCAAGAAAATTACTAGGCAATGATTCATCAACGGTTGTGGACATGCCACCACCAATGTACCTTGTTCTTGTTCTGTCAGTTGTTTCAGGAGAAATTTCATGTTCCATTGTCTTTCTTTTACTATTCATATTATTCATTGCTTGTTGTAGTGATTGTTGCTGTTCTTCTTCTTCTTCTTCTATTATTGTCTGACACTGTTGTTGTAGTGTTTGTTGCTGTTCATGTTGTTGTGGTTCTTCTGAGTTTTCAAGGTTGTCTTGTTTTTCATCTTTCAATTTAGTCCTCATAATATGAGGTTTAAGTCTATTCATATCTGATAGTCTCACTGGCTTCAAGAAAAACTCTTCTGCTCCTTCCTCTAAGCATCTAAAATAAATTGAAACATTTATTATCAGAATTTCCACCTTAAAAAATATTCTGTGGGAAAATAAAAAATATAAAAAAAAAATGGAGAAATCTTTCTTTCTTTGTATTATTATTACCTGTTAATTCTTGAAGGCACATTTTCAGATGACATAATTACCACTGGTATGTTTCTCAAAGATGAAGATTCCTGAAAAATCAGAAAGAAGAAAAAAAAACAAGTCTTTGAGTCTTTTGGTTCTTATACTTTCTTAAATCAAATTCAACTAAAAAAAGTAAGGCCTTTTTTAAATGAATTTTTCTTTATATTGTTATGGATCTGTTTATAGGGGTAAAACTGGAAGGAAAAAATGGGAAAAATCCAGGAGATTATTATCCTTGATATTTTCTGGTAACAAATAAATCTCAGAATTTGTATATAAACAACTTTCACAAAAAGGAAGGCAGAAAAAAAAATACTAATCCTAAAAAAGAAAAACTAAAAAAGTGATGAATTTAATTAATAATGTTATTAAAAGAGAGAGATGAATAGAAAATAGAAAGTTGAGCATACCTTAATTTTCTTGAGCAAATCATAGCCTGTCATACCAGGCATACAGTAATCTGTTATGACAAGGTTCACCTTCACTTCCTACAAACACACAAAAATCCAAAGAATTTCAGAAAACTAAAAAAAGAAGCAAATAAAAAAAACTAAGGAATCTTCATTTGAAACCATACCTGATGATGATTATTGACAAAAACAGATGTTGTATTTGGATTGGTTTCTTCATTTCCATCTAATCCTAGAAACTCTAAAGCCTTACTACCAGAATCAACTGTAGTAACTGCCATTCAAAAAAAAAACAGTTAATTAAGATTAAATAAAAAAACATAGATTCTAGTAATTTCCTAAGGTTTTGTTTTTTGTAGAAAACTAGAAACTAGAAATTACCTTGATATGAAGAGGTTCTTAGAAGTTTTTCAATCAACTTTCTATCTATGTTACTATCATCAACAGCCAAAACATGAAACTCTGACTCAGTAGCCATTCCCATTGCACCAACTATTATAGAAATTCTGAAAAATTAATGAAATTTGGAAAGAGGATGTTCTGTTTTTTCTTCTCTCTTTGTGCTTTTTGTTATTGTTTGTGGAGAGAAAGAGAAGAGATGAGGAAATGAGAAGAATAGGTTTGTATTAAAATAAGAGACATCTTAGAAAGCAAGATCCAGCCAGATTTTCAACTCCAAATCTTGGAAAATTTTTGAAGATGATATTGAATCATAGAGAAAGCTAAGCACTAAGAAAGATATTGAGGATATAAAAGACTTTGGAAATAAACAATGAAATGAATAAAATAAAGAAGTAAATCTTTAGGGAATATTTTTTTGTTGGTTGACAGAGGAGGTGGGTTTGCTTTATTTATACAATGGCAATGTTACATGAGATGAATAAAATGTTGTCAAATTTATAGAAGTTGGTTGAAGGTAGAAAACATGACATGTTTTGTAGTAAAATCCGAGTGCCGATTATCACAAGTACTTGTAAGACAATTTAATGTATTTATTATTATATTGTTTGTGTCACACTTTCTCTGAAATTGTCCCACAAGTACTTATGATGATCCGTACTCAGAAATCCAAACCCCTCTCTTTGTGAGTAAATCGCTAACTTAGTAGCTCACTTGGTTTAGGAAAGAGGCATTGTTGGTGAAATGTTGGTGTCACGGAGTTTGAACCACACTCCTCCGATTTGCATTCAAGACTGCTTTGAGCTTATTTTAGAGGAAGCGATGAGAGAAAGTTATTGAGGAGAGATATAGACTCAATCATCTAAAGGTATGAGTATTTTTCCCTCCCCACTTCCTCCTCCTCTAATAACTAACACACTAATTTCTAACCACTTTACCTATAAATAAAAATAGTCTCAATTGGGTGATTTTTAGAAATTGTTTAATACTTTTAGTTTATACTCTTTTTCTTGGTTTTTAGTGTTTTTATGTACGCCATTTGAAGTGACGTTTGAATTTATAGTTTATAGTGCTTCATTTTTCCTCTCATTTTTATCCTTACTACTTTAATTAAATATTTGATTGATCCTATATTAAAAAAGAACATTCTAGATGCTGCGTGGTCGTGAGGTTCTAGGCGTAGATCAATCATCGATAAAGTTCTAAATCAAAGCACAAATGACATAAGTAGAATAAAAAAACATTCTCTCTCATTTTTAAACACTAATTACAACTATCTATTTAGGTTATTTTATATTTATAAGTTAGTTCAACCATTAATTTTATTAAATACTTTAAATTCAATCCATCGACTAATCTACTATTAATTAGTTCATTTGCTATAAGCCCAACAACCTGCTGCTTTTAACCAAACAAGAATGATAAAAGTAAAAAAAGTTCTATAAAAGTAAAAAATATATATATATATATATATATATATATATATATATATATATATTGTGTATGAGAGAGAGAGAGGAAAGAGAAGGGTTTAAGTGGGGCCATAAAAATCCTCCGAAGAGATACAGGTGAGGTCAGCAATGGTGCCTTTTTTCTTGTTTGTAAAATCATGTGGCGCATACCATATCTTTGGCAGGTGGGAATAGTGGAGGAGCCTAAGAGAGGCCAATTTCTTTTGATTCCCTTTTAAGATTTGTTTCTCATGCCCATCAATGTCTTTTCAATTCATGAATGCATGCACATATATATATATATATATATATATATATATATATATATATATGCAACCATCACCATATCATATATTATACACATCCATATCATTGTCGACTCTATTTTCCTATTCTTTTTATTTCTTGCAACCCAACTAATTTTTAAGACCCTAAATAAAAATCAAACTTTAAAAAACAAATTTTGATGGTCAACTTGATCTCAATTTGCTAGCTGACTTTTCTGTTTTCAATTAGGATATCTTAATTATTCACTAGTTGTTGTTAGGATGGGGGAATAGGAATAGAAGTAGCACGCCAACTATGTTTGACTTATGATATCACTTATTAAATGTAAAATAGTTTAATAAGCTAAGTCTTATTCCAGTTTGGCTAACAGTCCGGATTGAGGCCGATAAAGTTCTGAAGCCGACCTAGTAAGTCATTGTCGCTCTTGTGAGATGCAAACACCTTGATGCCCAGTTCAGTCTAGGAATTTGAGTGAGGTAGAGAGAGAATGCGTACTTGTTACAATAAATGCAAAGGTATTTATAAAGTATGCGGTGGCTAAGCGTATTTGGCGTGCATACGTATGAGAGGCGAGATTCGAGCCGTTGGATATAGGCGCACGATCTTCACCGTTGATAAGTCCGGTCACACGGATCACTAGTGTGACTTTGGCTAGTGTGCTGAGGTTGTTGCTATTTGGGCCGTTGATGTTTCAAATTGAATCCCAGTTGTTGCATGCCATTACGCACCTCTCATGTCGAGTCAACACGTGGTGCATCTCACAAGAGCGACAATGACTTACTAGGTCGGCTTCAGAACTTGTCTAAACCCTAGTTAAAAAATGTATGACTTGCTAGCTATGCTAGAATATGGATGAAGATAATTGTTAGTGACTTTGATTTTAGAATCCCCAAATGCAAGGATAGGGAAAATGTTGAGTTATAGCCTCAAAGCTAATGCATTTATTTTTCTTTCGCAATAGGACAATGTTTTGAGTTTGAAGAGATTAATTTGTATGGAGAACTCAATCGTATAATTGTTTCATGTAGTATAAAAATATTATAGTCTTGTGACAAAATGTCAAGCTAATATTATACAAAAGTTCAGTTGCTATTATAGTTTATAATAGTGCAAGGGGAAAATCAATTCATTTCTCAAAAATGGATTCAAGTAATTAAACTAGATCAAGAGGTTAATAGGGGGGAAATCAATTCATTTCTCAAGAGGTTAATAGGGGGAAAATCAATTCATTTCTCAAAAGTTCAGTTGCTAGTTGACTTATTCTCTTAGGTCGTTTTTATAAGAAAGTTTTTGGTGTAGTTTTTTTTCTTGATTAGAAAAAAAAAACATTTTCTAAGTATTTTAATTGTTAAAATTCTTTTTATTCTCTTATTTAATTATTTAATGTAAGATACATGTTTACTAATAAATCACATATTAGTAGTGGATATAAAAATTCAAAACTATAGATATATTTGGGATAAGACTTCAATTTTATCACATTTAGGCTCTGTTTTGTAAAAACCTATCGGATAGCCGGTGAGGTAGTGGATAGAGGATTGAATTTAAAGTGTTTGGTAAAATTATTGTTGAATTAGCTTATAAATATAAAGTTACATAAATAGATATTTGTAATTACACTACAAAAAAAAACGTTGTTTCGCCAGAGAATTAGCGAGTGAAAAAATTTCCCTCGCAAAAAAACAAATTAGTCAGGGAATTAGCGAGTGAATAAACTCCCTCGGTAAACGTCACCATTCGCGACGGAATTGAGGCAAATAGCGACAGAATTGAGACAAGGGCGCCAATTTGAAATTTTGGGCACGCAAATCCATGGTGGTTAGTGACAGAATGTAGATCCCTCGCTAAATGTCTGACACAGCTGTCACGTCTTGCAAATGATCTGACCGTTGCAGGTGGTCTTGGGTAACGTGAGGATTAGTGAGGGAACTTCCCTCGCTAAATCCGTCGCTAACTATCATTTTTTTTTTATAACAATCCGAACCAAACACACACTCTCTCATTTACTCTCTTTTATTCTCTCCCCTCTTGACTCTTCTCTCTTCTTCTCTTCCACTTTCCCAATTTTTACTTCCACCACCAAACCACCGCCACCACCACCAAAGTAGTTACCCTCTCACTCTTCTCTCTCTCCTACGACCACCACCACCAACACATAGCTCTCTCTTTCTTCCACACCACCACCACACTACCACCACCACCACCACCACATAGATCTCACTCTCTTTCTCCCTTACTCTTCTCCTTCTCTCTCTACGACCACCACCACACTACCACCACCACATAGATCTCACTCTCTTTCTCCTTTACTCTTCTCCTTCTCTCTCTACAACCACCACCACCACCATTTACCACCACACCACCACCACCACACCACCACACAGATCTCTCTCACTCTCTTTCTCCCTTACTCTTCTCCTTCTCCTACTCTCTCTACCACCACCACCACACTACCACTACCACCACCACACCACACCACCACCACCACTCTCACTCCTCTCTCTCTCTTTCTTTGGAAAGTTTGATGATGATAATAATAATAACAATTTAACAATAACAATAGTAATAACAATAGTAATAATAATAATAATCCACTCAGATTGAGAAGCGTGTCAGTCAGATTTGCGAAGTGTGCTGTCAATTTTTACTTCCACCACCAAACCACCACCACCACCAAAGTAGTTACCCTCTCACTCCTCTCTCTCTCTCTCTCCTACAACCACCACCACCAACACATAGCTCTCTCTTTATTCCACACCACCACCACACTACCACCACCACCACATAGATCTCACTCTCTTTCTCCCTTACTCTTCTCCTTCTCTCTCTACGACCACCACCACATAGATCTCACTCTCTTTCTCCTTTACTCTTCTCATTCTCTCTCTACTACCACCACCACACTACCACCACCACCACCACATAGATCTCTCTCACTCTCTTTCTCCCTTACTCTTCTCCTTCTCTCTCTACCACCACCACCACACTACCACTACCACCACCACCACCACCACCACCACCACCACCACCACCACTCTCACTCTCTCTCTCTTTGGAAAGTTTGATGATGATGATAATAATAATAATTTAACAATAATAATAATAACAACAATAACAATAGCAATAACAATAATAATAATAATAATAATAATCCACTCAGATTGAGAAGCGTGCCAGTCAGATTTGGGAAGTGTGCTGTCAGACTTAGCGGGGGAATTAGCCACGGAATGGACCCTAGCTAATTAGCGACTGACACAATTTCCCTCGCTAAAGGGAATTAGCGAGGAGGATATTAGCGACCGAACCGGTCCCTCGCTAATTCCCTCGCAAATGGACATTAGCGACCGAATTGGGCATGTTAGCGACAAATATGTCCCTCGCCAATCCCTGTTTTTTTGTAGTGTTAATACTTAAAATGGGAGTGAATATTCATTTAATGAAGTATAAACAAGAAATATAATTAAACTAACAAGGGTAAAAATGAAGTGATATACACTATAAGTTCAAACGCTAATTCAAGTAGCATTTGAAAAAATTATATGCACTAATGAAAAATGTTATACACTAATAGAACCAAACACTTACCATGAGCTTATTCGCTATATACTACCCTCTAAACGCTAGCGGTTTGGCATTGTCAAAGAGAGCATTAATAACATTCTTTTTTTGACAAAATTAGTAACATTCTTGGTATTAGTGATTTTTGTAAATTTTTCTTATAGTAGGAATCAAATGTAGTATTACTTTGTTTGAATCGATAGAGACATTCATAATTAATTTCTAACTAGCAGTATACCTGTGCATACACACGGGTGTTATCGCGTTATTTTTATTAATGCACTTATATATAATTTAATTAGTTCGAACCTTACCCCGTGAAAATCAAAACTAATTTAAAGTACATAAACAAAAGGTTTAAAATTGTAATTGAGTTAGTCCGAAGATTACCCTGTGAATATTTACCAGCAACATGTAATATTTCCCGTAGAGATTAGAAAACAAAATTTTAATAAAATTTACAAAATAGTAATTTTTCTCGTAAAGATGAAATAAAACTTCTTGATAGAGAAAAATGATATATCAAAATGAAATTAAAGTATGTGTATTGTGACAAATAAAAAAATGAGATAGAGTTAGAGGAAGAAAGATATTAGTTTAAGATAATGGTAGTTTGGTATTTTTGGTAGTGGGTGTTTTGATAATAGATATAGTTGATAAAAAGTGAGATAGAAAAAAAAATTAGTTTAAGAGAATGGTAGTTTGGTATTTTTGGTAGTGGGTCTTTTGATAAACGATATAGTTTTTTTTACTAGGATAAAAGATATAGTTGATAGTCGATAAAAAGTGAAATAAGAAAAAAAAGTTAGTTTAAGAGAATGCGAGTTTGGTATTTTTGGTAGTGGGTGTTTTGAAAAAAGATATAGTTTTTTTAAGTGAGATAGAAAAAAAAAGTTAGTTTAAGAGAATAGTAGTTTGGTATTTTTGGTAGCGGGTGATCTGATAAAATATATAGCTGATTGATAAAAAGTGAGATAGAAAAAAAATAGTTTAAGAGAAAGGTAATTTGGTAGAGAGTGTTTGATAAAAGATATAGTTGATAGTTGATAAAAAGTGAGATAGACAAAAAAAACTTAGCATAAGAGAATGGTAGTTTGGTACTTTTGGTAGTGGGTGTTTTGATAAAAAGATACTAGTATTTTACACGTGCATATAGAAAAAAAAAGTTAGTTTAAGAGAATAGTAGTTTGGTATTTTTGGTAGCGGGTGATCTGATAAAATATATAGCTGATTGATAAAAAGTGAGATAGAAAAAAAATAGTTTAAGAGAAAGGTAATTTGGTAGAGAGTGTTTGATAAAAGATATAGTTGATAGTTGATAAAAAGTGAGATAGACAAAAAAAACTTAGCATAAGAGAATGGTAGTTTGGTACTTTTGGTAGTGGGTGTTTTGATAAAAAGATACTAGTATTTTACACGTGCATATGCACGGGCGATACTGTATTTATTATAATTTGCTATGAAATTATAAATACGTTGAAAATTGATAAATGACTATATTTTCAAATTAATTAAAATAGCTGTGTTGGAAAAAGTTCAAAAAAAAGTCGGTATCTTCTTATAATATTAATAATGGAGTAAAAATGAAGTAAAAAAAGAGATTTAAAGTGAAATATGCACCCCCGTTGGCGCCTCCGTGGGCATTCCCATTAGCACTCCCAATGGCACTCTCGTTGGCGCTCTTGTTGGCACTCCCATTGGTACTCCCGTTGGCGCTTTCGTTGCCACTCTCGTTGACACTCTCGTTACCGATCCATTTGTCAGTCTCTCATTGCCGCTCTCGTTGCCACGTGTTTAATAGTTTTAGATTATAGGAAATAGTAACTTTTAGATTCTTTAATTATTGAGTAGAATATTAATTTAATAATTTAATTTTTTGGAAAAAAATTGGCACGAGTCAGCGTGTCAATCACGTGTCAGCACGTCGTTGGTGCTTCTGTTGGCACTCCCGTTGGCGGTCTCATTGCCTCTCTCGTTGTCACTCCCGTTGCTGCTTCTGTTGCCGATGTCATTGTCGATCCCATTGAAAGCCTCTCGTTGCTGCTCTCGTTGCCACATGTTTACTCCTTATTTTTTTAAGTGATTTAATATTAATTTAATCATATTCATTTAATTATAAAAAAGTTATTTTGCAATTTTTGTTATTGGTTAAAGTGTTTTTTTTACAATTCCTAATGATTAAATTGATTGATTTTGATAGTGTTAGATTATAGTAAATTTTAGTTTATTTAATTATTGAGTATAATATTAAATTAATAATTAAAGTTTTTGAAAAAAATAAATTTGAAACTTTTGTTAGAGGTAAGTATTTTGGTAGTGGTTAAATTAATTAATTTTAATAGTTTGAGTAGATTATTAAAATAGTTATTTTTTTAATTAAATTAGCAAATGGAAGGAGGTGAGTCTCACTTTTGTCATTTAGGGGTTAAATGACATATTCATCCTAGTGATATTGGTGGTGGGTTACTTGCTTTTGCTTATCTAAAAAAAATAGTAGACTAGCAGTAAACTCGTGCATACGCACTGGTGCTGTCGTGTTCTTTTTATGAATTGACTCATATATAATTTAATTAGTCTGAATATTATCCCGGGAAAACCAAGATAAATTTAATATAGATAAAAAATCGTTTTAAATAGTATGTCAGCAACATGTAATATTTCCCGTAGGGATTAAAAAACAAAATTGTACTAAAGTTTTAAATTTTCCAAATAATGAAAAAAAAACTTAGTAAGACAAAAAAAAATGGAATATTAATATTTTGTCAAAATTTGAAAAAAATTAAAATACTAAAGAGGACAAATGAGATATATAAAAAAAAATAGAGAAATGAGAGAGTTAGAGGAAGAAAAAAGAGGAGAGAGTGAAAAAGTTTGAAAAAAAATGTGTGAGAGAGAGTTTGAAAAAGATATATAGTTGATGTGAAAGTGGGACCCACAAAAATAAAAAGTGAGATAGAAAAAAGTTAGCTTAAGAGAATGGTAATTTGGTATTTTGGGTAGTGAGTATTATGATAAAAGATATACTCCCCTGTCTCATATTAAGCGTCCTTTTTGGAATTTTTCTTTGTCTCAAATTTACTGTCACTTTAAAATCTCAATACAACATTATTATTACTTTCCAACAATACATTTACTTTAGAATATTAATAACTGTGTTGATTGATAAAAGATATAGTTGAAGTAATAAAAAGAGATCCTACCCATACAACATGAAACAGTAAGGGCAAAGTTGTAGTTAAATACCAAACAAAACTAGTATTGTACCCGTGCATACGCACGGGTGATACAATATTTATTATAATTTTTTATGAAATTATAAATACGTTGAAAGTTGGGAAATCCAATAAAAGAAAAAGGAAAAACTTGATAAATGCCTATATTTTCAAATTTATTAAAATAGTTGTGTTAGAAAAAGTCTAAAAAAAAATTGGTATCTTCTTATAATGTTAATAATGGAGTAAAAATGAATAAAAAGGAAAATGAGATTCAAGGTAAAATATGCACCCCCGTTGGTGCTTCCATTGGCACTACCGTTGGCACTTCCATTGGCATTCCTGTCGGTGCTCTCGTTGGCACCCTCATTGGTACTCTCGTTGCTTCTATTGTTGCTGCTCCTTTTGGCATTCTTGTTGCTGATCTTGTCGGTCTCTCGTTGCCGCTCCCATTGCCACATGTTTAATAGTTTTAGAATATAGGAAATATTAAATTTTAGATTATTAAATTATTGAGTAGAATATTAATTTAGTAATTTAATTTTTTTAAATGACGTGTCAACACCCCGTTGGTCCTTCTGTTGGCACTTCTGGTGGTGCTCTCGTTGTCACTCTTGTTGTCGCTCCCGTTGTCGATATTGTTGTCAATCCTGCTGTCAGTCTCTTGTTGCCGCTCCCGTTGCCACATGGTTGCTCCGTATTTTCTATATGATTTAAATTTAATTTAATCATATTCATTTAATTATAAAAAAGTTATTTTGTAATTTTTCGTAGTGGTTAAAGTTTTTTTTAGAATTGTTGGTGGTTAAATTGATTGTTTTTAATAGTTTTAGATTATAGTAAATTTTAATTTATTTAATTATTGGTCAGTGTTTTCTGACAATTGATTGTGCTTAAATAGACTAATTTTAATAGTTTGAGTAGATTATAAAATAGTTTAAAAATATATATATTTTTAGTAAAAATTATCTGACCAAAAGTTTATTTTAAAAAAAAATATCTTGAAAAAATTGCACTTTTTTTTCAAAAAATCTGACGCGTGTTAGTCACGCGTCAGCTAACGCGCAAACAAATGTTGTTATTGTAGCTGATGCTACTTTTTTTCCTGCGGTTTTATTTTGTAGGTGAGTGTCACTTTTGTCATTTTGCGGTGAAATGACATTTTGATCCTAATGATGTAATTAATGGAAGGAGGACAAAAAAGTAATTTTGATGGAGGGTAGATTTCCTCTATTTATATATAGTAGATATAGTAGAAGATTATACATGCTTCTTCAAAACAGTCATGATTTGAAAAGTCAAGCAATCCATTCCACGGTAAAAGAAATAAATTATAATCATCTAGAAGTAACTAGAAGTAATTAATAAAATGAGACAATATCTCTATCTCTATTATATTAAACCATGGATGTTCCACATATGCATCCACTTATCCCGCCACGTCTCTATTATATTAAAGCAGGGAATCGAACCCATTCCCTCATGCTGAGACCTCCTGACGCTGACCATTTGAGCAACCACGTTTTGATGGTACTGAAGCGTATTACATTTTATTTACCCTATTCATTCTTTGAGCAAAACCCTTTACCTATTACTTGTATCTATTTATTACGAGTTTTAATACTTATATATTTGTTATTATATATTATATTTATTTGACATCTAATATTTTTATCACATTCCATAGATTTTAGATTCTATATATTTATTAACTAGAATGTTATTAAATATGGGTAATTTTATTCATTTTAAAATTTGTTTCTACTTTTCAATTATATTAAAAATGTTGACTTATAATATCCTACATTTCTCTAATTCTCATATTAATTAATATCAAATTGATTAATATCGGGTCACTCGGGTCAATCACCGGGTCTGTTTTAGATTAATATGAGAATTTTAAAATGAATTATATTTAGATTAATATCAGCCCATTATAATTCAATATATTTTAGATTATAATGACTTATATTTAAAAATATTTCCTTAAAAAACAAATATATTGAATTCAAATTTAATTGCATTTATTTGTGTTTTAAAAAAATTCAGCCCCTTTTCGTTTTTCTTATTATATTCTTTCAAAAAAACCAACTTCTCATTAAAACCCATAAAACCAATATTTGTTTTTGTTATGAAGTTCAATTTTTGTTACAATGTCATGTAATGTCACTACTAAATTTTAGAGTACTATTATGGCAAAAACATTGATCATATGGGCCTCTCATAATATACTTTGGTACTCTTGCTATTTGGAATTTTGAACTTAGTGGTACAAAGGAAAAGACCCCCTTCTCCACTAGCTACTCTTGCTAATTACATGTTAAAATAGTGATATCACAAAAAGTATAGACTTTGTTTTCTTTAGAGTCGCTCTTCTCTTTCCATTCATTCCCTTCCCGAATTTTTACTGTTGAATCTCTTCGAGCTACTAACATAACCTGATTTTTTTGATTTTTTTTGTCCTCCAAGATAATTTTCCATCTTTAGGCATAAATCTTATTCATTAGGGGTATGGTCATGTGCCAAAGTCAATGACACTTATGTTATTCATCTCATGCACGATAAGACTGAACCCAATTACACAATCTTATAAATATTTAGTTAAATCATATGCAACAAACAATTGTATTTTCTTTTGAAGCAGCAAGCAATTGTATTGGATAGCAGGGATCACTATATATAAACACTATTTTAAGTTGTTGGGTTCTGTCTATAATTGAGAAATGGGCCTACATGAATGTATTCTGTCCTACCATTTTTAATCTAAAGTATGCAACTTGAGTCATTATGACAAAGAAATATACGATAACCCGTTTAAATTGCAACACACATATTTTTTGATAGATTTTTTGGTGGATTCTTTTTTAATAGATTGTAAGCTATACATACAATGTAGTATAACCCTTTGAGGTATTGTATTGTGGCTGATGGATTTTTTTAATGAGCAAAGTAAAATTATAGTTGGTATAAGGGATAGTCAAACTCGTTTATTAGATATCATGCTAAATTAGAGTTTATTATAGCAGAGATAGAAATACATTAGAGTTTCGCGCTGCTCTTTCAAAGTAGTAGGAGGAAGTATTTAATCTTTTGGTTGTTTGTTTTCATAAAACAAAATAAAGGAGGGTACAAAATCCCTTAATGAAAAACTAACAGCGTTAGATTCAACGATATAATCTACAATCGGAGAGAGGGGTCGTTCTGATCCTCTCAAGGGTCAGGGGAAATGATGTCAAACTATCATTAATTTTTCTTAAATTTATTATTTCAAAACTTTATAAGACAAGAAACAAAATTCTTTCATTGACAACAAAACTCCACATCCCATTTGAAATTATAATATATAATTATATTATATTATATATATATATATATATATATATATATATATATATATATATATATATATATATATATATATATATATATATATATATATAAGTCTAAGTTTAATTTCTTACTATTATTTAAATATATAAAATTTGACTAATCAAACTTGAAACAAAATGATATATATATATATATATATGGTTTAAATACGTTTTGCCCCACTCGCAAATAGGGGGTGTTTTGGTTTTACCCTCGCAAATTTTTTTTTTAAAAAGCCCTTGCAAAATACCAAAATTTTGGCGTTAGTCCTTCATTACTCAAACGTTAAAAAAACATACGTGTCACACAAAATTTTGGTTTTACCCACATTTTTTTTTTTTTTTGTAAAAGCCCATGTTCTTCTTCTTCCTTCTTCTTCCTCCTTCTTCTTCCTCTGTTTTTTTCTTCTCTTCTTCTTTTATTTTAATTGTCCATGTTCTTCTTCCTTCTTCTTCTTCCTCCTTCTTCTTCCTTCTTCTTCTTCCTTCTTCTTCCTCTCTGCTTTCTTTCTTCTCTTCTTCTTTTTCATTCTCGGTTTCTCCACTCATTAACCATTTGAAAATCAAAATGTCTTGTTTTTAAAACTTTGTTCATCATTTTAATTGAATTCAAACCGGTTTATATAGAAACATCAAGTTTACTAAACTATCATTTGGTTAAAGTGAAGATAAATTATTGTTGTTGTTGTGTTGTATGGTAGTAGTATTTATTTAATAATAATAATAATAAGTGGCGGTGATCCCTTTCAAGCTTCCATTCAAAGCACTACCCTTATTTGGAAAACTTCACTACAAGTCAAAATATAGAGGTAGATAGATAGAACGAACTGAATTTAATTGAATTCTAAGCAAAGCTCATAACAAACCCACCTTCCCTTTTCTTTAAAATTTTGATTCCATTTTTTCACTTCTTTCTGAGTTTCTTGAATCTTGAATTTTGATTTCATTCTAAGCAAAGCTCATAACAAACCCACCTTCCCTAGATAGATAGAACGAACTGAAGTCATTGTTTTGAGGGAATAAGGGAGAGAGATTGGTGTTGGTTTTTTGGTTGTGTTGTAGATGGACAGAAGGAGTTGGTTGTGGCGCAGAAAATCCTCTGAGAAAAGTCCAGGTGCTTTTTCAGAAAATCCTCTGAAGAAACAGAGGAAGAAGAAGGAAGAAGAAGGAGGAAGAAGAAGAAGGAAGAAGAACATGGGGCTTTTTACAAAAAAAAAAAAATTGCAGGGGGTAAAACCAAAATTTTGTGTGACACGTATGTTTTTTTTAACGTCTGAGTAACAGAAGGAGTAACGCCAAAATTTTGGTATTTTGCAAGGGGCTTTTTACAAAAAAAAATTTTGCAGGGGGTAAAACCAAAACACCCCCTATTTGCAGGGGGCAAAAACGTATTTAAGCCTATATATATATATATATGTATATGTATATGTCTAAATACAATTGTTCATGTGTTTATACATATATATGTCTTTGTCAAAAAAAATACATATATATGTCTAAACACATGAATATCGACCCGTACTGACACGGGTGAATTATACTAGTTATGTGTACAAAAAGCATTTGATATATTAAGACTTTGTTTGGCGCGTCTCATCCGCAAGCGGATAGCGGATAGAGTTGGCGAATCAAACTAGCGGGTGAAGAGTATGTGTGTTTGACAAGCACTAGCGTTTAGTGTTTTTGCAATACAATGTTTAAGCGTTTTTCAGACGCTACTTCAAGTAGCTTTTCTCAAACGCTAACGGATAGCGTTTTACTTTTTTTATTACATTTTTACCCTTTTTATTTTTCTTAAATTACTTATCTTTTCCTCATTAAATATTTTGTCATTATTAAATAATTTAATCATTAATTAAATATCATTTTATATCATTTTACACCTACTTTAATTTAATCGCTAGTTTTACCAAACATATCATTTGTTATCAAGTAGTTTATCCGCTATCTGCTATTCGTTATCCGCTACTTTTTACCAAAGCAGGTTCTAAATAAAATTAAACGTGTTTTTTTGAAGCAAGCAAACTTATGTCATTTCATTCATTAGTAATGAGAATATACAACGTGGAATCTCCGCTCATGGAGTTAGTGACTAGCAAAACATTGAGTCGGCCTAATTAGGCTATGAGCTACACAATTGGTTTGTCGTCGAACATAACTGATGATACAGTTATTTAAATAATTAAAAGACTCTCTACAGCTAGATAAAATGGATCCAATTTAATTGAATAATCTGGTTCCACTCCAAGTTAAACGTGTTGTTTATTATCACGATTAGTTTCCACATTTGATTGAAGCTATGTATCTATGTTGGGGTAATATGTTACTCTATATATGGGTGTGTTGATATGCATAGGGTGAGAATATGGGGCACACACAACACAAGAAAATGAGAAAGTGAAAGTGAAAATGAAATGAATGCATAAGTATTAAGTAGGGCCAATTTTCCCATATTTTCCTTCCCTCTTGTTTCTCACTTCTTCCTTCCATTATGATTTATTATGATCACGCTTCAGGACCAAGAAGACTATGTGTTTGCCATTGACCCCTTTATGCTTTTCCACTTTTTATGTCGTTTTGTCAATTTAAATAGTCAAATGTTCATATCATCATAGAAATTTTTTACATGAACTGTTTAATTGCCGTTTGTCATTATGGTCAAGAGTCAAGACTAATTGTAGTACATGTTTGTTATTTGATTGAATTGAAAGATCCAAGAAAATCATTTGCATATCTTTGACAGGAAATCATATAATATACTTTTTCGAGTCCGATTAAGGATATCCTTATTAGTTGTTATTAAATAGACATAATAGTGATTTTTTATAAGAAAATAAATTTGGTAACCATACCAAAGGTTATATTGTGACAAACATGTAGTAATCAGTGTTATTTGCGTGTATATATATATATATATATATATATATATATATATATATATATATATATATATCTCAATAAGAAAATATAAAATATTGTATTTATAACTAAAAAATAAGCTTTAAAAATGAGAAAAATATATATATCAACTATTATTGATAAATCCAAGTATATATAACTTTAGTTAATCTTAAAAAAATATCCAAACTACTAATACTTTGGATGTTTTTAATTCATGAATGTTATCATGTGTAACATTTTAATAAATAGATTTGAAAAAAAAATGATCACTTTCTTTAATTAAGTTATGATGATTTTTATGTTTTTATTATTCTTTGCAGTTAAAGTCCAGACAATGGGCTAGATAGAGTATACTAGGGTTGTTCATGTGCGGTTTGGTTGATTTTGAGAAAAAAGTGAATCGAATCGCAGCATGAAACTATGTAAGCGGTTTGGTTGGTTAGTTGGCTTTTCTCGCAAAAAAATCAAAACCAAACCAAATCAAATCAATGCGGTTTGGATTGATTCGGTTTTTTCGAGGCAAAACATAATTTAAAACGGAGTTAAATTAACTAAAATAAAAAACGTCTAACATAAATCTTTAATAAAAAATCTGTTCAAATATATGTAGTATATAAATTACTCTATTTTAATTCTTTTTGATAGCAATTCATGTTTAAAAGAATTTGAATTAAATGTTTTATTGTAATTTTAAAATATATCATAACAATATTGATTGTTTGTAAGTGAGTTAAGAAATCAATTGGATTTGGACTAGCACAGTAAGTGAGTGGGCGTTGAGTTTTAGTTGGATTTGAGCTAATAAGTTAGTAAGGAAGTTTGTAAGTCAATAAGCCTTGGTGTTACTTGCGATTTGGTTCAGTTGGTGGAACAAAAACCGTGGGCTAAACCAAACCACGGTTGATTGAAAAAAAAACAACCGAATAGATTTTGCGGTTTTCGGTTTGGGTTGTTCGGTTTGATTTTATTAGGTTGGATTTCATTTTTGAACACCTCTTGAATATACTACTAACACATTACAAGCAAAAGTAGTCCACCAATTTTGATGCATTAGTTCAAATTTTAAATCAAGTACATCTCAACTTTTTTTGAGTCATTTTTAATTTGCTTATAATGTGTTACGTAGATAGGGAGTATATTTTTGACAATATAGAAAGGAGTATATATTTTTAGTTTCATGATTTTTGGTGCACATGATTAGCTTCACCTGGCCATTGACGACTAATCTACGGGGATCTCACACATTTTAATCACGGCCACGCCGCATGGTGTGGATTCTCCTCCCAACGAGTTTTCACACACCCAAGATTCGAACCCGGCGGGGTGTGATCTACTCAATTATCTCACTGAACCAACCTCTTTGTTAGTAAATGGAGTATATATTACTACTAGTATTTTATTATCATTAATTACTTAAATAAAAATTTCCTATTGGACACTCTAATTCCTTTGATGAATTAGAGTAATACGTAGGAGTACTCCTACCACATAGGAAATCGTGTTTTAAATGTTTGAAACTTGGATCACACGCTTTCCTATCATCAAGACCTAGGTCAACGTCTCATTAAAGCTAATCCAAAGTTTATGATTTTTTGATGAATCTAATCAAAAGTTAAACATGTAGTCATACATAATCTTCGACACCCTTTGATACGTTTGCCCTCTTCATATTTGGGGGTCCTCCATTGTCCTTTTCCTTGAGTCAATCTAGAGCCATAGAAACATGTTCACATGTACAATTAACAATTCCATGCAACATGGGGACCAATTTTTGACATTTTTGTTGTGATACTATTAGCTACCAAATTTTGAATGGTAGTATCAACCAATAAAGATATTATATGGATTTGATTGGCAATTTCATAACACATGTCTTTATTCCACACTAACTACTAACTAGTAAAATTAAAGATTTTGTCATTAAGGCAAAACCTCTACACTCTTTTGGATTTTAAAAGTAATAGAAGATATTTTTCAGCCAATTAGGTTCATTTATTTTGAATAACTGTTTTAAAGTTTTTTTTTTTGACCAAAAATGTTTAAAGTTGATCTATAAAAACTATGAGACCAATCATGCTAATCCCTCAAAGGTGCAAATTGCTTTTGAAGACTTAAAAATACTATATATATATATATATATATATATATATATATATATATATATATCGATAAAATTAGGTCCGCTTTAACTACCAAGTTAGTGAACTTATATGTGACGAGTAGAGACCTATGCATTCACTATGCACCATTTTTATATTGGAATGAAACTATTTCATTTCAAAACAATAGAATCGCAATACAAGTTGGAATCACATATGGAGCAAAGTCAACATGTGCATTCATACGTTAATTTAAAACTTCAACAGATTATACTAGCTCCCATATATAGTTTCGATTTGAGTCCAACATGTATTGTAATCTTGATTATTAAGGAGATGAGGTAAGTTTTTCCTTTAAAAAAAAGTTGGAATCTCACGAAAAACTTGAGAGTAATTAATTAGTTTGACCGGTCGCCATGAATGACATGGATAATTACATTTGCTTGTATCTTAGTAAACCAAGAAGAAGTTTTGATGATAAGAAGAAAGGCCCTCCAAATAATGAGCACATTTTGTTAACCTAATAATGATCATCAAGATTGCATCATATCTCTTTGGGGTCTTTAGCAAACCTACCACTAAATCCATGACAATGGATCCCCATTGTCTCAATCTTAATCAATGGATCCCCCAACAACTTCTTTCATTATGGAAAGAGGTTAAGATAAGAAGACCCTTTGTCCCTTTTTCTTTGTTCTAGCCATAGAGGCCTTTAACAAGATAATGTGGGCGACTTGTGAAAAACCTTCATTAAGGGTCAAAATTAGAAATGAAAAATCGTGTGTGTGTCTCACTTTTAATTTGCAGTGATACGTTCCATTTTTGCTTGACAACGGAGAAATTTCTAACTAACATTTAAAAGAATTCTCGATTGCATCCAACTTCTATTTGGGTCATAGAAAAATTATCTAGATGAGCAGTGAGCACGATCCACAATATAAAATATGTGCAACCTATAAATCAACAAACTAACAGAGTTGAAAAAAGTGAAAGTGGAAAATAAAAAAACTAGCATCTCAGAATTACACCGCAATGCAGTGCGGGATAAAAGTTCCACATTTGAAAAGTTTATCGGTGTAGGAGTTGTCTTCTCTCAAAATATGAGTAATCTCATAGTTCATACTTGAAATTTCAAGTAAACAATTACTCTTTGACAAAAAAAGTAAACAATTACTCTATCTGTTTTGAAACTTCCAAGGAGCGATTGATGGATCATTAGCGACGAGCATACCAATTGGGAATCACACCCAAGTCAAAGGTTACGACAACCTTTTCCAAAAGCAATCTCAATGGCAACCGATTGCACCAAAAATATCAGGTTGAAGAGCATAAGTATGTATTTACAGAGAAACAACCAAGAACAAATTCATAGACTCGTATGATCTCTGAAAATTCCCCTTCAATTAGATAGCCAGGGGAGCCCTTTGTTGGTTGTCTTGGTGATTTACTAGGCTTACAGAGATAAAGAAAGCTTTGAGAGTTACAAATTCATGTATGGAAGAAAGGCGTAAGAGCTAATTAATTTATAGTGCATTTTTCTCTTATAAATAGTGACTAAATATAGTATTCTTTCATTATTTAATAATATATATATATATATATATATATATATTATCGGGTGAGAACTATTGTTTAAATTGTGATATATAAATATATATATATATATATATATATATATATATATATGTTATAATAATAATAATAATAATAATAATAATAATAATAATCTTAGTTATATTATAATTTTTTACTAACAATTAACCTTATTACTAATAGTTAACAAAAATCAAAGGGGGCGACAACCCTCCCAGTTGGAAGTTGTCCCCTTGGTTTCCGTCCTTGACTGTGTATGGAGAATAGAACCAAAATAATATGTAGGCTTACCAACGTTGATACACGGGCAAATAAGCTAAATTGCCTCAAAGTCTTTTTATCAATCAGATTAAAAGCCTCTAAAATAAGATAAACACATTATGATATTTGATCACTCTGATTAAGTCTCTTCAGTAGGGAGTTACCTTAGCTAACCTGTCAGCAAGAACATTGTTGATAATTTTAAATTTTAAATTGGTTAAAGCAATAGGCCTCGATAATTCAACTTTTTCCACCTCAAGAATTTTGAGAATCAAAACCCCCCCATTCAAATGTATAATTAGGGAAAATCCAATCTTGATGAAATAATTATTTGGTGGCATTGAAAACAACTTAAGCAACAATCTTCAGTGTGTTTGGAAAAAGAAACCACCAAATTCATCCAGACTTGAACACCGTCACCATTCATTGCAAAGATTATATTTGTTATTTCCTCCATTGAAAGGGGCCAAGAGAGCTTGAAATTACCTTCCCTTTGAGATCAAGGGAGAAATCACCTCGTCAATTGAAATTATTAGTACAATTGTTATTTGACACAAATAAGGATGTATAATAGTTTAGAATATGTCTTTCAATAGTCTAATAAATTTTATTCTTCTTTAAAAAAAATGTGTTAAGAGACTCTTCGCAAACTTGCAAAGTACTCAGTATTTTGATCCCCACAAATATGTCACATTATACAAAAAAAAAATTTCTGAATTTTCTCTCGTAAGTAAAGAGCTTTCACAACTCCAATTGAGTTGTTTTTTCTCAAATTCAAATCCTTAAGTTGTTGAATCAAACTCAAAGTCTTTCACTTCGTTAAAGCCTACTAGTACAAGTTATAATCACATGTTGGGACATTGATAACATTTCAAATAAGCATTTTAAAAAGGAGAAGTAAAAGGAGAATAATCAACTAAGTCTCTCTTGTAATCAAAAGAAATAGTATAAAGCATTATGAATGATCGATATTTTATACATAATTTCAATCATTCATAACGATTTATATTACATCAAACGGTCAGTCGGTTTAATCGATACATTAGTGAGATACTTAATTGATTTTTCTTAGAAGTCGGCTAATAACAAATCCAATGTGGGTGTAGGTTTGAGTTTAAGAGGACGTGTTGTAAAAGGAAGAAGAATCAGTTACCGTTGTCTTAGCTGAAAATTCTTGTGATGGTCGCTACTTCAGCTAAGATTCCCCGACATGTTTGGATCCATATATTATTCACTGTACAACCTGTCACACGCAAACGCAATCTTACATCGCTTTGCATTATGGATTTGTGGGGCTAACTCATATATTATTATTCCCACTCCAATGCACAGCGAAGCCAAGCACATTTTGTCCATTCAATTCAATCCTTCTAAATATTATGATTTTGAGTGACTCCCCAACTTTGCTTTAATGATTTCAAAACAGAATTGTTCAAAATGTTGTTTATAAAATTAGATAATTGTATATTTTTCAAAGTCATGATTACCTGTGATATATAAATGCCATGTCAATTTCCTGACAAGAGAAAATGTGAACCAAACTATCTCTATATATCTCTATATATTAAGAGAGGATAGTTGACTTCCCCACTTTAGTGGGAAAATTTTATTCACACCATTTATCAATATATCCCTTATTTTGTATTTCATTGTTTATCAATATACCCCTACTCTATCTTTTTGGACCGACATACCCCCACTCTATATTTTGTACCCCACCATTTACCAATATACCTCATTTTCAGACTCTCTTTGTTTATCAATATACCCCACTTCTATATTTTTGACCGACATACCCTCGATAATTTTTTTGTCCAACACTTTTTTTATCCACTTTTTTGGTGAAAATTTTATTCACACCATTTACCAATATGCCCATCATTTGTACCCCACAGTTTACCAATATACCCCCACTCTCATATTTTTGGACCGACATATGTCCCACTCTATATTTTGTACCCCACCATTTACCAATATACCCTCATTTCAGACTCACTATTTACCAATATACCCCACTCTATATTTTTGACCGACATACCTGACAAATATTTTTTTGTCCAAGACTTTTTTTTATTATCAAAATGTACTCTCATTTTGTACCCCCATCGCATTTACCAATATACCCCACTCTATATTTTGGGACCGACATTGTTGCCTCATCCCAAAAAATTTATTGTTGCCTCTTCTTCGCCTTATATATATGTGTTGCGTATTTTTATACCCCCTTATAAAATGTTAATGTTTTTTTCGAAACTACTTCTGTAGGCCTGTTAATCACCTCTCCGTGCATCACACGGGTAATCGTCCTAGTATGGATAATAAGTTAAAGAATTTTTTTTACAAACAATGATAGAAAAAATTATTACTATTTTATTGGTGTAAAGTATTGACCGGTTTTGTCGATGACTAATCTATGTTATGAAATCTGATTGGCCATGTGTACTCCACTTTGTAGGTCTGTGTGGTTCTCTCACCCCAATAGAGTTTTTGCCACTCTTAAGATTCGAACTGGAGGTCTTTAAGTGGTACTCCCTCCGATAGAAATTTTTGGTACATTTTTTTTGTCCTAATTATAAGAAAAAGATATATATTTTTCAAAGCACGTTAATTGCTAAAATTTCTTTTATACCCCTATTTAATGTGAGATATAGATTTTTTTTTTTTGTATTTGTTCATTACCTAGACCACGGATGTTGTGCCAATCAAGGTACTTGTTGAAGTGCTTCGTGATAGATGAATTGAGCTTCACGTGGATAAAGGTTGAATCAATCGATTGAAGATGGAGCTCGGTTAGTCCGAGGTAGCATAATTTTCCACGTCGGGTTGCGGTGTACCGCGAAGATAATTCGACGCTCAAGTCGAGAATGAGGACGAGCTAAGAGAGAGAAAAGAGAGAGTGAAGAAGTATGTGATAAATGTGCATGTATGTCGAGTTATGGAAGAACGCGTCTGCAAAGCGGGGAAGATTGCACCTTTATTTATAGAGGATGAGGTCGTACACGGAGGCGTCGGATAGGGGCGTAGGATCCTGACCGTTGAAGATGTTCGCTGCGGAGTGCTCCTTTGGGTCGTCTTCCAAAGCTGGATTGGGCCAGGCCCACTATCATGAGTGGTTTTGGCCCAAGGTGAAACAATATTAAAGAGGGCTAAACAACCTAAGAGAGACTACACAGAAATAAGTCTTGGAGTATCAACTCCAATCAAGTCTGCTACCCATATAGAGCTTACAATAGTTGGTAGAACCTCATACAAACATAAAATAACATCCCGCTTCAAAACCAATAGACGCCATAGCATCCGCACAATAGTTGGCCTCACTATAAGTAATGAGAAAAGCAAACCTCCCAATCCAAACACAAAAGAGAGCGAATGCGATTAACAATAGCAACACCGACAACACTTACAGAACCAAGAGAAGACAGTTGGTTCATAACAATCATTGAATCAACCTGAACCTCAATCTTAGAAAATCCACGATCTCGGCTAGTAAAGAAGACACTGCCTAATACTCCCTATAGCTCCACAATATGTGCAGAGCAAATCTCGAAAGCACGAGCATAACCATCAATCCAATGCCCTTCATCATCACACAAAAACACCATCACTTCCCCGCAATCTTGTTGATGCCCCTTCACCGCCCATCCAAATTAAGACGAGTCCAACTTTTCTTTGGAGAGGAGCCATCGCTTTGAATGGTTGAAAGAGAGAACAACACTTGCTAGCCTTCAAAGCTTCCTTATATTTCCCACACACATGAGTGATGATGCGCAAGAGGGCATATGGTCGAGTAAAGGAAGGATCAAAATTTTCCTTGTTACGCGCCAAGTCCACAATAAATGACATGGCCCAAACAGAGGACCAAACAGATTTGGATCTATCCCAATATTTGATTGGAGATTAAATAAATACCACTAATGCAAATCTTGAGTAAAAAAATCTCTCACTTCAATTTGTCACAAGATGCGTCCAGGATAGCAATCGCACGAGGCGATCCACGCAACACATGTAAGATAGTCTTTGGAGGTTCAACACAAAAAGAGCATAGAAAGTCACATAGTGAGTGTAAAAATTAATACTAGGGACATATTCACCACATTCAATGACCTCTTTTTTTGACTAAACACATTTGATGACCTCATTGGTCTTTGTGATTTTTGTAAAATCTTTTATAATAGGGATCGAGAGGGTATCGAAACCAATTACTTTCGGATCAATCCTTATTGATCTTTGTAAAGATTTATGGGTGCGAGAAATTAATTATCTCTTTTTTGAGTGAAAAGAAATATAGTTGCAGGTAGCCACCCTACCAAGTCCGACTCAATGGGCCAATACATAAATGT